>OZ012735.1:712008623-712608623 GCA_963859935.3 Lathyrus sativus | reverse complement strand
AATCCATTAACTATATCCACATCTTTTTGCTCTTTTATTATTATTCAATTTTTAATCCATAATTATTATAAATCTAGGATTCCATAATTTTTTATTCAAATATTTATCTTTCCATTACAATATACATAAGTCTAAAAAATTTCAAACAAAAGATCATGTCATTGCACTAAATATAAGAAAAGAAACAAGAAAAAAAGTCTGTGAGGACCCCCCCCCCCCCCTGCGCCGGCGGTAGGCCACATCACTTGCAACACAAAGTCCCTACTACCAAAGCACTCCAAGACAAATTAATTTACCACCTGCGAAAATCCACACAGGCCTGCTGCTACTACTGCTACCTACACGGAACAGCCTACACCAAAACAAATTTTATTTTCACCAAAAGAAACACATTACAACCTCTGTACTAAGTGGGTTTTGCTTCCCACGTATCCATTTTTAAACCTTACACCAACAAGAGTCCTCTACAAATCATACCATTTCCAGCGGTACATACTCAGACACCAAATTTGAGCCAACAAACGCCATAACAATTGCCTCCAGCCACACAAAAAAATGTACAGATGGTCACCACACGAACTCCTGCAAAAGGCAGTATTATATTTTAAGTTTTCATTAACTTTAGTTTTACTATTAACTTAGGATTATATTTTAATTAGGATTCATTTAGTTAACCTTAGTTTATTTTAATTTATAATTAACCCCTTTTTTAGGATTTGTTTAATTTAAGTTTTTGGTTAATTTTAGAATTATATTAGGATTAGTTTTTAATTAGATATTAATTTTAAAATTAGGTTTTAATTAACTTTAAAATAAGATTTAATTTAGTTAACTTGGGTTTAATTAATTTATGTTTAGATTAGAAATTAGTTTTTAATTTTAGAATTTACCTTAGTGTAGAATAGTTCATTATTTAATTTAGATTAGTTTAGATTTAGCCTAGATTAATTTAGGATTATCTTTTGTTTAGAATTTAATTTCTTTTAGAATTTAATTAGATTTAGATTTAACCAATTAGACTTTTTTTCTTTGACTAATTTAGTTCTTAATTTTAATTTTGGTTTCTATTAATTCTCGAGTGCGTCTATAAACACACTTGTATATATTTTCCGTGAATTTTAATTTGAGTTTGATACTTGTCGTTGTCTGTAATTGCGTTGCTTCATGTTTACTTCCTGTATTCACATGATCCTCTAGGATTCCTAGCTCGACTTAATTTCCGATTAAGTTAGAGGTAGGGGAGACATTAGGCTTTCAATACAAGCATGACAACATTAAGTAGACTTTCTTCCTAATCCAGATCTTAGGGCCACATTGTGTGACAACAGTTAGGGTTCAGTTCCCCTTAGGTCTTTGTGTGTGTCTCTCTCATCTCACCTCAAATTTCTTCAAGACCCTTAATAAAGAATGATAAGTGTCGTGCGCTACGAGCCTTAAGTACGTGGGGAATGATGAGTGAGGGGTTTCTCCTTGCTTGTCTAGAGTGTTTAGTGTATGCCCTTTAAGCGATATGCGACACATTTGCTTTCATGTCATAGTCTTTAGTACGACGTGAGTCTCAAATAAACTCAACCCACTTCACTAAAATTCACAAACAAAATTCAAACCTTTTCATCCTTCGGGATCGTTCTTCAAATCATTTTCAGAAAAGAATACGTTACTTTTCCGTTCTACCACAAACAGGCATCGTCCCTAACTGCTGGAATGGAAGAAGCTTGACGTTACTCATAAAAAAACACTTAACCAACCAGTGGTCTAGTTTTCCTGAACTACGTTTGCTATGATTTCTCATACTAGATAAGGATACGTAGGCACAAGATGATGATGTCTTGACGAGCAACCTTCCCCCCCATCACCCGTAGTTTCCCCAACTACGTTGACTCTGACTTTCCCATTGCACGAGGGAATACATAAGCATAGGGCAGCGATGTTCTATTGAGTCAGTTCTTTCTCTTTCACCCCCTGTTTACCAGTAGCTTTTAGATACTTACACCCATAGATTAGACAACAAGCGTGGATCCTGTTGAGTACAACGGACGTGAGGGGTGCTAATACCTTCCCCTTGTGTAACCGACTCCTAAACCCAAGATTTGGTTGCGATGACCTTGTATTTCCCGTTCTTTTAGGTTTTCTTCGATCGTTTCCTTTCCCTCTCTTCGAGATAAATAACGTTTGGTGGCGACTCTTCTATTTGTTTCCGCCGGCCCCTTTTCGCAGTTGCGACACCCATTACTTGGGCCCGATGAGCCTTTCCTAAGCCTCGAGTAATCGTCATTTTTAAACTACTTTAACTATATAAAAATACTTTCATAATTAAGGTTGAAAAAGAGAGAGAGTAGAATCTTCAATTCACTTTCCCAATCACTCAAGTCCGAGGAGCTTTTCTTAAGCTTCAAGTGATCGTCATCCAATTAAAATACAAACACATTAATCCAACTTCTCGCCACCATGCGACTAAAACTTTTTCTAAAAGAACATTGTTTAGTCATTTCTTCCGCACATATAAACTAGTGCTTCATCCTCCCCTAGCGAGTAGACAAGCCAATGTTTAGTAGTTAGAATGTGACTTAAACAATCGTTCATAAAATACACAAACCTTTACCTGTAGTCTCACGAACTACGACGCTCTGACTTTCCCATTGCACGAGGGAGTACGTAGGCACAAAGACCTCAATCCTTGGTGAGCACCATAATATAAAACCACTCATTTCCCCTTAGTAAGCAAATCCTTAGAAGATAACAGATAAGCATAGCTAACTTTTCTCTCGAATCGAATCAAGAGGCTCCCGTTGAGTACAACAGACATAGAGTCCCATTTGCTTAAACGACTCCCGAACCTAGAATTTTGTTGTGATGACCATGTTCTTATCCCTTTATAGGTTTTATCGATATTTACCTATTCCTTCCTTGGAATGAATAAAGTTCGGTGGCGACTCTTTTCGAATAGTTTTTTCCACGTCCATCGTGAGGATCGTATTTTTCGAGGTACGACAGTAGTACCTGCTTGCATTCCTCCATCCACTCGAACGTTGCCTCTTTCCGAAGGAACTTGAAGAAGAGCAAGGCGTGTTGGGCAGATTTGGCCACGAAACGAGATAGCAAGGCGAGCATCTCAATGAGGGATTTTATGGATTTCTTTGACTTAGGTGTGGGGAATTCAGAAAATGCTCGACCTTTGTCGGGTTGGCCTCGATCCCCCTCTCAGTGAGGTAGAATTCGAGGAACTTTCCTGCCTGCATGCCAAAGGTGCATTTTTAAAGGTTGAATCGCATTTTACACTCCTTGGCTTGGTCGAACACCTTTTGTAGGTGGAGCGTATGATCAGATTCCTCTTGGGATTTCACAATCATGTCGTCCATGTATACTTCGATCATGTCTCTGATTTGTGATTGAAAGACTTTGTTCATCATTCGCTGGTACGTTGCCCCTGCGTTTTTCATACCAAAGGGCATTACATTGTAGTAATAGTTTCCCGACGAGGTCATAAAAGCGGTGCACTTCTTGTACTTATCTACCATGGGGATCTGGTTATATCCCGAGTAGGCATCCATGAATGATAGAAGTTTGAAATCGGCAGAGTTATCCACTAGCTTATCGATGCTAGACAGGGGGTATGCATCTTTTGGGCAAGCCCGTTTGAGATTGGTGTAATCAACACATATTCTCCATTTTCCATTATGTTTTTTTTACTAATACAATGTTTGACAGCCAGGTTGTATACCTGGCTTCCGAGATAAATTTTGCCTCTAAGAGGTCTTTTACATGTTTATTCACTGCTTCAGTCTTTTCATCAAATTGCTTGCTCTTGCGTTATGTTATCGCCCGATCAGATAGGTCGATGGTGAGCTGATGGCAAGCAATTTCTGGGCTAAGGTCGGGAATGTCTGCGACGCTCCAAGCAAACAAGTCAGCATTATTCTTCAAGTAGGTCTTTAGTTGTTCTTTCACTTCATACGGCAGTCCCGCGCCGATCCTGACTCCTCGGTTGGGGTCGTCCCCGAATGTGATCACCTCAAATTCTTTATCTGGTGTTAGGCGCATAACAGTCGAGGAGGATGAGTTTCTTGTTGAGGCTGGAGTATCTTCTTCGCCTTCTTCTGGGATCCGACTGTCAAGGTCGATGGCATGAACCTGAAGCGCTGGCTTCTTTCCAGGCTGGCTTTCTTCGTTGGAAAGATCTTCGTCTCTTGCCCGTTTGATGATCTGCGGTGCCGCACTGATTGAACTTTGCCCTTTAGTAGCCGCTTCAAAGCATCGTCTTGCGGCCTTGATGTCTTCGTGTAGAGTGACGACATGCCCCTTTTCAATATAATACTTCATATTAAGATGAATTATGGAAGGGACAACAATTATTTTGGCGAGTGTCGGTCTCCCTAGGATGCATTGGTATAATGAGGGACAGTCTACGACTAAGAACTGAGTCTTAATTATTTTGGTAACATCCTCATCTCTGAATGTAACTTGGAGCTTTACGTAACCCCATGGTCTAGCCGTGGCCCCGTTGAAGCCTTGCAGATCCGACCCTATATACGGGGATAAGTTCTTCTGGTCGAGTTTGAGGGAACGAAATAGGTTGGTGTACATGATGTCCACCGAACTACCCTGATCAATAAGTATTCGGCGGACATCAGTTTGGGTTAACTTGGATCTGATAAGAAGAGGGTTATAAGAGTTGGGAGAGCCTCCAAGGAGCTCTTCTCGGTAGAAAGTGATTGGTTGGGGTAATCCTCGAAATTTTTCGAGTGTTGACATATGATCTAGACTACAGTCGATCAGTTGTTCAAATTTTCTCTTTACTGATCCTACTATGAGCTCGTTGTATCTGCCGTAGGAAATAACCATTGTGTTGGGGGAAGGCCTCCCAGGGGCTATGCATAGAAAAATGTGCAAGCCCTTCGAACCCGCTGGGGATGAAAAATTCCTCTATTCGTGAGATAGACATGGTGACCAGATGGGGAGGGCTAGAAGATGAGGCTCTCGTATCTTTCTTGGATTCTGACAATTCTCCTCAAGGGGCTTCTCCTTTCTTCGTATACTACTTTAGGTGGCCCTCTTTGATGAGGATTTCAATAGCGTCTTTCAAGTGGATGCAGTCTTCTTTTACATGGTCGTGGCTGCGGTGGAAGCGATCGTATTTGCTTCGGTCGGTATTGCTCTTTGAAGTTGTTGGATTGGGGAATCGAACGCCTCCTTGCCTAAATTTGGTGTTGATACATTCAGACAGAATACGTTCGCCGGGAGCGGTCAATAGGGTGTCTTCGGTGAATCAACCTGTAGGACCTTTGTGATCTCAGGGACGATCGCCTCGTCGCCTTTCTTTGTCTCGCCTAGAAGTTTCTGCTTCGTCTTTCTTCGATGCTCTAGAATTCTCTTGGTCACTCGAGTCTCTGGCCTTACACGCGGCTTCCTTTTCTTCGTATTAAATATAGGATTGTGCCTGACGGAGAAGTTTGGCTAGAGACTGAGGAGGGTTGAGTTCTGTTGCCTTGCGGAAGTCGCTTTTTGACCTCAATCCCTTTTCTAGCTGATACTTTTTCATGTGGTCGGTTGTGCGGATTTCGACCGCTTCCTTAGTGAACCTGTCGATGTAATTGCGTAAAGTTTCATCCCTATCCTGGATGATACCCTCAAGCGTAGCTTCGGATTTTGGGTGGCGCCTGGAGGTAGTAAAGTGTTGGGAAAACTGCTCCTTAAGACTCCTTCATGACGTGATTGAGCCCCGACGAAGGCTCTTGTACCAAGTCATAGCCCCTTTCCTGAGGGTGGTGGGGAATAACCTGCATTTGATCACTACAGGGACATTGTGGTAGTGCATCATGGCCTCAATATTTTCTATGTGATCACCAGGGTCGGTGGTACCATCATAGAGAGCTAGAGGGGGAGGTTTCTCCAGTCCGCGCAGAATGCGGGTGTCCATGATTTCTTGTGATAGGGGACCACTTGTGTTGTCTTCGTCGCTTGTGCTGGGCGACCTGATGAACAAATAACTGCATCCTCGACTCCTGCTGCGTCTAAGAGAATGTTTATGCCGACTTCGGTGCTTTTTGCGAGGCTTTCTGGAAGGCCTGGTCTTTTTGGACACGGGGGAGTGCTTGGATTTCCAAGGAGGGGTACGATTGCGCTTTCAGATGGTCTCATGTCCACGCTTCTCCAGTTTGGACTATTCTTTGATAGGGGATATGCTTCTAGATTAGTCTCAGTGATACTTCAGAAAAGGGGAATGTGACCGGCAAGATGGGCTGAGGGATCCCCGCGGGGGAGGTCGTTCTTCGATGGTGTTTTCCAGCATGTGGGTTTTTTTCTCCTTGTTGGAAGAGCAAATAGGTTGATTTTTTTAGGGCGGAGATGAGGGTCGTTGTGCAAGGGTCAACATCTTGTAGGGTGGTGATAGGTTTGTATACATGGTCGGAACTTTGGGCACGAGGCTTCACGTTGTCAGGAGATGCTGATTTTCCATTCCTTTGATCAATCCCTCCGGTTGCAGCTCCAGGAATGGGGGTTTCGTCACAACCCATAACAACGACTAGGGAATCTTGTTAGAAGTCATTACGATGAGAGGCCATGACGGTGAAGGTTCAGAGAGATAGCTTTGGTCTTTTGTTTGGGAAGATTGGGAAATCTTGGTTCAAAAAGACAAGGGAGCTGGTGTTCCCACAGACAGTGCCACTGATCTGACGTGATCAGAATGAATCGTCTTAGCCTTCAATATAGGGTAGCAATAGTGGTTGTAGGAGAGGGGGGGGGGTTGTACTTGCAAGGTACTCCAATGCCAAAGTAAGTGTTTGGGCTAAAGAGAGAAAGCAAGTATAAATGCTTAGGTATGAGCAAGAATGATTAGAATATCTGAACCTCTCAAGAGAGAGGGTATTTATAAGTTTTCCCCCTAGCGCGGGGCCAAGGTCTCCCATGTAACCGAAATGTCTAGTTGCCCAATGGGGGACTGCCAGGTGGAAGATCTAGCGCGTGATCTTTGACCTGGTCCAACTGTCTCCGTGACTTTCGGAGGGGCAGTTGGTCGCGTGAACTGTCAAGAGCCCGAGGGGCACGTCCCCAACGGCTATGTGCTCCAACGGTTATGTTGTGCCCAACGGTTATATTGTGCCCAACGACTATATTGTGCCCTATGGTCGTATTGGGCCTGACCTTAAGCTAGACTGGATTGGGTCTTACCCAGTTATGGGACAAGTGTTAGTCCAGTCCAAAACAGTATCCATCAACCTATGCATAACACCTATAAGAACATTCTTATCTGGAGCATGACATCGCACCAAAGAAATTAAACTGCTCCCGAAAACAATAGCAATCTCCACTTTGTTACCATGTTCTATAGTTGATACTACTATATGCCATTCTTATTTATGATTGTGTGATCAGCAAAACATCTCAACCGAAAAATAATGATTAGCAATTATTATTTATGAGATATCCATTTTCCTTTTATTTTTGTGCAATCCCAATAGAACACTCTTATTTATGAGATCACCAATTTGAGCAACAAGACTTTGACTGGTTTCTTCTGATATAATAGAAACTTACAATTTTGATTGGATTTTTTCTATATAAACTTACAATTAATTTTTCAGATAGTGAATCATGGCGTATAGATAGACCTAATGTAGAGAATGAAGGTTACAACAACTGAGTTTTTTGAATCTCCAATAGAGAAAAAGTTCAAGTATGCAATGTCCCAAGGTGGTTTAGAAGGTTATGGGCATGCTCTAGTTGATTGGCCTGATCGTGTTAACTTAACCATTTACCCAAGCCGGTCCAGGTAACTTCAGATTTGCCATGGGGATTTGAAGTAGGTATTCTTTTTATATTATTATGTCATAGTATCTCGGTTTATCTCATAGGATTATTTAGTAGGGATATAGTATAAGCATATTCAAGTGAAATTAGATGAGTCATAGAGTAAGTTATCAATCATGTGTCATTGCTTTTGGGGTTGGAGGAACATGTTCTTCTTGGACTACATAAAAAATTATGTAAAGGTTTACGTGCAAACTATTACCCTCCTTGTAACGCGCCTGAGAATGTGATTGGTTTGAGTTCAACGCACTGTTAAATACATCCCATTTAGAGTAATTTGATTCCTCAAGGGATGATAGTGTGGCTGATGCTAATTAGATAATTCCTTTGTTCCTTAAAAAAGGTGTTTGACTCATGAACATTGCGGAAGATGAAGCCAAGGAAGAGGGTGAAATGGTACAAGCTTGTAATTGCATTGGAGTCCTACATTGTTTATTTCATAAATAATTGTAGTGCTTATAAAAGTCAACAATGCAATACCAAATGTCTTCTTGGGCACAAGCTTAAAATGGACGGTGTTGTGAATTGGGCCCATACCCAATTATTCTTTTCAAAATTTTAAATAATCTATTTATAAGATTATTAATTAAAATAATTAACTATTAATTTACTCTATAAAAAATATTAATTAATAAATTATCATAATCATCAATCACATAGCATTTTTTTATTCTAATCATCAATGTCACATATGCAAAAATGGAGGGGGACCACAAAAATCCAAAGACCATCAAAATTAAGGAGCTAAGATCGCTGGTTTTGTAATAAGATGACTAATTATTTGAAACGCTAAAACTAGGGGTGCCAAAAATGCATTTAAACTTATTTTATATATAAAAAAGATACAAAAGTAATATAAATCAAACTTTTCATTTTAATTTTATCCTTATCAACATCAACAAATTAAAAATGTAAACAAAAATAAATATATAACAATTTTGTTTCAATTAAAAATAATAATATTTATATATAAATATTTTATTTTATATATAAAAAGATATAAAAGTAATATAAATCAAACTTTTTTATTTTAATTTTATCTTTAGCAACATCAACAAATTAGAAATGTAAACAAAAATATATATATTACAATTTTGTTTCAATTAAATATAGTAATATTTGTAAATAAATATTTTATTTTTATATTAATATGTTAATTAAAATAAATATCATACAAAAAATATGATAAAATACATTTTCTAAATAATTAAAAAAATATATAAATAATTTATAAAATTTTGTAACACAATGCAAATACAATTTAGTTTGATTTAATTTTGTTTATAAAATACAAACTGCAAATTGAATTGAACTGCTTCGTTAAAAAATAACTCAAATTTATTCTAACTAAACATGATTTTTTATAATTTTCACTTTAGTTTGATTCAGATAATATTTTAGGCTTAATGCATCATTTGATCCCTTAACTTAATTTCAAATTTCACATTCGTCTATGATTTAATAACCGTTCGTTTTAAGTCCTTTAAATTACGTTATGTTAATCACATTGGTTATTTCCGTTAAATTTTGTCAAAATCGGTTAAGTTTGGATGATGTGGCACTCCAGCTGGTTTTGAATATGGTTGATGTGGAATTATTTTTTTAATAATTAATTATTTTGTAATTTATTAAGCATTAGCCATCACCTCCCTTTCTCTCTTCTCATCTCTTCACCTTCAATAAAACCTTAGTCGTCTTTCTTCTCTTCTTAAGAGAACCCTTTGCTTTATGGATCCAACCTTCCTAACAAAATCACATTCACGAATCATCCATCGATTTTCTCGTATCCTCCTCCGTATGTCAACAACACATAAATTTCTTGATTTTTTTGCCCTGCTTTTTTTTTTTTGGTTTTACAAAAAGATTCATGGAGAATTGTTCTGAAAAGATTGTTCACAGAAGAAATATTTTTTTATCATTCATCTCGTTGAAGAAATTTTAGGTCTCCAAGATTTGTTCCACTGTCTGTAGGGCCTCCACCACCGGTTAATAATGCTCAATATTATGTTCCACCACCTCCACAACCAGTTTGGCCTTTTGGAGGCTCATATGGATATCACAGTATGATGTCTTAACATTAAGATGGTATTTTATGTATTATGTACATGCTTTGATGATTAAATGTATTTGCAGAACCACCACCTCAAGTGGTATATAGTTCATCTCTACCCATGGAGCCGTCAAGAGTGTTGGAAATTCACCTCACACCCTATGAAGAATTCCCTTCAATCTTGATCTCAAGATTGATGAACAAACCCACAATATGATAGTAATGGTAATAACAAGTAATTATCAAGAACAACAAAAGAAAAGAAGAACACACAAGAAAGAGAAGAATGAGAGAAGAAAATATTTGGAGAGAATGTGTTACCCACAACTGTGGGATTTCTTATTGCTTATAGAACTTTCACTTGCTAAACACTGCAACTGTGAAATCTGTTCTATGTGTTGTTGTGTTTGAATACAAAGCAAGGCACCCTATTTATAGTTTTAGGTTTACACAAGCCCAAAACATAAAAGTCCCAAAATATTCAAATCAAATCTAATCATATCAAATCAAAACAATGAATTACATTTAACACACCACCTAATTCATTATGTCTAAATTGTCTACATTCATCATGGCTCTTAGTCTTCTGAAGGCTTCGACCTGCACTCCCTTCGTCATGATATCTGCAATCTAATTCTCAGTTCTGCAGTGTTCCAACTTCATCTTCCCTTTTGCTACCTGCTCTCGAAGATAATGGAACCTCATTTCGATGTGCTTGCTTCGACCATGAGCTATTGGATTCTTCGCCAAGTTGATAGCTGACATGCTGTCTATCCTCATGGTAATTGCTCCATGATTCTTCCCTGTGATTTCTTCGACCAAGTTCACCATCCAAGTTGCTTGACATGCACAAAGAGAAGCAGCTATATATTTTGCTTCGCATGATGACAATGCCACTACTGGTTCCTTTCTCGAATTCCAAGCAACTGGTGCACCACCTAACATAAACACATAACCAGCTGTGGATTTTCGATCCTCAGGATCACTACACCAACTGGAGTCTGTGTATCCCACTAAATTGCATTATTTTCCTTCATCAGTTGCTGGAAACAAAATACCATAGTCGAGAGTTCCTTTCACATACCTCAGTATCCTCTTCGCCGCTGCTAGGTGTGATACCTTTGGCTTCTGCATGAATCTACTTATCATACCAACACTGTATGCTAAGTCAGACCTTGTGTGACAAAGGTATCTAAGTGACCCAATAAGTTTTCTATATTGGGTTGGGTCGACATCATCTTCATCTGAATCCTTCGACAGTTGCAATCTGGGCTCAGCTGGAGTCGAAGTTCGGTTGCAATCTTGCATCTCAAATCTCTTGAGTATTTCACCTGCATATCTTCTTTGATTCATCATCAAACCTCTACATGTCTTGTAGAATTCGATGCCAAGGAAATATGAGAGATTTCCCAAGTCTGACATTTCAAACTCCTTACTTAGGTCATGTTTGAAATCTTCGATCTCCTTCTTGCAACTCCCTATTATCAACAAATCATCAACATAGAGACATAGTATAAGCAATTCGCCATTGCTCTTCTTACATATACTCCATGCTCAGTTGTACACTTCACAAATTCCTTCTCCCTTAAGAAGCTGTCGATTTTCTTATTCCAAGCTCTTGGAGCTTGCTTAAGTCCATACAGGGCTTTATGAAGCATGTACACCTTTCTTTCTTCGCCTTGTTTCACAAACCCAGCTGGTTGTGCAACATAAACTTCTTCGTCTAAGGGGCCATTAAGGAATGCACACTTCACGTCCATCTGACATGTGTGCCAGTTGTTCATATTTTCTAGACCAACGACCAACCTGATTGTTTCGATTCTAGCAACAGGTGCGAATACTTCATCGAAGTCGATTCCTTCCTTCTGAAGAAATCCTTTCGCCACAAGTCTCGCCTTGTGTCGAGTTACTTCTCCTTTAGGATTTACCTTTACCTTGTAAACCCACTTCACATCAATTGCCTTCTTGCCTTGTGGCAATTCGATAAGTGACCAGGTATCATTGACTTCGATGGACTCCAACTCTTCAATCATTGCTTTCATCCACTTCGAATCTTTCAATGCCTCAGCTGCATTGACTGGTTCGACATCTGCGTAGAAAGCATAATGTACAAACTCACCCTCTTCATCGACTACATCATCTGATGTAATTACACATTCTTGCAACCTTGCAGGCATGTGTCTTGTTCGTCGAGGTCTGCTTGAACCTGCTTCATTTGCAACTGGTTCCTGTCGAACTTCTATTTCGAATTCAGTGGTTGGTTCTTCACAAGAGATTCTCACTGAATCCTTCTTGGCATTCTCAGTCCAATCCCATTCTTTAAGCTCATCTATGATCACATCCCTGCTGATCACTACCTGCTTATTCACTGGGTCGAACAACTTATAACCTCCTGTCGAATGATATCCTATCAAGATCATCTAATTCGACTTATCATCAAGCTTCCTTCTCAACTGATCTGGCACATGTCTATGTGCTATAGATCCAAACACCTTCAAGTGACTGAGACTAGGCTTGACACCAGACCAACATTCTTCTGGCGTGATTCCTTCAAGCTTCTTTGTCGGACATCTGTTCAATATAAATGTTGCTGTCGAAACTACTTCTCCCCATAATTCTTTAGGTAGATGCTTTCCATTCAACATACTTCTCACCATATTCATGATGGTTCTGTTCTTGCGCTCTGCAATCCCACTTTGCTGTGGAGTGTAAGGTGGCACCACCTCATGCACAATCCCTTCTTTTACACATAGTGTATCAAACTCTTTTGACACATACTCTCCACCACCATCAGTCCTCAGAATTTTCAGCTTTCAACCATTCTGCCTTTCGACCATGGACTTGAATCTGGAAAATACCTCAATCACATCACTTTTCTTCTTGATGAGGTAAGTCCACAGCTTTCGACTGTAATCACCTATAAATGTGACAAAGTATCTATTGCCACCAATCGAATCCACCTGGATTGGACCACATACATCAGAGTATATGACTTCAAGTATTGCCTTCGACTTCCTTCCTGCATCCTTGCTGAAGCTATTCTTGTGTTGTTTCGACTGAACACACTCCTCACAGACTTCACTTGGAATGTCGATTTCTGGTAATCCTGAAACCATATTTCTTCTCTTCAGTTCTCTGATGTCTTTAAAGTTGAGATGACCTAGTCGAAAATTCCATAACCACTCATCTCTCCTGGCTGCAGTTGCTAGACATTTGTGCTCCATCACATTGAGTCCAATCTTGAAGGTCCTATTCTGAGACATTGGAGCCTTCAAGATTAATCTACCACCTGCGTCGAGAACTCTCACCATCTTGTCTTCGACAACTACCTTGTAGTTCTTTTCGACAAGCTGCCCTATGCTGAGCAAATTACTCCTCATGCCTGGTATGTACAACACATTGGAAATTGTTGACCTTTTGCCATCTTTCCTCATAATCAGAACATCACCAACACCTTCGGCTGCTAGAGTGTTGTCATTTGCAAACTTCACGGTGTTCTTCGACGAGGGCTTCATGTTGACAAACCAATCTTTTCTTCCAGTCATGTGTGACGAGCATCCTGAGTCCAAGTACCACTGATCTTGGAATCTTTCTTCATCTTTTGTTGTGACCATTAGCAACGTTTCTTCTTCTTCATGTTTCGCCAGCTTTGCATCAGTCTCTTGATTTCTCTTCCTTTCTGGATAATCACTAGCATAATGACCATACTTCTGGAAATTGAAACACTGAATGTGGCTTTTGTCTGGCTTTCGACCGCCACCTCTTCCTTTACCTACAGCACCACCTCTTTGGTTGCCTTGGTTCTAATGTTTCTTCTGATTCGACTGGTTTCCTCCTTTGTTGCCATTCCAGCTACCTTTGCCTTTTCTTTCCTTTTCTGACTGTGCCTGCAAAGCCATGTCTTTCGACTTTCCTGCAGCTCTTTCAGCCATCCTCTGTTCATGAGACTCAAGAGTCCCTTGAAGCTCTTCCTTTGTCAACACTGATAGATCTTTCGACTCTTCTATGGCAACTACCACGTGGTCGAATTTTGGAGCCAACGATCTCAAAATCTTTGAGACAACTGCTTTCGTCGTTAGCGCTTCTCCACATACTTTGATTTGATTCACCAACTTCGTAACTCTGGTGAAGAAATCTGTAATACTTTCGTTGTCTTCCATCTGAAGCAACTCATAGGTTCTCTTGTGAGTTTGTAACCTCACCTATTTCACCTTCTTTGCGCCTCCAAACGACTTTCCAAGAATCTCCCAAGCTTCTTTTGCTGAATCAACATCACTAACCTTTTCAAAGTTATCAGGATCGACACATTGATGAATTATAAAGAGTGCTTTATAATCCTTCTTCTTCAATTCTTTGTGTGCAGCCTTTTCCGCCTCCGTTGCGTTCTCCCGAAGCAATGTCACTCCGTCCTTCACAAGATCCCAAAGATCTTGATAACAGAAAATCACCTTAATCTGCTTGAACGAATTCTCATAATTGTCTTTCTTGAGAATTGGCAGGGTGGCCGGAAAGTTGCCGTTCGGATAATTCATCGCTATCACTATCTTCCTTCCTTGAATCTCTCAATCGGAGCTCTAGATACCAGATGTTGGAAATTCACCTCACACCCTATGAAGAATTCCCTTCAATCTTAATCTCAAGATTGATGAACAAACCCACAATATGATAGTAATGGTAATAACAAGTAATTATCAAGAACAACAAAAGAAAAGAAGAACGCACAAGAAAGAGAAGAATGAGAGAAGAAAATATTTGGAGAGAATGTGTTACCCACAACTGTGGGATTTCTTATTGCTTATAGAACTTTCACTTGCTAAACACTGCAACTGTGAAATTTGTTCTATGTGTTGTTGTGTTTGAATACAAAGCAAGACACCATATTTATAGTTTTAGGTTTACACAAGCCCAAAACATAAAAGGCCCAAAATATTCAAATCAAATCTAATCATATCAAATCAAAACAATGAATTACATTTAACAAAGAGGGGTTTTGTTTGTGCCATCAATATTGCCTAATTCAATGTTATATGAACAACCTACTGATCCCAAATTGTATACTAAGATTGTCAACCAAATTGACTATTATTTCAGGTAATGTTAAACATCGGTCTACATCAATTTTCATTTTATTCTTTTATTATGATTTTTAACTCTTTTAAAAAGTTGACCCTTTTGTTTGCCACAATTTGTCTAATTTGTCTTTTGCAGTGATCATAATTTAATCAATAATATAGGCTGGTGAAGGGGAAAGGATCTCTGGTGGATCAAGAATCATCGGAGTTGATTTAGTTTCCAACTGATTTAAATTAGGTACAATGTTTTTAACTTCAAAATTTACATTTAAATTTTTACAATATTGTTAGAAGGGTCGTATTATCAAATTGCTTTGATTATCATGTAATAATAATCTTTAATTACAACTTTATTTCATTGTTTGTATTTAAACTTTATTAATTATTATCTAATTTCAATTTCATCTCATATGGTCTTTGATTGTTAAAAAGTTGTCGGGAAGAAGAAACCATGAGATAAAGAACTATTGGCATATCTACCTAAAATTGATTATTCGAATTAAAATTCATGAGGGTAGAGATTTGAATTTTCCTTTCTAGTTCATTTCAATTCATTTCAATTAGGCAAGAGTATTTTTTTTAATGTTCTTTGGAAAACATAAGTACTTTATGGTTCTGGCCTTGGTGAAGGAACACTTGTAGCAAAATGTTTTACATGAAACATTGGCAGTAACTAAATGTTTATCTAATTCTATTTACAGATCTAAAACCTACTCTCAAATTGCTTTGGTTATCAAAGATGAAGTAGAAGACCTTGAAAAAAGTGGTGTTGGTGCTATCCAAATTGATGAGGCTGTCTTTAGAGAGGGACTTCCATTGATATAAGATTTTCAATTTATGAAAGAGGTCAAGAAGATTAAAACAAATTGAATTTATACTACCAAGTCGGAAATATCAATTCAATCTATGCCACCACTCTTTTTACCCCAATCAATTTTAAAGAAGAAAATAAGACTTCAAAAAGGATGTAATAATGCTTATGTGCATATTGTGTAGTTGTATCTGTGTATATCTTATTTTATTTTGAAACATATTTAATGTCATTTTAGTTTAATGACTAATTTGAATAAAAGAATGTAACAAAATTCTAATTCAATGCAATTAAATTCAACATTATGTTGATATAAAATTTTGGTATGGTATATAATATATTATGGTCTGATAAAATGTTACGAAATTTTATTCTAGTCAATTTAATCACAATTTGATTATTGTTCAAGGGAAATTTTACCCCATATTCCTACACTTATACCCACACCCCTACACTAAAAAATATTGGACCAAAATATCCTTGTTTAAATACTTATAATTTTAAAAAAATTTCACTTTCAGTTCATTTGGATTTCAACACTTCCGGAGCTCTCTTTTTTCTACTACAAACCGGAACTCTTCCAACAAGTCATCCGGAACATATTTTTTGATCAACACATACCGAAACTCCAAGAGTAAGTCTTCCGATTTGTTGATTTTTTGGTTTGTTCACCGGAAGACTTAATGTATGTCTTCCGGTTTGTAGTTTTTTTTTGTTTCTTCACCGGAAGACTTAATGCAAGTCTTCCGGTTCACAATTTTTTGCTTTTGTACACCGGAAGTCTTGGATTAAGTCTTCCGAAACACACGTTTTACGTTTTGTACACTGTAAGTCTTTGCTCAAGACTTCCGGTTCATGATTTTTTTAAAATTTTTAAATTTTAATTATATTTATTTATTTATTTTAAGTAAAAAAAGCTGACACTGTAAAAAGTAAAAAAAATAATATAATAAAAAAAATAAGGGATAAAATTGGTATTTTTTTAAAATTGTAGGGGTATAGGTATAAATGCAAGGGTATGGGGTAAAATCTTCTTGTTCAAGTTTGGTCTCTTAACTAACTATAAAGTTTTAATTTAGTCCCTTAACAAAATTGATGACTCATTATTTTTATTTTTGTCACGCTGTCATGTCACATCATTAAAACTTAACGTTTTTTTTTTAACATTTAACATAAAGGATTAATTTAAATAATAAAATAATTTTTAAACGAATAAAATGTAACATTTACTAAATAAAAAACTAAAGTGAAATCTAAATTAATTTAAAAAAATTTGAATAAAAGACTTTGTGTGATGACACTCTTTGCTAACTAAAACGTTTAATAAATAAAAGAATTTGTCAATAGTGATAACTCTAGGGGACAAAAGTGAAATTTGTCAATAGTGATAACTCTAGGGGGCAAAGTGTTATTTGCTGGTTAAATTAATTAAAACATAAAAATGTTGTGAGCGCGTAAAACTGTACAAAAGCAAAATATAGCCGTTAAACATTCAGTCATTCTGTACACAGTGAGTGTTGCTTCGTTGTTCTTGAAGAAAACGAAAACCCTAAAAAAAAAGAGCGAAATGGGGAAGACGAAGATGAACGATTCTTCAAAATCCGATTACGAAGCTCTCAGAAACGCTCGCATGTCAGAGAACAAGGTACTATCACTATCAATCAATTAATTTTTAATTATTCTTCATTATGATTAATTGATTAATTAGTAATAGTATTTTGTTGATAAATGAATGAATGAATGAATGAAGGCTAGGTTGGAATCTCTGGGTATTTTGAATTCAGTTTCGAAGCTTCGAGAAATTTCTACTCCAACCAAAAAAGAACGCTCCTGTGTCAAAAGGGTTTACGGTCTCGCTCCCCTACGCCGATCTCAGCGAATCAAGGGTGCCGCTGACGGCACCACCGTCGCCGCCGACAATCTTCCGGCACGAAGATCTTACCGTTTGAAAAGTAGTTTCAGCTACGCTGTTACCCCAAAACAAGGTAGCAAAATAAGCACTATTTTTATTAAATTTTATTTTGACTATTTTTTTTGGATTTGTTGAAAATTATGTACTTAACTAGTCTTATAATGTAATATTAGTCTTGAAATTATGATTTAGTTTAAATATAACCTACAAAAACGGTTAGTCTTTAACTAGTGTTATTGCGGGTGTTGCAATTGGGTTAATGTAGTTGCTGCATTGCCATGGCGTGAATTTTAATTAGCAGGCTGAATATGCGCATAGAAGTTGAGGCAATCCTCAACCTACAAGCCGATTTTTACGGGGATGAGTAGGCCCAACCACATTTCTTAATAAGCTGTTTGAATTACATAGTAGAGAGATACTTGAAAGTTAAGATTTTTCATTATGTCGTGCGAAAAATGAGTTTTAGAGTTGTGAAAATTTGTTATTTGGATGAAAATTGTCAAAATTGTCTTTATGTGGTTCCTAATACGGTTGCACGTGATGGGATCATTGTGATTACAGATTTAGGTGAAGAGGAGAAGAGGCCTGCTAATGCACCTTTTATTGAACTGGATCCGGAGGATGTAGAGCATTTTCTTTCAGCAGAGAATTCTGCACGGCGCTGCGGTAGCAAAGGTAGAGGCAGCGTCTACAATCCAGTCTTGGGGATATGCTGCCATTTTTGCAGGTCCATACTCTATGACCCTTTTACTGATTTTTTCCACAGATGTATAATAATATAGTTTTGTATGGTCACAATGTTTGCTTAGTTTGTTTTTGTCGATATAGAAGGACATACGTATCAATGTTGTAAAACAGCGGCTATAATTGGGCCCTAGTGTAATTGGAACAAATTGCTATTTTTCCACGATACAGGGTACGTTATTTAGGTAGTATATTCAAATAGCGGCAATAGCATTGTTGCGTAGCAAAATTTGAACATAACCGCTATTTTTTGCAAGAAGTGATTGACAACATAAATAAATATAGCGAATGCTTGTAATAAACTTTATGAGTGTTTCATTTCCTAAGAAATTAAGACAATTTATACAAAGTGATCAATTTAAGAAGCAACCAGATTGACTTAAAACAAACCAGTTATAGAGTGTGTTAAGAGAGTATAGCATTCTTTATGATTGTGTGTGCGCACGGGTGCGCGTGTCTTTTGTATTTGGTTAAGTAATGACAACATAGCAATTTTGCAAAACATCAATGCAGGCAAAAGAAGTTATGTGGGGAAGAAGATTGCAAAAGATGTGGGAATTGTGATGTGAATGAACCTTGTCTAGGTAAGATTTGAGTGATGTCTTGTTTTTTATTCTTTGCACGGGTTTTCACTATGTTCTAACTGATTCACTGCATATTCTAAACAGGAAAGACTGATTGCTCAGTGTGTCACTCGAGCCAGGGTGTCTTTTGTAGAGCCTGTCTCAAGGTTCGGTATGGTGAAGGTAGGAACAAACAGTCATGCGCAATCAAAGAGCCTATTTTGATTGAATTATTTGAACTTATATCCTGACATAAAAATTTGTGAAACTGTTCTCTAGAACAGCTTATGAAAACAACTTATATGTGAAAATAGTTTGACTTTATTATCTTTATTATAGAACTAGATTATACATAAGCTCTTATGCTATAAATAAGTAAGTTATTTTTCCAAATAGAAACCAAGTCAAATAATCAGCTTATTGAGATTGAATTTGTCATAAAAAACAGGTTATTTTTCATTATTTACTAAGTAGGGTGAGGTAAATATGATACACACAAAAATTATAAATTGTGCTTCGGTTTCGGTTGATATATTCTAGAAGAGAGGAGTACTTACTGAAAATACCTCAAATCGATAGTTTGAAACTGTTCATTGTGTTTCTGCTGTAGAAATAGAAGAAGTGAGAGAGAATAAGGAATGGATGTGTCCACATTGCATAGAAGAGAAAGGAATAAATCCTTACTGGATATGTAACAGGTATAAAGAACTATTAAAGTTCAACATTTTAAGATACTATCAATATACATTTCCTAACTCCTAAAGAGAATAGTTCTGATCTGATTCAAGATGCTGTCTCCATTTTATTTTTTTTTGCTTTAATTGATTTCTAGTTCAATATGCTTGAGGAAACGAAAGATACCGCCAACTGGGATCGCAATACACAAAGGTTAGTCTTTCTATTGTCACAACTTACTGAGTCTGTTTCGATTGACTTATTTTGATAAGCACTTGTTTTTCCTTAAAAAATGTAGTTGTGATTGCGATTGCAGCTATTATCAAGTACATTTTTCTTACTTGTTTTCTTTGATTGACTGAAATGAAGCTCGGGAAATGGGATATGAATCAGTAGCACATCTGCTAATGGAACAACTTAAAGGTAGAAACTAGAAGAAAATATGAGAGAAGGACACTTTTGAACAGCTTGTAACTTGTAGTTATTTTTGAATTTCTTATCATTTGCTAGTTAACATTGAAGCTCAAATTAGATTCGCCTTGTCCATTTATTTTCTTTACGAGGAACGATTTTCTTTGATGTATTTGTTGTAATCTGTGTTGTGTTGGATCCATCTGTTTCACATTCTAAGCTTATTTTGTAATCAGTATCTGGTTTAGTTATGAATCTGATCTGATATAAATTTCATGTTTTTAGAAAAATATTGAGTTTAACTTCACATCTTTTAGATCAAGAACATATATCTTAATAACTATTTTTATTAGAAAAAACAAAAGGACTACATGAAAGTACATGAAAATTAAGATGAGAGGGTTATTTTTTGGGTGCATGTACTCAAAATCAGTCTCGCCTTCATCACGATCTACAAAGAAATATGAACTTTTACATTTTCTGTCTTTAAAAGGAAGTGCTAAATCTGCTGATTTTGTACCATTTGAAATCAAAGAAACACTCAAACGACGACACTGCACAATCGGAGGACTAAAACGACTACTCTTGTACCAACTAAATTTAAATTTAGCTTGAAATCCAAATCAACAGCTAAATCATTGTAAATCCCTCTGCTTGCGTCTCATCGTTATACTCGTCAAGTTGTTTATGTTTGAGTTTGATCACACTCTTTCTTTCAAGGAAATTTTACCCCATACCCTTACAATTATAACCATATCCCTACAATTTTAAAAAAAAAAATACCAATTTTATCCCGGTATGTTTTTTATTAAATAATTTTCTTTTTAATTTTTACTGTCATCTGTCAGATTTTTAGAGTTTCGAAAAATTCACCCATCGAGTCTTCCGAAACACTTTTAAAATGACATCCGGTATGTTATTTTTTTGAAACCAGAAGTCTTTGGCAAAGAGTTCCGGTTTACACACAAAATATGTACCGGAAGAGTTTATCAAAGACTTCCGGTTTGCATTTTTCGTAGAATTTTTACCGGAACACTTTTCTTCAGAGTTCCGGTACTTGTAAAATGTGTACCGGAACACTTTTTACAAGTCTTCCGGTTTGGTAACTTTGGCTACCAGAACTCTTTTTTTGAGTCTTCCAGTTTGCTTTTTTTATTATTTATTTATTTATTTATTTTTTATGAAGGCACAAAAATTCCTTTACAAATCTGCGATAAAGATATGTGTAGATACGTCTGATGTTTTTTCAATTACTCAAAAATTTGGTACACGAGAAGAGGTGATAAGATGGATTAAAGAGATCGGAATCCGAAATAAAGTAACGGTTATCATCACTCGTTCAGAATTGAAACAGGCAAGAGAGGAAGAAGTAACAAATTAATATTTGGGTGTGATAAAGGTAGAAAACACAAAGAAATTGACAGTGGAACCCAGAGTGCGACGAAAAAATGTGGATGTCCATTTAGAATCAGATCAATTCCAGCGACTGATGGATCTGGATGGAAGATTGATGTAAAATGTGGAGTTCATAACCATGATTTACCTGATAAATTAGAAGGTCACGCATTTGTTGGTAGGTTGACAGCGGATCAGAAGCAACATGTTGTTGATTTGAGAAAGAGAAAGGTTCCACCTAGACATATATTGCTTTCATTGCAAGAGTTAGATCCAGATAATGTCACTCGGATCACGCAAATATACAAGCAGAAGAGTATGATAGAAAAAAAATATAAGAGGTCCTAGAAGTGAGATACAACATTTGTTTAAGCTTATTGAGGATGCAGGTTATGTTTATTGGAGTAGAAAAAGAGATGACTCTGAAATTATTTGAGATATATTTTGGGCTCATCCAGATTCAGTTAAGTTGTTGAATATTTTTCCTATTGTGTTAGTTATGGACAACACTTACAAGACAAACAAATATAGGCAACCTCTGTTTGAAATTATTGACATGACATCAACCGAGTTGACTTTTGCTATTGCATTTGCCTATATTGGGTCTGAGCAGACTGAGACTTTTTGTTGGGTGCTAGATAAGCTTAAACAATTGTTTGTGAAGAAAGATTTGTGTCCACAAGTGATTTTGACAGATAGAGATCTTGGTTTGATGAAAGTCATTGAAATTGTGTTTCCAAGGTCGATCAATTTGTTATGTCGATTTCATATTAACAAGAATGTTGGTGCAAAACGAAAACAATATGTGGCTAGTGACATGCAAAATAAAATTGACGAATTATGGACGAATGTTGTATGGGCTAGTGATGAGGTTGAGTATGATCAAAGGTTGAACCAACTTGAGCAGGCGTGTGTTGATTATAATAAATTTATTGATTACGTGAAGGACATATGGTTGATACCACATAGACAAAGATTTGTTGGAGCATGGATTAATCGAGTGCTACATTTGGGTAACACCACGACTAATCGATATGTATTTATTTTTAGTATTTCTAAATTGTATATCTTTTTTGAATTTTTTAAAAATATTTTAATATGTATTAATTTTAGGGTTGAGTCTGCTCATTGGAAGTTAAAGCAAATGTTGGGGAACAGTATTGGTGACATGGTCAAATGTTGGGAGGCTATGAATGACAACTTAAAGTTACAACTGGGCAATATTAGAGCTTCTTTTCAAAAGAGTTTTTATGAAGTTGAGCACACTTACGTAAGTTCATTTTACAATAATTTATGTGGTTCAGTGTCTCGAGATGCATTGAGACGCATTGCTGAAGAGTTAAAACGAGTTGATTATGTTGGAACTAACAAGGAAATATGTCGTTGTACTCTTAGAACAACCTACGGATTACCTTGTGCTTGTGAGTTGTCAGGATATAAAATTGATGGTATACCGATACCAATAGATGTTGTGCATGTTCATTGGAGAAAACTAAGCATGGAAGTTAAGTTGGACGAAGACGTAGATGATGGATCAGAGGTGGATATGAGTAGTGCAATAGATGAGTTATGGAAAAGGTTTAAGTCATTGGATGTTGTTGGGAAAAGGGCATTAAAAAGTAGGATTTTTGAACTTGTCTTCCCCATAATGACTTCTATGTGTCCACCACCTGAGAAAATAAAAACTAAAGGGGGAGTCAAGAAGAAAGACAAAAAACCAGTAGGGTATTATGTTTATAGAGACCCTTCATATCATGAGTATGTTGATCAAGCATCTTAATCTCCACAGAGGCAATCTCAACCATCACAAACTTCGAAGAAGTTGAAATTATCACAATCTTCACAAAAGAAATCTCAACCATCACAGGCTTCGAAGAAGTTGAAATTATCACAATCTTCACAATCATCTAAGCAGTTCATCCTTCAGTTTCCTAATCACATCAGGTCATATATTGATGATGTAGTTAATGTTGTATCAGATGGTAATTGTGGATTTAGAGTCATTGCTTCATTGCATGGATATGGTGAAGATGGTTGGCCAATGGTTCATTGAGACTTGGGGTTGGAAATAATACATAATGAAAGATTTGTATGCCAATTTATTTACTGATCAGTTAGCAGTAGTGAGATAATCTTTGATGATAGAGGAATTTGGTCCTCAACCACCACATAAATGGTTAACTCTACCAGATATGGATTACGTGGTAGTGAATCGTTGTAATGTTGTACTTATTTATTTAGGAATTGAATGCTGGACTTTCTTCCCTATGACAACTTAATTTTCACCAAATGTAGTAATTTACTGCATTGGTTTTGTAAACAGAAATCATTGGGTTCAGGTACTTAGTTATTTTTAGATAATGTGATTAAACCTAATTCTTTTTCGTTATTTTTACTTAATATTTTGACTATTTTTTTATTTAGGTAAACATGAAAGAAGGGTTTCCATTGCCACCAGTGACAATAGATTGGAAGAAGTTTCGTTCTCCAGCAGCAACATCTTGGATGCTAGGATTTGCAGGACGCCTACAACATTGGCAACAACTTACGCCTATATTACCAACGCATTATGAATTGTAAATTATGTTACTCATTTTTTTATTTCAAAACATGAATCATGAATTATGTTATTCATTTTTAATTTCAAAAAATGAATCATGAATTATTTTATTCATTTTTAATTTCAAAACATGAATCATGAATTATGTTATTCATTTTTTATTTCACGCTACAAGTTAACACATAAACATAAACCAACTAGGTCAAATGAGTCTAAAAGTTAACACATAAACATAAACCAATTAGGTCAAATGAGTCTAAAAGTTAACATATAACCATAAATATAAATATAAGTCACTGTGATCGAGCAATATGTAAAGCTTCGAACAAATCAACAAACTGGGATCTTCCTCTTCAGCACCAGCCTGTTGAAGATAACGATGAATCAATGAAGACACATGAGCCCAACTAGGATCAGATGGTCCTGCTTCATATACAAGAACTGGCATCTCTGTTGGCGCATCACAATAGGGAGGTACCAGACGAGGATGCGAAACACGGTAATACCACTGAAGATATCCATCATTTGTCTCATATGGGGTGGTGGTCGGTGCTGTCGGACGAATCACATCCTGAACGCTCTGATGGTAACTAATCCAGTCAACATCAATATCACCAGCCATCGTATAATCAAGAGGTGGATGTGGAACATACTTCCTGTATCCAAACTGACGCATACATCTGTCAGGCAAGTATGGAACAATAGTGTCACCCCACCTCAGACACCCCCTATATAAACATAACTCATCAAACTGACGCCATACTCTATGATTCTCGAATGGGCGCCATATGACATCGGCAGGTGTTAGCTCGTCCAGAATAGGTTGCAAGTCATCCACCTTCAAGGCACCTTGCCTATAGGACCATCTCATTGCTCGAGGGAGACCCACATTATTAGCTGGTATCCAATTCTCTCCTTTTTTTCCAAGTGTTGGAAAATACTCATAAATCCAGCACTGTTACAAAATTAATATTGTTACTAAATTTAAAATAATTAATTATAACTTAATAAACTAGATAAATAAAATTAATATACTAGATAAAATTAATTAAAACAAAATATACTAAATTAAAATAAATACTTGTAGGAGAGTTGGATAACCACCAAGCTGCTTACAACTGAACATGGAAGCATCTCCGAGATATCTATAAAGGGTAACCAACGCAGCTGCTCCCCAACTGTATCCCGATAAGCCATCCAGGTCTATAAATAGTGAGAGGTATCGGGCCTCGACAAGCGTAAACATCTTGTCCGCAAAAATAGTAGAACCCACTAACATCAAAAAATAAGCTCCAGTGGCATAATCCCATCTAGAAGCAGTTATATGCTCTACGAATCGATCATATAACCACTCTAACTTATAGTAGGAACTCCTGCAGTCACAGACTTGTTGTTGTGCTACTCTCTGTGACATTCCTAAATAATCAACAGTCCACTCAACAACAAGCGCTTCACTGATATCTTGAGGGCTCCAGAAGACTCCCTTGATGGGCAAATGAAGCAGGCAAGAGATGTCATCTAGAGTAATCGTCATCTCACCAAACGGCATGTGAAATGAAGATGTCTTTAGATGTCATCTCTCTGCAAATGTGGAAACCAGGTTCGTGTCTATCTTTGTCAAACTGGTTCTCTGGAGTGAAGTTAGACCGGACCTAGATATCCAACCCTCCATCTCTCTTGGTAGCTGTAGTGGAACCCTTGTTAGATCCCAATTATAGTAGATATTTGATTTCTTTTTAGTAGTCTTTTTAATCATTTTCATCTAATAGTATTTGATTTAGTAGTCTAATTTGTTTAGTTTCATTTTGTTGTGATCCAAGTGAATGGTGTTTGTAATGTTGCTGTTAGTGTGCAGGATTGACACTAATAAGAGCACCTTGGGAGACAAGACAAAGCATTCTGGAGAAGTTGCAAACCAAAGCATTCGTCTGACGAAGCTCAGCGAATGCCAGCGAATGTTTGCCAGGTAAGTGTTGGCGAGCTAGAGCGAGTAATTCAGAATTAACTCCCAGACTTAAAAGATAGGAAGTTCGCCAGGCGAAGGTTCCAGCGAAGCTTCGCTACCGTTCGCCTGGCGAAGGTGCTGGCAAAGAAGTGGTAGCTTTCCTCATGCAAATTCCAGTAGCAAAACCACCCAAAGTTCGCCTGGCGAGTGAGGCCAGCGAATGTTCACCTGGCGAGTGAATTGTTCGCCTGGCGAATGCACGATACCTCAGAGGGCGGTTTGCTAGCCAGAGGCACTTTGAAGTGCCAAGTTATTTTTGTTTCGCCTGGCGAAGGTCATGGTTCGCCTGGCGAATGTGCGCAGACAACACTTCCTTTTTACTTTATTGGTTGCTTTATATAGCCCATACCATGTACTTGAAAAATTATGAATCTTGTAACATAAGAATAGAGCTCTAGAACCCTAAAAACATTAGTTCTTCTTCATTTTGCTATTTTGTGTGCAATCAAGGAGAAGTGGAATCACATCCTTCATCGATTCTTCGAAGTGGATGTTCTTCATCTTCTCCATTTCCTTCTTGTTCAAAGCTACCATGAGAATGAGTGGCTAAGTTCTTCTTGTTGTCAAGGTTAGATGTAGGTGATCATCAACCTTTGTATGTAAATGTATTGATCTTCATTTGTATTATAAACTCTTGGATGCTGAATGAATGATGAAAACTTTGCTTTATTGAAAAATCTTTGTATTGGTTTATGATTGAGAGATATTTTCCAACTCTTAACCTAAGTTTTCATCCATCTTTGTTTTTAAGTTAGAGATAATTAAGAATGAAGATGTTCACTTAAAATGTTAAACTTTAATGTTATCAGTTTGATAGATTATGTGAGAGATCAACAATGGATCAAAATGGTAAAACCCACAATGTGAGTTAGAGATAATCACATTGAGAGGATGTTGTGAATGAGTTTATTATCTAGGTATAAATCTTGTTGATTAAGCATATGCATGCAAAGTGATCATTGAAACCTAACTTTGGCAATCTTTCTTTAAATCGTCAAACCCTAATTTTTACCGTTGTTTATAAATTTTTATGCAAGATACCGTTTTTAAAACCAAACCCTTTGTTACTATAAAACCATGAATTTAACAACTGTTGTACGACAACAAAAATCTTATATTCCCTATGGAGACGATAACAAAAACCCGACACTTTACCACTGTCCTAACAAAATGGCGTTGTTGCCGGGGTTATATAAGTTGATATTGCAAGCATCGCAATAGTTGCTGAATTTTTAGTTTTGAATCTTTGACTTGTGCTTGTTAATTTGTGTGGTTTAGTGTGCAGCTTCTGCTTCTGTTTATGCGAGGACAGATTCCCGAGGACCAACTCCTTTTTGATCCAGAAATAGAAAAGACCGCGAGAAGATTGAACAGCAAAACAAGACGGAGGAGGCAACTTTCTAAACAAAGACAAGAACAAGGACAAAGTTCTTCTACTACACCACCACCACCACATTTTACACCAATTATGGCAGAACCACCACCTCCACCACCAGTTTCTACTCCATGCACGAACAGTCCAAGACATACAGCTCAGTTTGCACGGAATCTTCAGAATGGAAGGCAAGCTGAGATGAAAACGGGAATCCTAGCTCTCGTCTATCAAAATCCTTTCATAGGATTAGACCATGAGGATCCGTTCACTCATCTTACAAAATTCTATGAGATTGTGGGCGCAACGGGAGCTACCGAAGCTGACGAAGAGTCATTGTTTAGGAGACTATTCCCTCATTCCTTAATTGGGAAAGCGAAGGAGTGGTATCTTGATCAATCGACAACAATCATGACAGATTGAATCTTTTAGAAGAGAAGTTTCTTGAACGGTTCTTTCCACATAACCGGTTCATGGAGGCTAAAACTGCGATTGCGGTATTTTCTCAAGGAGCTAGTGAATCACTCAATGAAGCTTGGGAGCATTACAAATCTATGTTAAGAAAATGCAAAGGACACGGTTTCGATGAGCTCACTCAAGTTCATATTTTCTGCAATGGACTCCTTTCGGTTCACAAGACCTTACTGGATGCTACGGCGGGAGGATCTTTGATGTCAAAAAGTGTCGATGATGCAATTGCAATTATTGATAAGATGGCGCTTAATGATCACCAAGGGAACCATAACCGAGGGGTAACTCAAAGAAAGCCGGGTGTGCTCGAGTTAGGGACGAATGATGCAATTCTCGCCCAAAACAAGCTTATCTCACAACAAGTGGAACTATTAACTCAACAAATAAAAGAGTTAAAAGAACCATCAAAAGTTAAACAAATCGCTTGTTGCGAGCTTTGTAAGGGCGAACATGACACTGGATTTTGTCCGCCTCCCAGATTTGAAGAAGTTAATTACATGGCTAATCAAAGAGATTACCAACAGAGGCAACATCCACAACAACAACAACCATATCAACATCCTCATCATCAACAACAACAACAAAACTATCAAGGAAACCAAGGGTACCAACCTAGAGGTAACTACCACAATAACCAAAGTTATAGGGGTGGTAACTCTAGCCGTCAAAATCCGTATATACCTCAACAACCGCCGGTTGCAACTTCTAAGCTAGAAGATACATTGACGTAATTCATGCAAATGTCTATGGCGAATCAAAAAAGCAATGACACGGAGATAAAAAATCTTGAGACTCAAGTTGGTCAACTCACTAAGCAATTAGCGGAACAACAAGCCAGACCATCTTTCTCAACAAACACGCAAACAAATCCGAAGGAACATTGTAAGGCGATTAAGACGAGAAGTGGGAAAGAGTTGGTTGACGAGAGTGAAAAAAGAGAGGTAGAGAAAAAATTTGATGACAAACTTGATGGTGAAGTTGGTGAATGGAGTGAGGAGGAAGTAGAAAATAATGAAAAAAATGGTGAAGTTGAAAAAGAAAAAGTGGTTGAAAGTGAAAACAAAACAAATGGTATAGTTGAAAATAATGAAAGTGAAAAAGTGAAGGTGGATGAAGTGAAGAAGAAAAGAGAAAGAAACCCTAGAGCATCTAGAGGGAAGGAGGTAGTGAGCACTACTCCGATTCAAAATTTACCTTATCCACATGCTCCATCTCGGAGAGAAAATGAACGGCATTACACCCGGTTCATGGATATTTTTAAACAATTGCAAATCAATATTCCGTTCGCCGAAGCTTTGGAACAAATGCCAAAGTATGCCAAATTCATGAAGGACATACTTACAAAGAAGCGGAGGTATACGGAACCGGAAACAATAGTGCTTGATGTGAGTTGTAGCGCTATCATCCAATGTACTCTACCGAGAAAAGAAGTTGATCCGGGGAGAGTTACATTGCCGGTTACCATTGGTGACGTTTATGTTGGAAAGGGGTTAATCGATTTGGGGTCAAGCATCAATCTTATCCCTTTGTCTATTGTGAAAAAGCTTGGCAACATTGAGATTAAAGCCATCCGAATGACGTTACAATTAGCCGATAAGTCCACTACTCATCCTCATGGAGTAGCTCAAGACGTGTTGGTAAAAATGGACAAGTTTTTCTTCCCGATGGATTTTATTGTTATTGATATGGAGGAGGACAATGATGCGCCTCTAATTCTCGGAAGACCTTTCATGAAAACCGCTCGGATGATGATTGATGTAGACGACGATTTGATGAAGGTGAGAGTATAAAACGAAGAGGTCACTTTTGACCTTTTTGAAGCAATGAAGCACTCAAATGACAAGCATGATAGTTTCCGGATTGATGTAGGTGAAGAAGCCACATTTGAAGTTGCAAAACATGTTCATGACATAACTCCCATGGAGCTAGCCCTTAATGACTCCTTCGAAGTTTTCACTCTTGAAGAAGAAGAAACTCTTGATGAATGTTTAAGAGAACTCGATAGTCTTAATGAGTTGCAACCTTGGGAAGTAGAGGAAGAAGTCTTGAAAAAGGAAGTCACGGATGAAAAGCCAACAGTTGAATTGAAGGAGTTACCAAACAATTTGAAGTATGCATTTCTAGATGAAACCAAAGAAAAGCTGGTTATCATTAGCAACCTTTTGACAAACAATGAAGAATCCCTTTTAATTGATGTGTTAAAAAAGAATGAAGAAGCGATGGGGTGGACTCTTTCCGATCTAAAAGGAATTAGTCCTTCTTATTGTATGCACAAAATTTTAATGGAGGAGGATTTCAAGCCGGTGGCTCAACCACAACGCCGCTTAAATCCTACAATGAAAGAGGTTGTTAGGAAAGAAGTTGTAAAGCTTTTGGATGCGGGAATGATCTACCCTATCTCGGATAGCCCTTGGGTGAGTCCGGTGCATGTGGTTCCTAAGAAGGGGGGCATTACCGTTATTCGCAATGAGCAAGATGAGTTGATCCCTACAAAGGTAATAACGGGGTGGAGGATGTGCATAGACTATAGGCGGTTAAATACCGCAACTCGGAAAGACCACTTCCCACTTCCGTTCATGGACCAAATGCTAGAGAGACTCTTGGGACAAGAATTCTATTGTTTTCTAGATGGCTATTCCGGGTACAACCAAATTGCGGTTGGCCCGGCCAATTACGAGAAGACGGCTTTCACGTGTCCTTTTGGAATCTTCGCTTACCGCAAAATGCCCTTTGGGTTGTGTAATGCGCCGGCAACTTTCCAAAGATGCATGCAAGCCATTTTTGCTGATCTTATAGAGAAGACAATGGAGGTTTTTATGGATGACTTTTCGGTGTTTGGGGGATCCTTTGGTTTATGTTTGGAGAATTTGAAAACTGTGCTTGAAAGATGTGTGAGAACTAATTTGGTGCTAAATTAGGAGAGGTGCCACTTTATGGTAACGGAGGGGATTGTTCTCGGCCATAAAGTCTAGTTAAAATGACTCGAAGTGGATCATGCTAAAGTAGATGTGATAGAGAAGTTGCCTCCTCCAGCTAACTTAAAGGGAATACGAAGCTTTCTTGGGCATGCCGGTTTCTACCGGAGATTCATCAAAGACTTCTCAAAGGTGGCTAGACCTTTGAGTAATTTGCTTACCAAAAACCAGGTATTTCTCCTAACCGATGAATGTTTAAAAGCTTTTGAGATTTTGAAAGAGAAATTGGTCACCGCTCCAATCATAGTTGCTCCAAATTGGAATTTAAATTTTGAGCTAATGTGTGATGCTAGCGACTATGCTATTGGAGCAGTGCTAGGCCAACGAAAAGAAAAAAAATTTCATACCATACACTATGCGAGCAAAGTTCTTAATGAGGCCCAAGTAAATTATGCCACTACAGAAAAAGAATTGCTTGCAATAGTGTATGCTCTTGAGAAATTTCGGTTATATCTCATTGGCTCAAAAGTTATCGTTTACACCGACCATGAAGCGATAAAATATCTGCTAACCAAACCGGATTCAAAGCAAAGGCTTATCCGGTGGATCCTTTTGTTGCAAGAATTTGATGTAGAAATTAAAGACAAAAAAGGGTCGGAAAATGTGGTGGCAGATCATTTGTCTCGCCTTGTCAATGATGAGGTGACTATCTTAGAAAAGGAAATCCGAGAAGAGTTTCCTGATGAAAAACTCTTCAAAGTTCAAGTGAGGCCGTGGTTTGCGGATTTTGCAAACCACAAGGCGAGTGGTTTTGTGCCGCTCGACCTAACTCCTAATTAAAAGAGGAAATTCCTCTCGGATGCCAAGTACTATGTGTGGGATGACCCTTATCTATTTAAGCTGGGAGGTGATAATTTATTAAGAAGGTGTGTTACGGGTGATGAGGGCCAAAGTATTCTATGGCACTGTCACAACTCGCCTTATGGCGGTCATTTTAATGGGGCTAGAACGACAAATAAAGTCCTTCAATCGGGATTTTATTGGCCTTCTATTTTTAAAGACGCAAATGCCCATGCGCAAAACTGTGACAGTTGTCAAAGGAGTGGTGGGATAGGAAAGAGAGACGAAATGCCTCTTCAAAATATCCAAGAGGTAGAATTGTTTGATTGTTGGGGTATCGACTTTGTCGGACCATTCCCACCCTCTTTCGGAAACGAATACTTGTTGGTGGCAGTTGACTATGTGTCTAAGTGGGTTGAGGCGATTGTCTCACCAAGAGCGGATTCTAAAACGGTCATAAGCTTTTTAAAAAGAAATATTTTTTCCCGTTTTGGAACCCCTCGGGTGTTGATAAGTGACAGAGGGTCACATTTTTGCAATGCACCGTTAGAAAAAGTTCTGCAACATTACGGTGTAACGCATAAAGTGACGACTCCGTATCACCCGCAGGCAAATGGTCAGGCTGAGGTCTCGAATAGAGAGATTAAAAGAATTTTGGAAAAAACCATGTCGAACTCAAGGAAAGATTGGTCGCAAAAGTTGGATGAAGCTCTATGGGCGTATGCACGGCCTATAAAGCTCCAATTGGGCTAACTCCATTCCAATTGGTTTTTGGTAAAAATTGCCATTTACCGGTTGAAATGGAGCACAAGGCCTTATGGGCCTTAAAATTTTTAAATTTTGATCAAGAGTTGGCCAGTGATAAGAGGAAGGTGCAACTTCTTGAGTTGGAAGAGATGCGCAATGCCGCATACCACTCAAGTTGGTTGTACAAGGAGAAAGTAAAGGAATACCATGATAAGAAGATCTGTAAGAAGGAATTTGCGCTGGGGCAGCTTGTGCTATTGTTCAATTCCAGGTTAAGATTGTTTCTGGGCAAATTGAAGTCAAAGTGGTCTGGACCATTCCGCGTTAAAGAGGTAAAAACTTTCGGGGCAGTTGTCATTGAGGACTTGGAGAAAAAGGACAGCTGGACAGTGAATGGTCAGCGGTTGAAGATTTATCTCGGCGGTCATATGGACCGAGAAAGTTGTGCTTTTCTTCTTGATGTTCCAGTTTGAGCATCATGGACCATCGAGCTTATCCGACGTTAAACAAGCGCTTGTTGAGAGGCACCTCAACATTATAAGTATTTACATGTTTTTGTTCATTTTATGCATTTTTGAGAAAGTTTGGCTGTGGATTTGTGAAGTGGAGCAATGCAGCAGATCCTAAATATACTGTCATGTTCGCTAACATTCGCCTGGCGAATGGTAGCGAGCATTCGCCTGGAGAGCCTCAGCGAAGCTTCGCTGGCTTTCTCCTGGCGAGTGAGCGACATCAGTTAAGAAAAAGAGGCCTTTGGGATGGGCCACCTGGGCCCATTAACCGTTACATTTTCAATTCTGAAAACCCTAATCTCCCTTTGCCTCGTTTCATTGCCTCACTCTCATATTCCCTCCCAATTTTCTCTCTTGTTTGGCTTGCTGCAAATTCCTCAATTTCAATCCTAAGGTATGTTCTCTTGTTTATTCTTCTTTCAGTTTGTGCATTGTTATTGTTGTGTTCTTCTACTTCTGTGCTTTTATGTCAGTACAATTATGTTGTGGGATCCTTGAATGTGCTTCTGAAATTGTGTTAGGTTAAGAAACCCCTCTCTGTTTTCTGTGAAAATTAGTGCATGAATGTTCGAATTGCTTCTGTTAATGAGAATGGGGAATAGAACACCTTTGGTTTGCATCTAACACAATTGCAGAAGGGCTGTTTGTCTGCATTTTCGCACCTTCGCTGGCATTCGCCTGGCGAGTGGTAGCGAGAGTTCGCCAGGATTCGCCTGGCGAACCAAGGCGAATGCAGCAGATTTTTCTTTCCTTACCGTTTTGTGTTGTTAGTTCCTTCTAATTTGTTTTGTGGTGTTTGTTATGTTTGTGTATTTTTGTGTATGCAGAATGGGTCCAAGAATGAGCAACCCTCACAAGAGGAAAGCCACTACCTCTCGTACTGTACCAATCTGCTTTGACCAGGACCGCTTCTGAGGCGCTACTCACCATGCACGCTATGAAGCCCTCGAGAGGAGGAAAATTATGCCGGAAAAGAGGTTCCAGCTGAGTGACACAGGAGACTACCGCACTATTGACGCTCTATTTGTGGCAAAGAAGTGGGAGCGTCTGATGACCCCGCTTGATGGCTACAATGTTGAAATAGTGCGGAAATTTTATGCTAACGCCCTCCCTGATGACGGCGAAGTGTTCAGTTGGACCTCGATGGTTCGGGGTGTTATGGTAAGGTTTGATCGGAGGTCCATTAATCATGTTTTGGGTAACCCTCTCTCTTTGACAGGTAGCCAAATTGACGACTATCACCTGATCTGAATATGCATCGCGATATGGATGCTATGACCAAAGATTTATGTTTGGACAATCGCGACGTGGTGCGGAATTCTTCTGGGGTACCTATTCGGTACCTCCGCACTGACATGAAACCCTTGGTACAATTGATCCTGTTATTTGTGCTGACTAATATTGTGCCGAGGTCCCACCACAGCTCAATACCCTTACCTATTGCACATTTGATCCACTTTATCCTACTAAATGTTCAGATAGACATTGCCCGCATCATCGCAGATGAGATGTGTGCGGTTGTACTCAGTGGCCGTGGCGGGTTGGCGGCTTGCAAAAATGCCCCGCTGACCTTTCCATGCCTTATCATGTCACTCTGTGCTTATGTTGGGGTGGATATTCTTCAGAGACAACAGGTCACTATCCCGGCTGCGATCGATGACAGGTATGTGGAGAAATTCTGTAGAGCTAAACCTGCAATTGGTGAGACTTCTGGTGCAGGTACTACTGCCGGCGGACATGGCAGTGATTCTTCTGGATCTGGTCAGGCTCCTTCTGTTTACGATCCCTTTCAGCAAGAGATTTGTGCTTATAATTGGGATTGGATGGCTGCTCAGCAGCGTGCCACTTGTGATCTCCACGAATCGATGCAGCTAATGCAGCTGCAAATTCATGATCCTGCTGGGAGCCACCCGATGATGACAAGGGAGCAATTCCTTGAACATGCTGCATGGCCTGTGGACAGGCCCAGTTTCGGTAGGGGGAGGATGTTGTTGAGGATGATGTTGACGCAGATGATGATGATGATGACGGTGATGATGATGATGACATGTCTGAGGAGGAGTGATTTCTTGTGTGTTTTGTTGTTCACTTTGTGCTACAAAGTGAAGTTTTCTTTTATATTGTAGTTTCATTTGGTTATTTTGTTATGTACTTTGGATTAATTTGAAGTTTTATACTTTTACCTTCCATGGTACTTTTGACATTATTGGTGTTAGGCACCATTTTATGATTCAACATTTTTATTTATTTGTTTGAGTTTTTAATTATTTATTTTTGGTTTAAAGTTTTATTTTAGCAAGTTTTATGTGAAGTTCTATTCAAGGGTGGTTGTAAATATGTTAACACCCTATTGTCAATGTTTAGTTTTTTGTTGTAGTTGTGCAAGAATTCTTTCAAGTGGAACGGCGATGATATTATCGTTATCACAAATTTGTTGACAAGGTACTTAGTTACCTTGTTCTAGAATTTAAAATGTTGTAGAACTTGTTATGCTAGGAACAATTTTTGTACCTTTGTTTCTTCTGCAACTCTTTTGATTGATATGTCATTTAGGTCCTATACCACAAATGTAAGAATCCTCCTTTTATGTGTACATATGCTATGGATGGATGATGTATTTTGTGTATGCGTGTAATTCATGCTTTATCTTTTGTTTTTTTTTATAATTTTGTAGAAGTTCTAGAGAGGATCAAGGCACTTGTTTCTTTTGAGCACAACCAGTTCCAAATACAAATATACCCGTGAGAAGAGAGTATTCGTAAACCTTTTTGAGCCTAAACAGTTGAATCCTTGCTTGAAATAAAGCGAGAGTTCAAAAATCTTGTTCTTGAAACCTTGGAATTTTTGATTAATTGTTCTTTTGCCGTAAAAAGTAAGAGCATTCACTTAGGGGACGAGAAAAGACAAGTTGGGGAGAACGAAAATGTAAGGTGGTAATTTGTCACTACTCTTGAAAAGCTAAGCAAGCATTGAAAAGAAAAGATGAAAAAGAGAAGCACTCATTTTGTGAATACGGTGTAGGAAAAAAAATAATATATATATATATATATATATATATATATATATATATATATATATATATATATATATATATATATATATATATATATATATATATATATATATATATATATATATATATATATATATATATATATATATATATATATATATATATATATATATATATATATATATATATATATATATATATATATATATATATATATATATATATATATATATATATATATATATATATATATATATATATATATATATATATATATATATATATATATATATATATATATATATATATATATATATATATATATATACAAAAAAAATATGAAAATAAATGCTTACTTGGTAGAAAAATATTGAAAAACAAAGTGAGTTGTGAAACATGAGTTGTGAAGGGTTCAAATGAGGAACTTGTAAAACAAAGTCAAAGATGTGTAAATAGTGTATAGTGAATGTCTCTTTTGCATCGAAAATGTCATTTCAATGGCTTTAGATATATCCCTTGTTTGTTAACCCGACCAAGCTACAACCATTTAAGTCCTATGTAATCTTGAGCTTCCATAATTTTGTTGTGAGCATTTAGATATTGTATGAATTGTATAGTATTGTATTGTTCATCATTTGAGTGAATTTTTGTCCCACGCTTGCATGCGTATTTTTGCTTCAATCCTTTTTCGAAGTGGAGTGTTAGAATGACATGTCATGAGATTTAGTTGTTGCTTGAAGCATTGTTTAATTTGTTCTTAGAATTTAGTTCTTGAACATTATCTATTGTGGAATTGTGTAATTTTTTTGCCTTGTTACACATGTTGTGTATTTGAGCTGAATATTTTCACTTGGATTGAATTGGTCTTGAGCAAATCCTCCTTTTTGTTTTGAGAGACATACTTTGCTTGAGGACATGCAAATAAGTAGTTGGGGAGAGTTGTTAGATCCCAATTATAGTAGATATTTGATTTCTTTTTAGTAGTCTTTTTAATCGTTTTCATCTAATAGTATTTGATTTAGTAGTCTAATTTGTTTAGTTTCATTTTGTTGTGATCCAAGTGAATGGTATTTGTAATGTTGCTGTTAGTGTGCAGGATTGACACTAATAAGAGCACCTTGGGAGGCAAGACAAAACAGTCTGGAGAAGTTGCAAACCAAAGCATTCGCCTGGCGAAGCTCAGCTAATGCCAGCGGATGTTCGCCAGGCAAGTGCTGGCGAGCTAGAGCGAGTAATTCAGAATTAACTCCCAGACTTAAAAGATAGGAAGTTCGCCAAGCGAAGGTTCCAGCAAAGCTTCGCTACCATTCTCCTGGCGAAGGTTCTGGCGAAGAAGTGGTAGCTTTCCTCATGCAAATTCCAGTAGCAAAACCACCCAAAGTTCGCCTGGCGAGTGAGGCCAGCGAATGTTCGCCTGGCGAGTGAATTGTTCGCCTGGCAAATGCACGATACCTCAGAGGGCGGTTTGCTAGCCAAAGGAACTTTGAAGTGCCAAGTTATTTTTGGTTCGCCTGGCAAAGGTCATGCTTCGCCTGGAAAATGTGCGCAGACAACACTTCCTTTTTACTTTATTGGTTGCTTTATATAGCCCATACCATGTACTTGAAAAATTATGAATCTTGTAACATAAGAATAGAGCTCTAGAACCCTAAAAACATTAGTTCTTCTTCATTTTGCTATTTTGTGTGCAATCAAGGAGAAGTGGAATCACATCCTTCATCGATTCTTCGAAGTGGATGTTCTTCATCTTCTTCATTTCCTTCTTGTTCAAAGCTACCATGAGAATGAGTGGCTAAGTTCTTCTTGTTGTCAAGGTTAGATGTAGGTGATCATCAACCTTTGTATGTAAATGTATTGATCTTCATTTGTATTGTAAACTCTTGGATGATGAATGAATGAGGAAAACTTTGCTTTATTGAAAACTCTTTGTGTTGGTTTATGATTGAGAGATATTTTCCAACTCTTAACCTAGGTTTTCATCCATCTCTGTTTTTAAGCTAGAGATAGTTAAGAATGAAGATGTTCACTTAAAATGTTAAACTTTAATGTTATTAGTTTGATAGATTGTGTGAGAGATCAACAATAGATCAAAACGGTAAAACCCACAATGTGAGATAGAGATAATCACATTGAGAGGATGTTGTGAATGAGTTTATTATCTAGATGGAGTTTATAAATCTTGTTGATTAAGCATATGCATGCAAAGTGATCATTGAAACCTAACTTTGGCAATCTTTCTTTAAATCGTCAAACCCTAATTTTTACCGTTGTTTATAACTTTTTATGCAAGATACCGTTTTTAAAACCAAACCCTTTGTTACTATAAAACCACGAATTTAACAACTGTTGTACGGCGGCAAAAATCTTATATTCCCTGTGGAAACGATAACAAAAACCCGACACTTTACCACTGTCCTAACAACCCTCTAAATCAACTTCAACCCATGTCCCGCTACCTTTAACTCTTTCTTCGACCCTCTCTCCTGAAAACAATTAAAAGTAAATATATTATAAAATGCAACATTAAAAATTAGAATTTTATTCAATATTAAATAATTTTTGTTTACTTACCTCACCGATCCATATACGTCTAACAATATGATGTTCGTACTTAACTAAAAGAGAGGTATCGTACGGTCTTCTTGGATATCCAACAGACTCGGATGCTGATGCAGATGCACCAAAATGCTCTTCTTCAGCCATTCTCGATGACTCGCCCCGTCCTAGTCCGCGAGAAGGGATCCTACCGTCTCTGCCTCGTGTGCGCACCACTGCCAAAAATAAATAAATAAATAAAATTAAAAATTAAAAATAAAAAAAACATGAACCGAAAGACTTGCAAAAAGACTTCCGGTGAACAAACGCAAAAAACCATGTACCGGAAGACTTGCAAAAAGACTTCCGGTGAACAAAAGAATAAAAATATGAACCGGAAGAAATACTTAAAGTCTTCCGGTGAACAAACGAAATAACACAACAAATTGGAAGACTTACTATTAGAGTTCTGGTATATGTAGGTGAAAAATGTAGTTTCGAATGACTTTGGCGAAGAGTTCTGGTTTATATGTGAAAAAAGGGTGTTCTGGAAATGTTGAAGTGCAAATAAAATGGAAATGTAAAATTTCTAAAATTATAACTATTTATACAAGGGTATTTTGGTCCAAAATTTTTTAGTGTAGGGGTATGGGTATAAGTGAAGGGGTATGGGGTAAAATTTCCTTCCTTCAAACACTATAGACCCAAGAAAAGTTGTATTCTTGTGGCCTTGGACGAATGAAGTTAAACCCATGTAACCAAAATGCTTATCTTTGTACCAAGAAACCGTGTCGATTCGCCTATAGTACACTATGACATTGTTGTTGGGGTTTCTAAATGTTACGTTGACATTAAATTTGTAATATAAGGTGTTGTTGCTTGTGAGATTGAACTTTGTGAGCATGGAGTCGGTTATATGGAGCTTGACATTAGAGGGAGAGATGATTAATGAAAGAAAGACAAGAAAACGATGGTGATTATGCAGTAGATGCAGCATATGTTGCGACTTAGTTTGAAGCACATTGTTGTGAGGTTTGATATGTAAGTGTTTTATGAATGGGAGGAGAAAGATATACACATTCATAGTCAGAATAAAAATATGGCTTAATTGCAACTATGGTCCCCTTGTTTTGTATTTATTTGGGTTTTGGTCCCCCCATTTTAAAAACCACGATTTTAGTCCCTTTTTTAAGTTTTGAGTTAGATTTTAGTCCCCTCTCCAAACTCAAAACTTAAAAAAGGGACCAAAATTGTGGTTTTTAAAATGGGGGGACCAAAACCCAAAAAAAAAATACAAAATAGGGGGACCATAGTTGCAATTAAGCTTAAAAATATTAAAAAAAACAATAATAACCTGATCGTACCTGACCAGAAGGGATCAACGATCTGCCACACGTCGAAGATTTGAATGCTGCTCACCAAGGTGTTGAATAAGAGGAGGGAGTGCACCTGAAACACACTTCGATGCCAAAGTAAGTGACAGGCAGAGTGAAGGCAAGTACAGAGAGAGAGAGAGAGAGAGAGAGAGAGAGAGAGAGAGAGAGAGAGAGAGAGAGAGAGAGTAGAAAGATTAAGTTACCCGATCCTCTAGTGAAGAGGGTATTTATAGTGAGACCCCAGCGCAGGGCCAACGGTTGCCTAGCACTGGGCTGGGCTGCCAGGCCCAATATTGGCAACTGCTAAAGCTGATGTGGAATTGTGGAGACCAGCACATGGTCTACGCCCTAGTGTAACTGCTCCGCACTATCCGGGAGGAGGAAGACTGGATCTTCCAGAAGTGGGAAGTTACCTTATGTCATGTCCCAGTGTGAGGGGCACGTGGAGATCGTGGGGGAAGCCTTGAGGAGTTCCCCGGCCAGACGTGGCCGTCTGGTCGGACGTGAGGGTCCTGCCCGACGATGAGGAGAGGCGAGGCTGGATGGTCGGCATCCAGGGTCCTGCTCGGCCGATGAGGGCCTTCGCCCTGCTCGGATGAGTGTTGTGCCCCCGAGTCCCAGCTCGACAACATGGTCCTATTGGGTCCAACCTCAATGGGGTTTGGGCCTGTCCGATTGTGGGCTAAGCCTCGGCCTAGTCCAGAACAGTAGCCCCCCAAGTCGTAGTTTGCGGTTAGGCGAGCTATGACTTAAGTAGGGAATGGCGTCGAGCATGCTGATAGGTCGGGCAGGTGAGACACGTCGGCGGAACGGGTGAACTATTGAAGGACTGCGTGGTCGGGGAGAACGTGAGGAGATGCATGGAAGATGAAGGGTCTCCACATGTCTTCTTGTGGCGGCTAGGGTCTAGGCACTTGAATGCCTAACGACGCTTCGTTTCCCGTGCTAGGGGTATATACTCGTTGACCTGGCTCGTCATTTCGTTCATTCACATTTCGCAGCTTCTCAACATCTCTGACTTTCTGCTCGACGATTTGATCGCTCCTGTTCGGTTTCTGGGAATTTTCTCGTACGCTCCTGCTCGACACTCATCTTTCTGCATCATCATCATGTAAGTTTCTGTGCCCTTCTTGTTGTTTGGTTGTTTACAACTGTGTTTCTGGTGGCTCCACCGGTGGTGCCGGGAATGCTGCGGGTTTTTCCGGTGAGTACACCAGAGGCCCCTTCAAAATTAGGGTAGGAAACGATTGCCTCTGGCCCTTGCGATGAGTGCACCGGGGAGGATTTGGAAGATTTTTGAATGCCCCGAAGAAGAGTGGATGAATGCCCCGGGCACAAGTGGATGAATGCACAGGGGAGAGGGGATGTACTTCTCTAGTTCCCTCGGGGGAGAGGTTGTCCCCGGATTGCCTCGTGGGCGGTTCGACGATCACGCCTTTTCACTTGGACTGCGGTGGAAGGGTGGATTTGATTAACTGTCGAATTCACCGAGTTCCTTTGCTTTTCAGGTACAACATGGCTGGTCCCACCGAGGAGGAGGTGGAGTGGTATTTATCCGAAGATGAGGTGGACCGCGAGGATGTCGGCCTGAAGCCTTTAGAGAGATCCGTGGAGGATTGGGTCGGGGAGGAGCTGATATGCACTAACTTTTGAGAATTATGCATTTCCTTCAAAATTCCTGAAACAACTTTGTTAACTTTTGAAATATTAATTCTTTTGTGACTCAGAAAGTAATTTGCCTTATAATTACAAGAATGGCAGAATTTGATACATGCATAGAAAATAAATGAGACTGATACGAAATAAATGAGAAATAAGAAATGGAATTAAGTAGAAGGGGCACCACACTCTTTCTAATCAAAGAGAGAATGATAAGCCTATGGATGAGGATCACCACAAGAAAACACTAGTAGAAAAAATACTTTATAATAGAGGCTGTTAAGTCAGTTCATCAATAACCCGACTTAAGAAACCACACGGTGGCAAATCTGTAAATATTTGAAACTTTGTTATGTCGGGTCTATGTTTAACCGACCTAAAAAGATTAAATAAAAAAAATATAATTTTCATTAAATTTCTTAAGTCGGTTCTTTTACTGAAATAACTTAAGAAATTTATTTATTAAGTCAGGTGTTTATTACCTGACCTAAGAAGGTCTTACAAGACTCCAGTTCGATTCTTACCTAATACATTCTACTGAAATAAACATTATTTAATACTTACTTAATAAACTTTAATTAAAATAATTTCTCCAGGTTCTCTCAATCGCCTAGAAAGTCTCCTTCTTTGATTCCTCTGAGCAAACTAGCAAGACTGAGAAGACAAACCCTAAGCAAGAAAACACGTTATTTGCAGAAACTAATGCCATGGGATAAGAAAATGGATCAAGCTACCCTTTTCAAAGAAGCTCACAAATATGTTAAGTTCTTGCAGGCACAGATCTCTGCTCTACAATCAATGTCATCGCATTCAACCACAATCAATGCCCTCATAGTCCCAAAAACTGAACACCCTCTTAATCTTCCTCCATTACAAGACTATCTCCCACTTCAACAACAACAACCCTTCAACTTCTTCCCTCAATACTACCCACCTTTTGAGACTTTCCACCGTCTCCCTCAACTCCATTCTCCTGAACACTCTAACAGAAAACGCCTCCGCCACCCTTTCACGAAGGAAACAACCCCACCACCACAGAAACAACCTCACTTTGTCCGTGGAAAGTCTCCTTCTTTGATTCCTCAGAGCAAATTAGCAAGACAGAGAAGACAAACCCTAAGCGAGAAAACACGTTGTTTGCAGAAACTAATGCCATGGGATAAGAAAATGGATCAAGCAACCCTTTTCAAAGAAGCTCACAAATATGTTAAGTTCTTGCAGGCACAGATTCTCTCAATCTTTCACCAATCGCCACTGTCACCATACTCACTTTCTCCAGGTTCTCTCTTCTCTCTGCGTTTTGAAATGTTAGGTTTTGAATTTTCAATGAATACATTGTAAAGAGTATTTCGTGTTTTCAAATTTGAAGCAGGGTTTAGGTGATACTAAATTGTTGGAGGTTTTGGTGATACTAGCAAAGGCTTTGAACTCTGCAGATTAGGTATGTTTTCATGATTATTCATGTATGGTGGTTCAGTTTCTTTGAATGTTTGATGGAGTATTCATGAAATGTTGTTGTTAAATTGAAGATGGAATTGATTTGAATTTTAGTTTGGATAGGTTTTCTAACCGGTATAGTTTTTCCTTTATTCTGCTACTTGAGTTTTGATAGTGTTTCTAACTGGTATAGTTTGGATAGTTTGGATAATGTTTCTAACTGCTGCCTAGGATTTGACTGGCCCTTAAATATAGCCAGAGCATTAATATTATAAATGAATCTCTGATTCACTCACTCACCCATTGATATTCATCTCTTACAATACCTAACAAAATTGAATGTGTTTGAATTCAGTTTGTTTCAGTCTGATCTTAATGTGTTCAAGTGACTGACAAATCAAAAAGTGGAAGCGAGATTAATTTTTTTGATAAATTTTATTGTTATTGATCATTGTTTATATTGTACCTTGTTGTGTTTGGAAAAATAAGTATTATTAATGAAGAATTACATTCAGTCTCTTTCCACCTAATTAGTTCTTGTTTCTTTTGTACAACTATCAATCATGTTAGCAAGACAAAGCACACCAGCATATCACCATAATATCCATTCATATTCATTGCATATGAGAATGAAAATGAGAAAACTATATCTAATTATTGAGAAAGAAAAAAATACCAGGGACAAAATGTACCTTAAGGCTTTATTATGTATCTAATCATTGATAAAGGGATAAACTATTTATTTTGTATTTGAATATTTTATGACATACTTATTTTAATTAGCTATACTTGTAGATGTTAAACATTTGTTCTTGTTTCGTGTTATCAATTAGTTACTATGAGGGTCTCCAAAAGTGTGTTGGTTTGTATTTAGAAGATGGGAAGTACTCTGCTGATCAAATAGATCAGTTAGTTTCATTGTATGAAACACTTGGGCAACAATATAAGTGGTCTTCTGCAGTAAAGGTAATACTGTTTGCTGTTGTTATTGCTAATATCTTTCCTTAGAAGTTTAACAATCATCAATAATATTTGGCTGTATTACCCATGCAAGACATTTAAAGTACATGCTTTTCCTGTGGAAATGGTTTTTCTAATATGTAAGAGCATTACTGTGTTTCTGATAGTGTTTTTGGAGGCAGGTATTTCATTGTTTTATGCTTGGTTTTAAATGTTGCCAAAACTTGAATCAAATACCCGTGAGCCTAATACGTGTGGTCATAATGTCTTAAATTTGTGTTTTCAATAACTTTGGAGATTTAAAATATAGGGATATTGAATTACAACAATTTAATTATTTTCATTGCAAAATCATTTGTTTGGATTTTTATCCTTACACATACTGTTGAATAATTGGAGTGTGTGACAGTAAAAAACAAGGGGCACATTTTGATCTAAATAAATGTTACTAGTGTACAAAGTAACTATAAAATTAAAGTGCATTTCTCAGGTTAGTATAATATAACAGGCTATTGCATTCCTCAGGTTAGTATAATATAACAGGCTATTGCATACTACAAATTTGTTTCTGGCTTTTATTCACCCTTTGAAATGTGAATGCATATAACAGGATATTGCATATGCAAAGCTTGATTTTTTGGACCCACAGTATGCACTATGTAAGCATCTTGGTTTTTTCTATAATCAATTTTGACATGTTAGATCAGTTATATGATGATGATAATGACGACGACGATGATGACTTGGTTTTTTGTTGTTGTTGTAGATACTAGTTTTGTTGCTCCTCTTGTGTATGCTTTCATGGGAAGTTCAAGAGATATTGCAATAGGACCAGTAGCTGTTGTGTCTCTCTTGCTTGGAACTTTGCTAACTGATGAAATCCCTAACTTCAAAAGTCATGAATATCTTCGTCTCGCATTTACTACGACTTTCTTTGCAGGAGTCACTCAAATGGCACTTGGCCTATTAAGGTACTGTTATTGGATATTTGGATTGGTAGTAAAATGATTCATATTATAATCCATATGAGGTGAATTTTGCAGACTCGGTTTCTTGATTGATTTCCTATCACATGCTGCAATTGTGGGATTCATGGCGGGAGCGGCCGTTACTATTGCACTCCAACAGCTTAAAGGTTTTCTTGGCATAAAAGATTTCACTAAAAAACTGATATTATTTCTGACATGAGATCGGTTTTTAGTGCAGCCCACCACGGCGTAAGCTTTCTTTTTCTTTTCAAATTGGCTTGTGAGACGTCTATATGGAAGAACTTACGAAAACAACTTATGATAACTTATTACGCAAGCACTTATTTAAGCGTTTATGTTATAAGTACTTAACTAAATTGTTTTAATCTTTGGTTACAGTGGAATTGGGAGACAATATTAATTGGAGTATCATTCTTGGCTTTCCTTCTTACAACAAAATATATTGTAAGAATGCCAACAATTTCTCTTTCTGTCTTCATTTCCATTTATTGAACCTTTATATATGATTATGATTATGTTATAATGAATAGGCTAAGAAGAAAAAGAATCTCTTTTGGGTGGCTGCAATTTCTCCTATGATATGTGTTATTGTCTCTACTTTTTCTGTTTACATTACAAGGGCAGACAAGAAAGGAGTAGCAATTGTAAGTAGTAAAAAGCTAATTAGTTTCAAACAAAATGAAGCACTGTTTAAGACTTAAAAAGCATTATGGTGTTTCAGGTGAAACATATTGAAGATGGTGTGAATGCAATATCGGCCGGTGAAATATTTTTCAGTGGAAAATATCTTAGTGCTGGTATTAGGATTGGTCTAATTTCTGGTATGGTAGCTCTCACGGTACGTGAATTTACAGAAACTTTTCTTATCTCTTTTGTTTCATAAACATTTATAGGAAATTTCAGCCAGTTTTCTTAAAAAAAATTATAGGAAGTTGTGGCTATTGGAAGAACATTTGCTGCTATGAAAGATTATTCGTTGGACGGTAATAGAGAAATGGTGGCACTAGGAACAATGAATATTATTGGTTCATTAACATCATGTTATATAGCTACATATTAGAGTTTGACCGGCGATGCTTAGGAGAAAGGCGGAGAGAACAAGAAAAATTCCAAGATATCTGCACTTAAAAATGAAGTAGCTGAATATGATGATTTCATTCTCTTGGATATTCAAGAGGAGTACAGTAAGCTCCCATACAAAACGTTAGCTTTCTTTAAAGCCGCTAATGCTCTTTTTAAAGCCGAGTTTTATGTCAAAGCTGATGATGACATATATTTAAGACCTGAACGTCTTTCATTACTGCTGGCTAAAGAGCGATCTCATACTCAGACTTACATTAGATGTATGAAAAAAGGACCTGTTTTCACTGATCCAAAACTCAAATGATATGAGCCACTATCACATTTACTTGGAAAGGAATATTTTTTTCATGCTTATGGTCCTATATATGCTCTTTCATCTGATGTTGTTTCAAGATTGGTTGTTCTTCAAAATGATAGCTTCTGGATGTTCAAAAATGAAGATGTTACGATTGGAGCTTGGATGCTCGCAATGAATGTCAAACATGAGAACAATCTTGAACTTTGTGCTACAGACTGTACAACCACATCTATTGTTGTGTGGGATATTCCCAAGTGTTCAGGCCTGTGTAATCCAGAAAAGAAAATGTTGGAGCTCCATCAAAAGGAGAGCTGCTCTCAGAGTCCAACGCTAGAATCTGATGATGATTAAAATTTCTGGGTACATTATTTGGACAAATTAAGCTCAGAAGTTGTGGAGGAAGTTTTTTTGTCATTTCATAATGCCAGAAGATACTGCCAGTGTCATTCTTTTCCGTTCGTTGATCTTCCTAATACTACAGGTATAAAAAAGAGGACTAATTCAATGAATCATGTTTTAGTTTCTATTCAGAATCTTGTAAATCATCATATCTTAATGAGTGTTTGTTTATGATATTTTGCAGGATCGTTTTTGCGGTCGGCTGTGAACTATATGGCTGGTTGTAGAACTGTTGTATCGAACATAGTTATGTCCATAGTGTTGTTGTTAGAATTAACATAGTTTCTTATTTTGATGATGTTTTGATAAGTACGTACTTGGTGCTTTAGAATTAACATGCACATGTTTGTTTGTGTATTAGTATTATTAATATACGTAATTTTGTTTATAAGTTGTTGGTATATTTTATTTGATAATTAGGGGTTATACTGTGATGTGTGATTTTATTTTGGTGTAATTTGTTGATTGAGTTGGATAGTCTGAATTGGGGGTAAATTATTAAATGGAAAAACTGCATCTGATTTGTGTGATTATCCAACAAAAAAAAACAACTTCTTAGGTCGGTTAATTATACCCGATTTAAGAAAGTAAGTTCTTAGGTCGGGTATAAATGGTTTCTGCAGGCTAGACTTATTAAGTCGGGTTCTGCCTAACCGACCTAAGAAGTTGTTTCTTAAGTCAGGTCCACAACCGACTTAAAAAGTCAAAACTTCTTATGTCGGTAATTCTTAGGTCGGGCTCGGACCCGACTTAAAAAGTTATTTTTAACCGACTTAAGAAGCCTTTTTTCCACTAGTGAAAGGATTTCTTGATAAGATCAATTTTGGTCCAATCCAGAACCTAAGAGCAAATACTCTCACTTACACAATGTGTAAACTTGACAAAATTCATTGATTCAAAAAGAAGATACATGCCTCCTTTATATAGGAATGGCTTAAGATGATGAAATAAGTAAACATTAACTCCTAACAAAACAAAAGGATTTCAGCCACTAATTATCATGATAGTGGATTGAGTTATTACAAAGAAAGTGCAAAATAAAGAAGAGATAGTGGGGTTCTTGAAAGGGCATAATAATGGCAATTCTTTATTTACCACTTCTCTTGCAATTTTCGTCCATTATAGTGTGGTTATTGGTATTTCCTTTATTTTTATTTATTTATGCATTATTGGGCCTTTTATCACATGCTTGGATGATAAGAATAAACTTGGGCTCTTTTTCTTCAATCTGGCCCATGCATTCTATTGACTTGATCATGAAGTGAACTAAAGCATCATTGACTCTTCTTGCACGTTCCCTTGTCATAGGACCTCCTAAGCTTTGCATTGTATCATTTATTTCTTGGATTACATCCTCATCATTCCCTCCTTCTTGAAAAGAATTCGACCTCGAATTTAGACCATCATCACCTACATCAAAAGGAGATAAATCAGCCACATTAAAAGTAGTACTTACCCCATACTCACCTGGAAGTTCTATTTTGTAGGCATTGTCATTGATCCTTGAAAGTACTTGAAATGGTCCATCTCCCCTAGGTTGAAGTTTGGACTTCCTTTGTGATGGGAATCTCTCTTTTCTCATATGTATCCAAACCCAATCCCCAGGTTCAAAAATAACTTTCTTTCGCCCTTTGTTTGCACTTTTTGCATAACTTTTATTTTTCTTTTCAATTTGCAATTTTACTTGTTCATGCAATTTTCTCACAAATTCAGCCTTAGCTTTCCCATCTTTATGCTTCAAAATAGATGTGTTAGGCAATGGTAACAAATCAAGAGGTGTTAAAGGATTAAAACCATACACAATCTCGAAAGGTGAATGTTGTGTAGTGCTCTGGATAGCCCTATTATAAGCAAACTCTACATGAGGTAACCATTCCTCCCACATTTTTAAATTCTTTTTAAGAACAGGCCTAAGAAGAGTAGAAAGAGTTCTATTTACTACTTCAGTTTGTCCATCTGTTTGGGGATGACAAGTAGTGGAAAATAATAACTTTGTACCCACCTTTCCCTACAAAGTCCTCCAAAAATGGCTTAAGAACTTAGAGTCACGATCAGAGACAATGCTCCTTGGTAAGCCATGTAGGCGCACCACTTCCTTAAAGAACAAATCAGCAACATGACACGCACCATCCATCTTTTTACATGGAATAAAATGTCCCATTTTAGAAAACCTGCCCACAACTACAAAAATAGAATCTCTGCCATTCTTTGTTCTAGGAAGTCCCAAAACAAAGTCCACGGAAATGTCAATTCAAGGAAATTCAGGTACAGGCAAAGGAGTATACAAACCATGAGGCATTACTTTTGATTTAGCCTTTTTACACACAATGCATGTTTCACAAAGCTTTTGAACATCAATTTTCATGTGAGGCCAATAAAAATGTTCTTTTAAGAATTCTAGAGTTTTAGAAACCCCAAAATGACCCATTAGTCCTCCCTCATGCGCCTCTTTTACAAGTAGTTCTCTAATGGAACCTTTAGGCACACATAGTTTTTTTTATTTAAATAAATAGCCATTGTGCCTAAAATACCCATTGAAGGAAGTATGCTCACAAGCTAAAAAATTTGAAGAAAATTCAAGGTCACTTTCATACAAATCTTTAATATGCTTAAGACCAAAAAATTTTGTTTCAAGAGTAGAAAGCAAGACATGTCTTCTTGAGAGTGCATCTGCCACAACATTAGATTTACCTTTCTTATGCTTGATTACATAAGGAAATTGTTCAAGAAACTCAACCCACTTGGCATGTCTCTTATTCAACTTACCTTGTCCTTTCAAATGTTTCAAGGATTCGTGATCACTATGAATGACAAACTCTTTGGGCAGCAAGTAATGTTGCCAAGTTTGTAGAGCTCTCACCAAGGAATATAATTCCTTATCATATGTAGAATAATTGAGGGCAACCCCTTTTAGCTTTTCACTAAAATAAGCAAGTGGATGACCTTCCTGCAACAAAACAGCTCTAATTCCCACATTAGATGCATCACATTCAATTTCAAAAGATTTAGAAAAATTAGGCAATGCAAGAATTGGTGCTTGGGTGAGCTTTTCCTTTAAGACAGCAAAGGCTTGCTCTTGTTTTTCACCCCATTTAAAATCAACATCCTTTTTAACAATTTCATTGAGGGGTGATGCCAAGGTACTAAAGTCTTTCACAAACCTCCTATAAAAACTAGCCAAACCATGAAAGCTTCTTACCTCACTTACATTTTTGGGAGGAGGCCACACTCGAATGGCTTTCACCTTTTCCTCATCAACATGGACTCCTTTAGAGCTCACAATGAAACCTAAGAAAATCACATGATCGGTGCAAAAGACACATTTTTCTAGGTTGGCATACAAATTTTCATATCTTAGCACTTGCAAAACAACCCTTAAATAAATGCAATGATCATCTAAGTTCTTGCTATAAATCAAAATATCATCAAAATACACAACAACAAACTTACCCAAGAACTCCATTAACACATGGTTCATTAGTCTCATGAAAGTACTAGGTGCATTAGTTAATCCAAAAGGCATAACCATCCACTCATACAAACCAAATTTTGTTTTAAAAGCAGTTTTCCATTCATCCCTTTCCCTTATTCTAATTTGGTGATATCCACTTTTCAAATCAATTTTAGAAAATAAGCATGCACCAAACAATTCATCAAGCAAATCATCTAGTCTAGGAATAGGATGCCTATATTTAATGGTAATATTGTTAATGACCCTACAATCAGTGCACATCCTCCAACTACCATCCTTTTTAGGGACTAGAATAATAGGGACAACACAAGGACTTAAACTTTCTCTTACCCATCCTTTACTTATCAATTCAGCCACTTGCCTTTGTATATCTTGAGTTTGTTGTGGATTGCTTCTATATGCTGGCCTATTAGGCAAAGATGCTCCTGGATTGAGATCAATATGATGTTCAATTCCTCTTATAGGTGGTAAACCACTTGGCACCTCTTTCGGAAATAATTCTTTAAATTCCTGCAAAAGAGACTCAACACAATTTGACAATTTTTTTTCATTAGAAATAGTGGTTAGTAAAGTCACCTCCTTGCAAAAGAGCAAGTACAAGGGCTGGTGTGACACAATTGCTTTCTTCACATCTCTTTTTTTTGCAATTAAACTTTGTTTCTTTTCTCTTTTATCATTCTTTTCTTTTTCTTTTTCTTTTTCTTTTTCTTTTCTTTCTTGATCATATTTTTCTCTCATTTTCTTTTGATCTTCTCTCACCTCACTAGGATTTAACGGTACAAGATTGATCTTTTGATCATGATACATAAAGAGTACTTATTGGAGTATCCATCATGATTGGCTTTTCTATCAAATTGCCAAGGCCTACCTAATAACAATTGACTAGCTTCCATTGGTACTACATCACACAACACTACATCCTCATATTTTCCAATTTTAAAACAAATCTCGACTTGTTTATTAACAAGCATTTCCACACTTTCATTAAGTCATTGGAGTTTGTAAGGCTTAGGGTGAGGTTTCGTTTCCAATTTTAGTTTAGAAACCAAACGCGTGCTTGCAACATTTGTACAACTTCCTCCATCAATTATTAAAGAACAAACCTTTCCTTGCACAAAGAATCTTGTATGAAAAAGGTTTTCTCTTTGACTTGTATCCTCCTCCTTTATTTGGCTTCCCAACATTCTTCTCACCATGAGTAAATCTCCACTAGGTATTTCTTCTTCAAACTCCTCATCATAATCACCATCCTCCTCTTCAACAATTTCTTCATTTTCTTCCATAAGCATGGTTCTCTTTGTTGGACATTGAGATGCAATATGTCCTTGACCTTGACACTTGAAATACTTAACACTTTTGTTAGTTGAAACACTTGAAGAAGATGTAATAGTTTTACCTTTGTTTTCAACCGTGGCTTCCTTAGACGATGAAGCACCCTCCTTCTTTGTTTTGTCCTTCCAACTTTGAGAATTGAAAGTGGTGGAATTTTTCCTTGCTTGGCTCTTTCTTTTGAGTTGTTGTTCCATTTTGATAGCTTGGTGTACCAAATCATCCATTTCAACATAGTGATGAAGTTCCACTATGTCACTAATGTCATGATTTAGACCATGGAGAAACCTAGCCATATTTGCTTCATCTTCCTCCTCCACATTAGCTCTAATTTTGAGAACTTCCATCTCCTTGAAATATTCTTCAACACTTTTAGAACCTTGAGTGAGCCTTTGCAATTTGTTGTGCAATTCCCTATGATAATAGGAAGGAACAAACCTTCTCCTCACGATTCTTTTCATCTCTTCCCAAGTATCAATTGGTCATTCTGCATACCTCCTTCTATCTTTGATCAATTGATCCCACCAAACTAAGGCATAATCCTTGAACTCAATAGAAGCAACCTGCGCTTTTTCAAGATTAGAATAATTGTGACAATTAAAAATTTGTTCAAGTTTAGTCTCCCATTCTAGATATGCCTCCAGGTCACTCTTCCCAACAAAAGATGGAACTTTAATTTTTATACCCCTCAAATTATCTCTCCCTTGTCTCCTTCTACGTCTTCTTTCCTCCTCATCACCACTACCATCATTATAATTTTGGGGTCTCCTTTCCAATTCATCAATTCTTTGTTGAAGTTGTTCACCTTGTTCTCTTAACAATCTTTCAAAATTGTCACGCATGGCTGCGATCTGAACAGTTAAAGTTGTTGTTCTAGGTGAAGGTGGACTAGACATAATTGTGAAATATTTGTGAAATTAGGAACAAGTGTTTAAAAATGGACCTCACCACTCTACTCACGTATTTACACTCAATCACTCGTGTTTCACTCAATATTTTTTTTTTGGCTTTTTTTTTAATAATAAAAACACTCTGCCTTTTACCACTCAATTTGCTCTTTTAGTTCTTTAGAGAAACCAAAATGAATCAACACAAAGAAATAAATTTCAGATAATAATCAACACACAAAAAGCTTTAAAAAAAACAACAAACAAAAAAAAAGACTTTAAACAAAGGAAACCAGGAGAATTTTAAGAGTGTGGCAAGAAAAAAATAGAATTTTTTTTTGTTTGAATCATAATCTTTAACAACCAGATCCATTTTTTTGTCAATTTTTTTATACCATTTTTTTTCGAATTTTTTTTATAATGATATATAGATAATAATGAAGAACAAGAATATAGACAATTTACCACATTTCGGTCCTTTCTTTTTGGAATATGCTCTGATTACCACTTGATATGCACTAACTTTTGAGAATTATGCATTTCCTTCAAAATTCCTGAAACAACTTTGTTAACTTTTAGAATATTAATTCTTTTGTGACTCAAAGAAAGTAATCTGCCTTATAATTACAAGAATGGCAGAATTTGATACATGCATAGAAAATAAACGAGACTGATATGAAATATATGAGAAATAAGAAATGGAATTAAGTAGAAGGGGCACCACACTCTTTCTAATCCAAGAGAGAATTATAAGCCTATGGATGAAGACCACCACAAGAAAAGGATTTCTTGATAAGATCAATTTTGGTCCAATCCAGAACCTAAGAGCAAATACTCTCACTTATACAATGTGTAAACTCGACAAAATTTATTGATTAAAAAAGAAGATACATGCCTCCTTTATACAGGAATGGCTTAAGATGATGAAATAAGTAAACATTAACTCCTAACAAAACAAAAGGATTTCAGCCACTAATTATCATGATAGTGGGTTGAGTTATTACAAAGAAAGTGCAAAATAAAGAAGAGATAGTGGGGTTCTTGAAAGGGCATAATAATGGCAATTCTTTATTTACCACTTCTCTTGCAATTTTTGTCCATTATAGTGTGGTTATTGGTATTTCCTTTATTTTTATTTATTTATGCATTATTGGGCCTTTTATCACATGCTTGGATGATAAGAATAAACTTGGACTCTTTTTCTTCAATCTGGCTCATGCATTCTATTGACTTAATCATGAAGTGAACTAAAGTATCATTGACTCTTCTTGCACGTGCCCTTGTCATGGGACCTCCTAAGCTTTGCATTGTATCATTTATGTCTTGGATTACGTCCTCATCAGGAGCCCTTAAGCTATATGTCGAGGTTTGTCCATGATGACTCGGATGCATTCGTGGCAATTGAGGATCGGGTGGCCGTCATTCCTCGTCGGTTCTGTGCGTGTCGACCACGAGTGAAAGACCGCATATTCTCGAAGTACGACGGTGGCCGGTTTCCCATGTATGAGTTCGCGTTTAAAGAGTTAGGTATGCGGCTTCCCTTCACCGGTTTCCAACAGGGTGTCTTCGACCATCTGATGCTGGCGCCGTCCTAGCTCCACTCGAGTTCGCTGGCCTTTCTCCGGGCGTTCAAAATTGTATGCAACTATCTGGAGGTCGGGGCGACCATCCCCCTATTCGTCTGCGTTTTCCATCTGCAGCATCAGACGACGGCTGGTCGTCACAGCTGGGTTTTGCTAAAGCAGGCGACCCGGCTCTTCCAGCCGTACACTGATTCTGTCGGGGGTTTAAGGACCGATGGTTCGTGGTCATGCCGGACACGGAAGAAGGATACGAGACCATTTTTCGGAAAGAGACTGTGGTCGTGGACGGGGAACCCTAGGAAAACTACGAGTCTTATTTTCCCTTGGACTGGGGGACCAACATTTTTGTGTGGGCACAAACAACTATATCTTCAGGCCTAGTCGTCTAAACGAGGAAGATAACCTGGCGTTCAAGAGACTGGTGGACTTCGTCGGGCGCCTCCCTCCTCGGAAGTGTGTGACTCCGGATGGGGAGTACATCCATGACGCCGAGGGGCACGTGCAGATGGAGACCTGGTATATTAATGTTAGGGCTCTGCTCGAGTGCCGGACGGAGGCTGAGGCCCCTTGGCTATTAGGTAGTTTGGGTTCACCCGAGCTCATCCTTTTACTTGTTATTTTTCGTTTCTAACTCTTGTTCTTGTGTTCGACTTGCACGTGTGATGGGTTCGGTGTAGGAGAGAGTTACCAAGATAATGAACAGGGGAACTCGCCGTGCTCAAGGTCGGGCCCCTTCTGTTTCTAGAAATCTGGCCATTGCTTCTCCAGGGTCGACCTCGTCTCCGCAGGCCGTTGAGTCCCCAGTCCAGGTTCCTATTCCCAAGCAGCGAAAGAAGGACAGAGTGCCTCGGACCAACCTTACTGAGACTTCCCTGGAACGTGGGTTTGCCCTGCCTCCTTGTTGTCTCCGGCCAAATTTCTTTTCGGGGAGGAATGAACCCGAAGTGACTCTGAATGAGAAAAGGAGCATACTGGCGGCGAACAAAGAAGCTCGTAGGAAGATATTGTCCATGGACCTGACGGCCATGGTGAGGGTCTTCGAGAAGGCCCTTGTGCTAAACGAAGCGGGGTGCTCCTCCTAGGACCTGGCCGCTGTAAAGTCCGAGCTTTCCATGTCTGAGGAGATTCGGGCCAAGTGTGCGGCTGGCCTGCGGGAGTTCCAGGAGTGGGTCAAGACCTAGCAAGATCGGATCGGGGAGCTGGAGAAATCTCTGAAGAATCGAGATGACGAGTTGAAGAGTATACGGGGTCGTGTCGTGGAGCTTGAACCGCTGGTCGCCCCTGCTGAGGAAGAGTCCGAGGAGGAACGCCAGCTGACATCGAGGGAGTTGCTCGTAGGAAGATTCGGTCGAGGAAGACTGTACCGTCAAAGTGGGGTTCAACAATGCTGTCGAGCAACTCTGTCTCATGAATGCTGACCTGGTGACCGACGGAACCGACCCCTTTTTCTCGATCCAGGATGGTCGGATAGTAGTTCCTGACGGCTCAGATAGCGACGACGGGGAGAACGAGGCGCCCGAGGACGAAGAGCTCGGAGAGTAGTGTTGGTGCTATAGTTAGAAGATGTTATACTTGTCAGGTTTCTAAAGGTCAGTCTCAAAATAATGTTCTTTATATGCCTTTACCTATTCCTGATAATATTCGGCAAGATTTAGCCTTGAATTTTGTGTTGGATTGCCTCGTATGCAACAAGGCGTAGATTATGTGTTCGTTGTAGTAAACAGGTTCTCCAAAATGACATTTCATTTCTTTTAAGAAAACTGTTGATGCGCTAAACATATCCAGATTGTTTTTTAGGGAGGTTGTGTGTCTTCACAGGTTTCCATGTCAATTACTTCAGACAGGGACACCAAAATTCTCAATCATTTCTGGATTACTCTTTGGGGATGGTTTACAACAGCACTGAACAAGAGTTCTATATCTCATCCTGAAGCAGATGGGAAAATTGAGGTAACCAACAGAACTTTGGGGAATATGAATAAGAGCGTTTGTGGAGGCAAGTCGAAGTAATGGGATTTAGTTTGGCCTCAGGTCGAATTTGCTTACAAAAGGATTGTGCACTCAACTACGAAGAAATCAATATTTTCTCTATTTATACTTTTGTTTCTAAGTGTGTGATTGATTTGGTTAACTTTCCTAATGTGCTCGGAGTTAGTGCAACAACTAAGAGCATGACTAAGGAGATTGTAGTTTTTAAAGAAGCTTTCAAGGCAAAGTTAGAGGCAATTGGGAAAAAGAATAAGGCAGGTGTTGATAAACGTAGGAAAGTTAAAATTTTCAATATGGAAGACGATGTGAAGGTGTTTATGTGTAAGAAGGGGTTCCTAGTTTGTACTTACAACAAGTTGTAAGCACACAAGTATGACTCGTTCAAAGTAACCCAGAAGATCAATGATAATGCTTATGTATAAGCTCTTCTGAATTCCATGAATATATCCAATGCTTTCAATCTTGCTGACATTCATGATTATCATGCAGATGATGCTCTTTATCAAGAGAACTTAAGGCCGAGTTCTTCAGAGGTGGAAGAAGCTGATATAGGAAGGTTGGTTGCGCGTATCGAAGAAAATTCCGTGCGTCAGAAAGGCTCGACACGATTTACGTAAGTTTAGCGTACAATGTCATAATGACTATTATTATAACTTTCCGAATAGAAATTTGGCTCACGAGTCCAACTCATCACTCCATTGTAATATATGGGTTTTTTAAGCCATCCTAATTTGTAGCAAATCAAAAACAACATTTTTAATATTTTATACAATTTTTTATTTCTTCATGTTTCGGATAATTTTCGCATTAGAGTTTTTCTTTAATATTTAAACACTTTTGAGACGTGGTCGTAAGGGTCATCTTTCATCATAACTAAATTCTAGAGTTTTTAATTTTATTTTTGGATTCCAAAGTTTTGTTTATCAAATTTATTGCTTGTAAACTTGTGTTTTTGTTTTAGATTTAGTGCTTGATAATCTTTCATCATTCCAACTATGTCCATAACTCACTTAAAAAAATTATAGTAATTCATAAGTTGTTTTATAATATTAATAAATATTTTTTTATATATTTATATATATAATAATAATGACATTTTTTTAATTTATTATAAATTATCAAAACAGTTTATTAATAAAAAAAACAAAAGTAGAAAAAGATAACCAATTTTATTAGGTTAGGTCTTTGACTATGGTTTTGCTTTGCTTCAAATGTTTTTAAAAGTAGGAAAAAAGAGGCGTTGACTGTTGAAGCGAATAATGAACTCTTCCATGGATTCACACTAACGAGTACTAAAAAAGGCTGTAATTTGATTGTTGAGATACCGTATAAAACATAAAACATAAGACTTTGAAGATACTACAAATGATTGAAATCATTGTGTTCTTACTTTTTATTTTTTATTTTTTATATGGCATGTACGCTTAACCTGTTTAGAAATTTAAAGCAAATATTTTAGTAATATCTTCTTAAAAAAAGATAAATTATTATAAATTATTAAAAATTAATAATTTTGAGTGTGTTTTAAAATGATAAGAAAATATTAAATTGAAAATTAATTTTTTGAATTTAGAAATAAATTGTTAAGTCTCTGTGTGTGTGTGTGTGTGATTGACAATAATTTTGGTAAAACTAACTTGGCAGCAACATGTTGAACAAGATATTCTAACATGAAGAAAAACATGTTGTACACGATGTCCTAACAAAATGTCATGACATTTTGTCTGTTATAGGTCTGCAGGTTGTTACAGCTGGGGTAATTACAGATTACTAAATATTCTGTGAATATTAAGTAATTCTATGCGGCGTCCAAAATTGAGGAATCAGAGATTCTTGTTGATTTTAAAGATATTCTATTTTTCTAGATGTTGAAACCATTTTTAAAAACCCTTGATTGGAGACTATGTTTATGGAGAATATTCTGCAAATTTTTAGCAAGTGCCTTGATACGACTTGAAGCCCAAATCCAATCCAAACGCTGTTTCAAAATATGATGGCATAACCCTAATTCGAGCACGAAGTGTACTGTGTATTAAGTGATATTTTAGGGTTTGTGTGCATGTTAATTGTGAGCCTCTCTAATATCATCTTGATATAAAAGTAGGACTGTCTCTATTGAGTTGTAAGTTTTGTCAATCGCTCCTAAGCTTTTAAGAATTGAGTGATTGTATGTCTTTGAAGTGTATTTTTTAAAAACGTTGAAAAAGTTATAATTCTATCACGATTGTGATTGGAAGGGATGTGAAATGAGTCTCATACCTAGGTGAGTCTTAGGTAGAAGGTAAGCACTGAGTAGGTATAAGTGATAAGTTGTAAACTGGGTTGTTAAGTTTTGAATTGATACTACTAATAATGGATTTCCTTCCTGGCTTGGTAGCCCTCAGATGTAGGTGTTGTTGTACACTAAATTAGGTACGTTAACAACTTTCTGTGTTCTGTTATTTTCTGCACCATTAATTGTGTTTTATCTTGTTCTTGTGTTTTAACCAGAGATCAGTGTCTCGACATCTCTTAGGACATATGATATCTGCATACCAGAATTTCATAGATAACACTTGTGAAATGTTACAATTAGTTTGAATTTAGAAATAGATGACACTTGTGAAGTGTTGCAGTAGGTTTGAATTCGAAATAGGCAACACTTAGTGAAATGTTGCAGAATGTAAAATAGTGCAACCTTTGAAAACTGTTGTTGTAAGCGAAACAATGCAACATTAGTAAAAATGTTGTTGTAGGTGAAACAATGCAACATTTGAAAAATGTTGTTGTAGACGAAACAATGCAACATTTTAAAAAAGTGTTACTGAAAGTGTGTGTTTCATCAAAGGTCGCAACCTTATGAAACAACACCACTTTGGCCTATAAATTAAGCATTCCAGATTCAAAAAAATACATGAGAAAAGTCTATCCTCTTCACACAAAATTGCGGATTTCATCTTCCTTATATTCGAGTTTTCAATGGTATTGTACAAACTTGAGTATAGACTGAGCTATCCTAGATATTCCTGCATAGAAACTCTAAGATAATTTGGGAGTGCTTGAAATACTATAAGGAAAGTGATTTGTTCACGATTCTAGCCTCGGTCCATTCGATTTAAATTAATTTTCTAACAATCTTATAGTATTTTAAATAATGGCAATCGTGGCTTTCGCAAATCGTGTTTTTATAGATGATGCTCTAATAAAAAAAATTAAAAGTTCTTGAGAAGGAATGGACAAAAGAAATGAGTAAAAAAGAAGGATGTTATTCAAGATGGAATTGATTAAATAATGTCAAACCACACTTGAGAACTTGTCGATCTAACTAAAAAATCAAGACCTATTAGATGCAAGTGGTGTTTAGAAGGAAGTATCATAATGATGGTACACTAAACACCTACATGTATAGATTAGTAACCAAGAGTTTTAGAAAAAAGAAAGGTGTTGATTATTTCGACACATATGCACTAGTAGCAAGGATGGGGACAATTAGAGTATTGTTTGCATTAGTTTCTTTGCATGACCTTATAGTTCACCAAATAGATGTCAAAATGAAATTCTTAAATAGATATCTCGATGAGGAGATTTTCATGGGGCAACCAGAAGGTTATGTGCTTCCTGGTAATGAGCAAAAGATTCACAAATTAAGGGGAAAACAGACAACTTAGGGAGAGATTTTCAATCATCATCAAAATACAAAGTCAAAGAGTTTGTCATCATCAAAAGGGGGAAATTGAAAAGAATATATTTTATATCTAGTTCAATTTTGATGAAGACACAGACTATCAAAGAAGAAAATGTTCAAAAGTGTCATGCACATCAATGATGAAGTTGATCAAGAAGGTTGAACATAGAAATTCAAGTGACTATTTGAGACAAGTGAACACAAATAAGGTAATCATTATAATTCATACTATATTACTATAAATTTCTCAGAATTTCATCTCTCACTTTATCTAAAAACCTTCTTGCATCATCATGCATGATTATTTGAAAACCTTCTTCATCTAATTCTTGTTGCAAGCGTCTGTACACAAAGTTATGTGAGAAAATTGTGATATTCATTTGTCTCCATGTTGATTATATGATTGATCATTAGCAATGAAATAAATGGAATTTTATGAATAAATAGGTTTCTAAATTCCACATTTAAGATAAATGATCTTGGACTAGTTGACACACTTTTGTGGATCAAAGTAAAGTGAAATAGTGGGGGTTATGAACTTAGTCAAACACACTATGTTGAGAAAGTGATTGATAAGTTCAAACACTTACGCTTAAAGAAGTGACCGTTCTATTTGTTTCTAGTGTCAAACTTCAAAAGAATGATGGAAGAGTTGTGGCTCAATTAGAATATGCAAGTGTATGCAATGTACTAGAACGGGCATAACATTTGCAATTAGTAAAATGAGTAGATTTTACTAGCAACCCAAATGGTGAGCACTGGAAGGCCGTCATTAGGATTTTCGGTTATCTTATGAAAACCAAATATCTTGGTCTCCATTATGGTAGAATTCCATCCATATTTGAGGGATATACCAATGGGAGTTGGATATCGAGTGTTGAATATCATAAATCTGCATTTGGGTGGATACTTACACTAGCCTAGGCTATAATTTATTGGAAGAGCAAGAAACAAATGTGGATCACTCTCTCAACCATAGAATCAGAGTTTGAGGCTCTTGCTTCTGCTACTAAAGAAGCTAAATGGTTGAGGGACCTTTTGTTGGAAGTTCCATTGGCTAAAGGCAATGTTTCAAAGGTATTGATACATTGGGGTAGTCAATACACTTTATCTAGAGCATGCAAAAAGTGTATAACAAAAAGTCTAGGCATGTAGGACCTAGACATTCTTCCGTGAGAAAATTAATTGAGGATGTAATCATTTCATTCACATATATAGGTCAATCTATAATTTGCTTGATCCATTTAGTAAACCACTGGGCAAAGATTTAGTATAGACTACCTTGAGAGGTATGTGATTGAAACTCCTCGAATAAGGGTTTCGACAATGGTAGCAACCCATTCTAAAGTTAATAAACCTCAACCTAAGATTCAATGGGTAACAACAAGTCGTTGATTTGGATGTCTGTACAACATTCTATGATAATGTTGACTATTACATATTGAGGGTTGAGTTTTTTCAAACTCTTAATGAAGTTCTATATCGAGGATATATATATCTCAAGAAATATATATAAAATGAACTTCACCTCTATGAATTTGATATGGTGTCGTCTCAAAGTGAGAGTTGGAGTTTCTCTCATGAAAAAATCACGAGAACAGGAAAAACACATGGCCATAAATAGTGCTAGGTGAGAGATGTAGGAGAAGAACCATTAAAGAATGTGTGTAAGGTAACATCGGCATAATCAAAAGGGATAAGAGTTCAAAGCATAACTACCTAATGTTCCGATTAAACTTTGCATTATCCTTACTAAGATTAAGTTCAAATCGAATGACTCTTAACTGCATTAACATTATTTTCCTCTCTTTTTTCTATAATTGGTCTTGTCATTAATAAAACAAGTGGGGGATTATTGTAAATTATTAAGAATTTATAATCTTGAGTGTGTTCCAAAATGACAAGAAAATATTAAAGTGAAGATTAATTTTTGAATTCAAAATAGGCAACACTTGTGAAGTATTGTAGTTGGTTTGAATTTATAAATAAAGAACACTTGTGAATTATTGTACTAAGTTTGAATTCAGAAATAGGAAACACTTTGTGAAGTGTTGCAGAATGTGACACAATGCAATCTTTGAAAATTGTTATTATAGGTGAAATAATGCAACATTTGATAAAAGTGTTGTTGCAGGCGAAATAGTGTGAATGCGATAAAAGTACATAAGAAGGGAGGTTGAATTGTGTTTTGTAAAAGTAGTTTTACTTCTGAACTAGAGTTCAGATTCTAAAGCTGAGTTCATAATCTGATAATTAGCGCAGTGGAAAATGTAACAGAAGTAAAGAAAAAACAACAAAGAACACACATCAGTTATCCTGGTTCCTCTCCTAACTAAGAGTACTCCAGTCCCCTTGCCTTGCAAAAAATTTTCCACTATAATCAACTCGATTACACTTGCTTATACACACCTGTATAATACTTTCCTTGCTCAGACCTTCAGTCTGGTGCTTTCTTGCTTAATCAGCATCTGATCAAGACTTCCTGCTTAAATCCTCAGATCCTAAGACTTCCCTTGCTCAAACCACCTAGTTCAAGACTTTCTTGCTTAGACACACTGCCTAAGAATTTCCTTGCTCAGATCCTCAATCTAAGACTTCCCTGCTCAGACACACTGTCTAAGACTTTCCTGCTTAAGCATACAACAAGAGACTTTTATTTAAACTAACTGTTTAAAGAAAGAATAACTTATAACATCACTTGATTAACAATCATAGGTATTCAAATATAATACAACACACTTTTACAAAGTATTCTTAACTTATACAAGAATAAGAACTCTTAACAAATTTTGCTTCTGATATGCAGTGCGTGTATTTCTCAATTGTAGTTGCAGTGTTATTTCTTGAGTTTATCTTCAAATCTTCTGCTTCTTATATAGTTGAAGAAATATAGTCGTTGGAGCATGCACAATGACTATAATTAGATCAAATCTTCTAGTACATCTTCTTTTCCAATAAAGCAGGTGTTCGAACTTTTAGTCAAGGAAATATCCACGAAACAAGGCCTTTGTCCAGAGGACATATCTGTGATTCAGGTACAACACAATCTGTTAAAGATAATGTCAATATATCTCGAGTCATGTGTTAGCAGAACTGAGTTGACACTACTTAGTCTTAAAGGCAGCCATAACACGCTTCTGATTCTGGAGTGTACTAGCAGCTATCTTCTGATCAGGCTCTCTCACGAGTATATGACCAAAATCGAACCAAAGCTACTTCTGTGTCAGAACCAACTTCATCAACTAAATATAATTCTACACACACAAACTAGCTAGTTAGAAATCCTAATTATTTTTCAAATACTTTGTCATCATCAAAACCTTAGAGGATACATTGTATGAACAAAACTTTTCTCACCAATCTCCCACTTTTTGATGATGTCAACTTTAAATATATTAAAAACAATCAGTAGTAATTAATTACTCAACAACTTTTAGGGTCTGAGGTTTGTAAGCCCTATAACGCCCCACTTTATTTTAAATTATTTTTTGTAATTTAATTATGTGAAGTTGTGTGTTTATATGTGATTATGTGTGTTTTATTGTGATTGAGGTACCCTGCGATAGGGGGTAGTGACCTTAATGTTGATGACCTTAAGGGTGAGGGGTGTGTGGCTAATTTTTTAGAAATTGATGGTATGGTGAGAATGATTAATAAGTAATATTAAAAACTTAAATTATTAAGACATATTGATATTATTATTTTAGTGGTGAAATTATTAGTAATAATAATATTGGAATTATAATAATATAAGAATGTTAAGGTGAAAAAAGAGTGAGAGACAGAAGTGACATTTGGGAGAATGTTGGGGACATGATAGATAGTTAGAGGAGTAAGTGAGGGTATAGGAGGAAAACCACAGTTGAGGGAGTTATAAAGAAATTGGAAGAGAGTGGAGTGAGTTTTTTTCACCGTACGTGTTTTGGAACATAAAGTGAAAGAGGCTAGGGCAAGGAAGGGAAAGAACTCCATTTTTGAAGGTTTAGAAAGCTTGATTACAAGGTAAGGGTGGGGTTCTGATCTTCTAAGGGTTAGTATGTTTAATAGTGGGTAAAAGTTAGGTTCTTACTTGTGGGTTGTGTATTGTTTTATGATATGATGATTGTGAAGTAATTGATGTTGAAATTGCTAATTAGTAGGTGATGAATGTTGGAATTTTTAATTAGTATATGATGAATGATGAATTGTTTAATAGTTATGTCATGAATCTCTTTGCATATTGTTGCACCCTAATTTTTGATCATAAGATCTCACCTCTTTTGTGCATATTTATGTTATTATCACTAACAAGTGTGTGCAGGCGTAAATCTCAAAGGTTGCAGTACCCAAGAATTTGTGAATCAGAAGTTCCACTCCTGAAGTTAATTTCAAGTATATAAGGGGGTTTATCACAAATTCAAGGACGTGAACCCAAGCTAACAATCAAAGATATATGGACAAGAGGGGTCCTTATGTGGCAATCATCAAGATCCATCTCCAACCTCAGTACTCATATTATCATAAGGTCCAAACTCAAATTCCAAGACTTCGACTCTTATGGTTTCAACCACATTGGAGGATTCGTGCTACATTTTCGTTTTAGTACATATGGGAGTTCTTATAATCCAAGGGATTCGTGGCCGTGATAGTCAAGTTAACTTTGAAACCCAATTCAAGTTTCAAATTAAATTCAAGGACAATTTTAATCAATTTATCATTCACACTCAAGTACTCAACTTACGAGCTCAAGGAGATCTTGTATTAAGGTCTTATGGTCTCAAATTAAACACAATATGGACTTTACTATCAAAGTAACACTATGTTCAACTAAGTCAATTACAAATAGTCCAAGAATGATATTGAAAGATCATTACAAGAATTAATTATTCAAGAATTCCGCTGAGTCATTACAACAGAGGCGTTACAAATGTGTACAATCCGTATACTTCATGAATGTTTTTGGCAACATGTGAATGACGAAGCCAACGCGACAGCTAGCTTCATGGAGCTCATACCCAAGCCCTTGGTTCCATTTCCTAAGTAACTCCAACCTAAAGACGTACGACAAATCTCCATGTTTTTCCTTTCCAAGTTCAGATGCCGTAACCTGCAGAAACATAACCGGTAATCAGGATACCGTTAAAAGAATTGAATTGAGACTCAGAGTTAAGAGAAGAGGATGAGATGATTTAAATTCGGCCCTCAAAAAACTCATCATCGGGCAAAAGCACGAGCGGATGGGAAGACAACAACAGAGGATGCCGCCAGCTCCCTATCGAACACCGAAAAATTGAATTTTGGGACAGCAAAACAATTAACTTCAATGACCCAACACAACGCAAAGTATACAACTACAGACAGCTGCAATTTCAAGCACACACGGTTCAGACCATCAAGTCATCATTACCGTTATACCTCTCCCGCCAGTGACATGAGACCGGCAACTCCCAGACTTACAATCGGGTCCTGAAAGAAGAAGAGGAAATTAGCACAATAACAGCAGCAGGTAGCAACTTCAAGCAAGCAGCATCAGCTGCATCAGTATCAAGACAATAACAGGTTTGCAACAAACAACTTCAGGCCACAATTAGTATTTCACAAGCTGCGACCAACAACAGGACTGCACCAACAACATTGATCCCGCATCCCTCACTGCTCCACCACCACTCCACCATCCAAAAACCTGTTTACTGCATAGAGCATAGAAGTCAAGTTAGACTTCAAAATTAACCACAGCAATTGACCAGGATGGAGAGCATTTCCCCAAACTCCTGCATCAAGACACGAAACGATAAAGGGATTTGGTTAGAAATTACAAGAAAAGCTCCTGCTCAGTTTGATGTAAACACCATGTTCCACCAACAATAATCAAAGACATCTGCTATTTAGGAGGCAACCGAAAACTCAAAGCAGAGTTGGGGAAGTTAAACCCTAAGGACTACGAAGTGCATCATCGGGAATAGGAACAAGCGGCCAAGAGGGCAACAACCGAAGCTGTCACCTACTCCCTACCGAACATCGAAGATCAAATTCAGTCAAGCAAATCAATTAAGTCTCAATGGTCCAATACAATGCAAAACACAACTTCATCGAGGCAGCAGGGACGTTCTTATTTCCCTCATGACTCAGACCTGTAAGCTATCACTGCCACTTTGAACCCTTCTCGACGACGGCATAATAACCGGTAGCTGCTGAATTACTAACAACATCCTGAAAGAAGAAGCAAAACAATATCAAGTCATCATCTGCAAACCATAACAGCGCAGCATAATAACATCAATAACATCAACTACAAGCAACAATAACCATGTCAGTTCAACAGCAACAAAAGAAAGAGCATTATTCGGCAACAAAGAATGGCGCATCAAACATAACAGCAACAAGTATCAGTCACTAACTGGCTACAATCACCAACAGAACAATAACAATAATCCAGTTTCATCACCTGCAACAACAGCTACGTATTGACCACAAAAAGAAACAATTCGAGGCCCAAGAGAAGATAAGAGAATATTCTTAGCTCTCAGGTAACACATCATTGGGGCAAGGCTCGAGTAGCCAGGAGGATAACGAGAAGCCGTCGTCAACTCCTTACCAACTCAAGAGCGTCATTGGAAATTCGAAAACAACAAGAGGCAACCACAATCCCTCATAGGCTCAGACACAATGTCGTCATTGCCGTTTCAACCCAACATCAGCCACGGCATAAGACAAGGCGAGCGTCTGAACTCGAGTATAGCTTTCTCTACAAAGAAGAAGAAGAGAAGTATTAGCAATCCTGTAATGGCAAGGAACCAAGTCACAAAGTCAACGAGGAAAATTACAAATCAATACAGGAAGAAGAAAGATTAGAACTTCCCTAATCAAAACCATTTCGGGCTACTAATTCCCTTGGCCCATAATCTCCTACTTTCTACACCTGCAAAAACGTAGGGTTTGGATTAGTAAGTCGACTAAGAATATACCCTATGCAGAAAACATACCATTCAGATTCCTTCAGTATCAAGTGAATATTCCTCAAATCAAATCACACAATCTGATTTTTATCAACAACATTAAACGCAATCATATGAAGAAGGAAAGTTTTTGAATCCAAATCACACGAAAACGAAAGGATTTAACACCAATTAATCAGAAATCTTCTACTCAGGGGCCTACAAATTGGAAGGAAATCGACAATATTCAAGAATCCACGAATAACCACAAGTTCGAAACCCTAGAAAAATCATCACAAAAAAACACCAAAAAGCCCAGAGCTCGTAAACCTAAGAGATTGAAGGAGGAGACTCATCTGTTGCAATCGTCGGAGCCATCATCAGCTGCCGCAAGTAACCGATGGCGTTCCCTTCCCGTTCATCTCGAATACGATCCCAATATCCCCAACTTTCGGTAAGCCATCGGTTCATGTCGAGGTTATGGATTTTTTGATGTTTCTATTTGTGTTTCAGGTTGAAGAAAGTGACGAAAACAATGAAAGGAAATGGCGAGTATGATCGGAGACGAAGAGAGGAAGCCGAGCGATTTGGGGTTTCGATTTGGGAAACTCAAAGGGGATTAGGGTTCTTGCTACTGTTATGTTTTCTTTGTGTTGTTTTTGTGTATTATGATCACATATCACACACACACTACACTACACTACACCCAATCTGCCACTAACCAACCCTCCATTCCTATTTTGTTTTTTAATTAACCTTTTTTTAACCAAATAATTAACCCTTTTAATTAAACCAACAAATAAAACTTATTTAAATCTAGCTTTTTAATTAACTTATTTATTTAATTAAGCAACCTCTTTTAGAAAATAATTAACTCTTTTATTTTAATTAGTTAATCTAAATCAGACTTTTTTTTATAAATAAAAAAAACTAGTAACCTTTTATTTAATTAAATCAACTTTTTGTTTTATTAATTCCTTACATAATATAACATTTATTCAAACTTTTTTAAATAACTTAGAAATGTAGTAATAAAACCTTTAATTTAAAATCAACCTTTAGTTTTGTAATTAAGAACCCTTTTTAATAATACTAACTTTTATAATAGAGAGTTTATAATTAAACTATTTTATTTTATTCACTTCATGATCTATTTATTTTTTTTATAATTTTAATAAACCTTTATAGCGAAAATCATTTTATAATTTAAATAGCATTTAGTAATAACGATAATCGAACCCCTCTCTCTCTTAAAGACATTTCCCTCAAAACCAATCTCCTTAATATAACCCCTTAAAATCAATCCAACATTTCTCTTAAAACCCTATAACTAAATCAACATTTTTCTTACTAATCAATCCGTCTAAAATCAATCTCACATCGTAGAATGTAATCCAAATCGAGTACGCTTACACTCCACGCACATATTCACATCCACACACTTAGCGCTTTCATGCGTATGTGCATTTTATTTTATTCACAACTCACACACTCACTTAGCGCTTTCATGCGTTCGTGTATGCTGTTATTTTTCGCAACTTTACATTATCGCAATTTATATTCTCGCATCGCATTCCGTCCAAAGGAAAAACCTACACATGATTCAACAATTGTGTGTAGTGCACATCATTTGCATCATATTCCCCACGATCCTTGATCCCATTCAAGTTGATCTCTTTAAGATAGATGCTACCCCATAGAAAGGACCTTTGTCTTTACAACATAGTAAAACAAAACAAACAACACTACAACTTATTCAAACCCATTAGAGAAAGATGCCAAAATCATCTTAAGCGAGATAGAACCTCCACCCCACAACAATACAATCAAGTCGTAGGGACTTTTCCTTAAGAGAGATAGAGGCGTACATCGTCGATCTATATCCGAGTACTTGAGCTCTTCTCTTAAGACGATGCAAAGACTGTTTTCCTACAATTTGTGGCGGTTAAATCTCCCTTAAAATGACAACGCGTCTCTTCTCCTAAAATCAATCAATCAACTACCCTAAACCCGTAGGAACTTTGACCACAGTCAAAGAACACCTCAAACCCTTTAGGGGAACTACAAATACTCTGTTTCCACTCCCGTAAGGATATGTAGGCATAAGATGCGACATCTTATCGAGTATACTTAGAAATAAACCCCTAGGTCTTTCAACCTTTAAGCAGATAAACACTTAGCAATAAACAAACATAAAAACAAGAGGTTCCTGTAGAGTACTACAGAAACTTAGGATGCTAGCACCTTCCCTAAGTTTAACCGACCCCCGAACCTATAACTCTCTAGCTTGCATTTGCATTGCATTATAGGAATTTCGATCTTTATCCCTTCCTTTGAACAAATCAAAGTTCGGTTGCAAATGAATAAGATTCAAACTAATCAATAGTTTGGTATCCAAATTTCACCGCGACAGAAATGGCGACTTCACTGGGGATGCTCAGTGGGTTTCCCTAACTTGTTTTCTTTATGTTTGTTTATATTTGCTTATATTTGCCTAATAGTTTACTTGTTTGTTTATTACCTTTGGGTTGATGCTCTCGAGTGGTGAGACAAAGTCCTACACCCGGACTTGAGTGAACTTAAGATAGGATAGTGATATGTTCAAAGAGGCTTATAGGGGGTGGAATCCCGACCAAGCTGACTTGAAAATCACGCTCAATTGAGGCCCTCTCGAAAGTTGTATTGTTAAACGAGTTCTTAATCGTGAAAACATGCACTATATTCGATGTTGGAGCCTATGGTATTGAGGACCGTAGTTACCTTAACCCCACTTTGACCTTTATTACGATGTAGTGCGGGGCTATGAGGGGGTACCCCCGAAATAGTGCTACGCGATGCTACACTCAAAAGAAGTTCTCTTGAGAATATTATTAACGCCCGAGTACTTGGGAAGTTGATAATATCCGAAAGATGGGCTAATGACTTTGGGAACCTTATTAGAACCTTGTTCTGCAGGTACAATACACCTTTAGTCCAAATCCTTTGGGGATGAGTATACCCTTGCTCCATGCTCGTTGCAAACCTAGGGTCCCCTTTGTTTGTTTATCCTTATGTTTCTATGTGCTTACTTGTGTTTGTTGCATTCATAAAGCATCATATCACATTGGACTTCATGGGATTTACTTTTGTTTATGAACATTGTAGGGTACTATGAATCCCAATAGAAGGCACACTTTGAAATACACTTTTAAAAGTCCCAAATTGGATGACCTAAAGAAGTTGGTAACCTTGATTGAAGACCAAGGGAGGTTCAAGAGCAAGTATGGGAAGCTGATATCCTTATTGAGTCGCCAAGTAGACGAAGGACTTCTTTCCACTTTATTGCAGTTCTATGATCCGCTATATCATTGTTTTACGTTTTCAGACTTCCAGCTATTGCCTACATTGGAAGAATACTCCTTTTTGGTTGGTCTACCTATCTTAGAAGAGTATCTTTTCCCTTTTTTGGAGAAAGACCCCGATGAAAGAGATATTGCTAAGGCCCTATATCTAAAAGTATCTGACGTCAAGGGAAATTTGATTAGTAAAGGTGGTATTTTTGGTTTGACTACGAAGTTCTTAATCATTAAAGCTATGTTCTATGCCGATTATACGAACAAGACCTCATTCGAGGCAATCTTTGCCTTACTTATTTATGGAGTGTTTTTGTTCCCAAGTTTTGAAGGGTTCGTTGACCTCAATGCAATTAAGATCTTTTTGAAGAACAATCCAGTACCAACTCTATTGGGTAATGCTTATCATTATGTACATCTCCGAAACTTCTATGGTGGAGGAATGATCACCTGTTGTGTGCCCTTACTCTACAAGTGGTTTATTTTGCACTTGCCGAGGTCTACTTCTTTTTTGAATCTCGATAGAGGGCTTTGGTCTCTGAGAGTTATGGCGTTGACTCACTCAGACATCGTTTGGTACAACCGAGCGTATGATGGAACTTTAATTATTGATGGTTGTGGTGAATTTGCTAATGTGTTGTTACTTAGTTTTAATGGAGGGATCAGTTACAATCCAGTCTTAGCTCGTCGACAGTTGGGATTTCCATTGAAGGAGCCGCCTAAGAGTGTTCAAGTGGAGGGCATTTTCTTTAGGGAAGATAAAGAACTCCGAGACAAGATTTTGGTTGCATGGGACCATTTGCACAAGAAAGGGAAAGAAAGCCTTGGGAAACTTAATTGTGTGTCCTTAGAACCCTAACTTCGGTGGGTTAGAGAGAGAGCAGTCAAGTTGAAAATGCCCTATTCTCGTCAAAATCCTATATCTCCGAGGAGGGAGCCCACTTATGTCTTTATGTCTGAAGCTGAGAAGTTAGAGGCTGCCTTGAGGAAGTCGCAACGTGAGCTAGAGTCATGGTAAAACAAGTACCAAGTAATAGTTGCAGAAAACGATGAATTTCAGAAGCAGAAGGAGGAACTTCAGAAAGAGAAAGATGAACTTCAGAAACAGCTACAGTTGAAGGATGAAGAGTTGCTTCCTTGCAAGAAGAGGAAAGCCATGGAGGACTTATTTTTCTCCGACCCGCAATGTACTATTTGGAAGCTGATTGTGGACAACCTTATCCGTGAGAAGACCCAATTGGAAGAAGAGCTCAAGCAGCGGAATTCAAAACTTCTTTAGGGCTTTCATTATCTTTTATTTAGCTATTTATTTGGGACCTTTAAAAGCAATTATTTTTATTCCGTTTCAAAATTAATAAAAACATTTTCTTTTACCACAATGTCTATAAATAGTTGGGATCCCATGAAGTCATATTCATCTTGCATTGCATTCTTTCTTTTGCTCACTTCAAGAAACTCAATTTCATCTTTACAGGTATCGTAACAATGGACTTTAAGAGAGAAGCATTGGAGTACACTTTTCAGAGTCCTAAAATCGAAAGCTTAAGAGAGCTAGCAGATCTCGTCGAAAACCATCACGCTTTTGCATCAGAATATGGAGAAGTCTTTCGTTTTCTCGAGCTCAAGATGAAAAGAGGGCTGTTGGAGACCCTTGTTCAGTTTTATGACCCATTATACCATTGTTTCACTTTTCCGGATTACCAGTTGATGCTGACTCTGGAAGAGTATTCTGATTTCTTAAGGATGCCTATGACGATTCGACCTATATTCACCGGCCAGGAAGAGGTACCCAGTCACCAGGAAATTGCAAATGCTACTCATCTCATCCTAGCAGATGTTCAAGCACACTTAACCACCAAGGAAGGAGTCCTTGGATTCCCAGCTGATTTCTTGATTGGAAACGTTCGTTACCATGCCGAAAGAAAAGAGGTCCTTATCTTGGAAGCTACCTTTGCTTTATTGGCCTATGGGATTTTCTGGTTCCCGAAGATTGATGATTTTGTTGACATGGATGCAATTAAGTTGTTCATCCTCAAGAATCTGGTTCCCACCTTGCTAGCCGACACATATTTTTCCATCCATTTGAAGAATGTTGAAGGAGGAGGACATATTGTTTGTTGTGCTGCTTTGTTGTATTCATGGTTCATTGCTCGCCTAACTCGACGCCCGTCTATTTGGGATGAGATAGAATCACCTCATTGGTCCGAGATAGTCATGGCCCTTACTCACTCTGACATTGTGTGGTATGACCCTACCTATGGAGGTATATGTATGATTCCTAGCATCGGAGGATTTACTAACATACCGCTTATTGGGAGAGAAGGATGCATAAGTTACAACCCTGCTTTGGCCCGCCTCCAATTTGGGCATCCCATGACCGAAGTACCTGACCAAGCTCTGTTGGAAGGGATCTTTTTCAAGGAAGGGGAAGACCCAGACCTGAAGACCGTCATAATTTACGCATGGAGATACGTCAATAAGGAAGGAAAGACTGCTTTAGGATACCCCAACTGTGCTGTCTCTGAAGAATATCTTCATTGGGTGCGAGAAAGAGCTCTCGACCTTAAGATGTCATTCCCTTTTCATGAACCCATGGTATTGGCTTTTCATGATCCTGACTGGTTTGATGTGAGTGAAGTAGATCAGTTGAAGGCTGCCTTGGATGAGGCTCGGAAACTGAAAGCCGCTTGGAGGAACAAGTTTTTCACCCTCAAGGTAGAGAAGGAGAAGTCCCAGAAGCTGCCAGAGATAGAGTTTGCAAAGAAGAGAAAGGCGCGAGAAGATTTATTTTCTTCTCACACCTCTTCCGGAACTGTCGCCAGAGATGATCTTCCCCCAGCTACTATGGCTTGGAAGGAATGTGTTGATTGACTCATCGATGAGAAGGCCGAGTTACAAGAACGTGTCAGCCAGTTAGAAGAAGAACTTCACGCACAGAAAGAGCATAGGGAGTAGATCTCCGAGCTCTCTTTTGCTTTTGGTTCGATGTAATAAACTCTTAAAAGAGTACTCTGCTTTGTAATGCTTCGAATGTCAAAATAAAATAAGTTTTTTTCCAATGTTACAATACCAGAAAATAATTTGAGTTTCTTGAAGTTTCATACTCATTTGCATTTTGCATAAGCATAACATTGTTTGTATCCCAGGGTCTCACTCTTGCTTCATCTCCACAGACAAGCTGAATCACCGATACAATACTCGAGCTAATCAACACCAAAAGATGGACCAACTTGAAAAAGAGAACAGAGTGCTCCGTGATGAAGTCGCAGTTCTGAAAGAAAGTTTGGAGAGGTTGAATGGTCTAGTGGAAGCCTTGTCCAATCAAGCCTCGATCAACAACCAGGAGGTTCCGAGGACCGTGATCTCTGAAGTGACACCGACACTGATCCCAGTGGTGTCTTCTATTGCTGACATATCCTACAACATGCCTCAAGGTTTTCCGTGGGGATTGTCTCCCAATTTCTTTTTGACCGGTTACCGTCCGTCTGCGTCCGAGATCCCTGTTGTGACCACTGTTCAAGCTGCTCCTGTAGTTTCTGCTGTGATGACTACTGCATCTCCACATGTGAATGTTGTTCCGTATATTCTGGATGAGCTAATTTTACAAGGGTCGCCGACCGAAACTGTGGGTTTGGAAGAGAGGATGGATGGATTTCAAGACCAATTTTCTGAAATGCGAAAAGAGTTGAAGGCTCTCTGTGGGAAGGATTTGTTTGGAAAGAGCGCTTCTGAGCTGTGCTTGGTCCCAAATGTCAAGTTTCCGCCGAAGTTCAAGGTCCCTGATTTTGAGAAGTACAAGGGGAATACTTGCCCTCAGAGTCATCTTATTATGTATGCATGGAAGATGTCTGCCCAGACTGATAATGATCAACTGCTCATTCACTACTTCCAAGACAATTTGACAGGCGCTGCGCTCAAGTGGTACATGGGGCTGGATAGTACGAAGATTCGAACTTTCAATGATCTAGGGGGAGCCTTTGTCAAGCAGTATAAGTATAATGTGGATATGGCTCCTGACCGTGATCAATTGAGGGCTATGACACAGAAAGATAAGGAGAATTTTAAGGAGTATGCCCAACATTGGCGCGAGTTGGCCACACAAGTCACACCGCCGTTGGAGGAAAAAGAGATGACCAAGATTTTTCTGAAAACCCTTGGTCCTTTCTTTTATGAGAAGATGGTAGCCAGTGCACCCAGTGACTTTACCGAAATGGTTAATATGGGAATACGCTTGGAAGAAGGTGTCCGTGAAGGAAGATTGGCTAAAGAGGAGAGTGCTCCTAAGAAGTATGGGAGTGGATTTGTAAAGAAAAAAGAGCAAGGAGTGAACGCCGTTCAAAAGGGACAATTTAGGAAGAGGTATTCATCATCACACCAAGTTGCAGCAGTATCACCAGTGTTTAATGCTCCAACTTATCAGTTACAGTCTCCGCAATCAAGTCAGCAACCTCAGCCCCCCAATGCTCAACAGCCGCAACCTCAGCAAAATCCGCAGTATCCTCAGCAGAATCGGCCATTCAGCAATCAGGGTCGTGTGTATAGAAAGATAAACTTTGAGCCTATTCCTATGAAATATGCTGATTTGTTTCCAGCTTTGGTCCAAAAGGGTCATATTCAAACAAAAGCTCCACCTACGGTCCCCGCAAATCCTCCTCCTTCTTATAGAGCTGACAAGTTTTATCCGTATCATCAGGGTGCTCCAGGCCACGATATTGAGAGTTATTTTGGCATGAAAGCAGACGTCTAGAGGCTCATTAAGTGCGGGATTCTATCCTTCAAGGATTCCGACCCTAATGTGCAAGTTAATCCGTTACCCCCGCATGGTTCACCCTCCGTTAACATGATTGAAGACTGTTTGGAAGATGGTGATCAGGAAGCTTCAAGTGGTAGGGCTGAAGAGTTTTGTGTTATAGTGACTCACTTTAAGGAAGTGGAGCGTATCGAAATTGTTTATAATAGCAGAAAGCCGACTGTTACCCCGTTGGTAATTAACGTGCCTGGACCCGTCCCTTATACTTCTAGTAAGGCTATCCCCTATAGATATAACGCTACAATGTTGGAGAATGGAAAGGAAGTGCCTTTACCCACTGCACCTTCCGTAGTTAACATTACAGATGTCAGTAGAGTAACAAGGAGTGGTCGAGTCTACCCGACTGTACCACCGAAAGAAAAGGAGGTCTCATTGGGACAACCAGCCTCAAAGGATCCAATTGTGGGGCAATCTGGTGGATCCAATTTGTCCAATTCAGATGAATGTCTAAAGGTGATCAAGAGAAGTGAGTATAAGGTTGCAGATCAGCTCTTGCAAACCCCGACGAAGATTTTTGTGTTGCAATTATTGATGAGTTCTGAGGCTCATAGGGAAGCACTCTAGAAGATATTAGAACAAGCATATGTTGAACAAGATGTGACTATGGAGCAGTTTGACAATATCATTGGTAATATTACTTCATATGACAATCTGGGTTTTAATGAGGATGATCTACTAGAGGAAGGAAGGAAGCATAACATGGCTTTACATATTTCAGTGAACTGCGGAAATGATTCTCTGTCCAGTGTATTAGTTGATACTGGATCTGCTCTAAATGTGATGCCTAGAACTACTTTGTCCAAGCTATCTTATCAAGGACCGCCGATGAGGCCAAGTCATGTTATTGTCAAAGCTTTTGATGGGTCAAGGAATACTGTAATTGGTGAAGTGGACTTGCCGATGACTATTGGATTGTAGATTTTTATGATCACGTTTCAGGTCATGAACATTCGTGCCGCCTATAGATGTTTTCTAGGGAGGCCATGGATACATGCAGCTGGGGCAGTTACTTCCACGCTGCATCAGAAATTGAAATATGTTTTTGAGGGAAAAACAGTTACAGTTTGCGGAGAAAGAGCTTTGGTGGTGAGTCACTTGTCATCATTCTCGTATGTTGAAGCCGAGGAAGAGGTTGGCACGCAATTTCAAGCTTTGTCTATTGTGGGCGAGGGTGTCTGGAAATCTCAAGCATCTATGTCATCATTTAAAGACGCGCAGCGTGTAGTGAACAGTGGTCATCAGACAATTTGGGGGAAGGTGTTGTCTTTGCCAGAGAACAAAAATAAGGAAGGTCTTGGTTTCACCAGCAGTTCTGCTCAACAAACTACCAGAAGCCCAGGGTTTCCGCTGATTAATGAAGTGTTCCGTAGTGGAGGGGTCGTCCATCGCCCTCAAGTTAATGTTGTGTCAGAGGATGAGCTTGAAGGCTACATATCAGATGGTTCTGCAAGGTCCTCCATTCCTTATGAAGATTATGAGCCCTACATGGAAGATCTAGGTTATGTCTCAGATGAGTTTGACTATAGCTTTGGAGTTTATGCTGTTACCGAGGAAGATTCATATGGGGATGTTCCAAACTTTGTAACCCCAGGTGTTTTGGTTAAGAATTGGAGTGTGGTTGAAGCCCCTGCTGTTGTTCATATATCTAATTAAAGCATTTGTTTTTTAAAACTTTCGCTCTGCCCAAGGTGAAACTACATTATTAGGGCTTACTTTTAAATAATTCCTTTTGCTCTGCCCAAGGCAAAGGTGACTTTGTTGGGCGTGTCTCTTTGGTTTTGCTATCATCAATAAATTGCTTTCATTTTCATTTGTGTTTTTATATATATTTATTTACGATGTTGGAAAATAATAAGTAGCATCTGGCGTACACACACTTTCCACTTTATGAAAACTTATTAAAAAATCATATCACTTGCGCAGATTGCTACATAAATTACATCCTGGGAATGATGATCCACTACCTTCTCCGAATTTTGAGTTTCCTGTGTACGAAGCCGAAGACGAAGAAGATGATATCCCAGAAGAGATTTCCAGATTGTTTGAGAAGGAAGAGAAAGCTATCCAACCTCATCAAGATCCAGCAGAAGTAATCAATTTGGGAACAAAAGAAATCCGTAGAGAAGTGAAAATTGGAGCTTTGCTCATGTCTGAGGTGAAGAAGCAGTTGATCGTTTTGCTCGGAGAGTTTGTCGATGTGTTTTCTTGGTTGTATCAGGATATGCCTGGATTAGACACTGCTATAGTCGAGCACCGTCTACCTTTGAAGCCAGAGTGCCCGCCAGTAAAACAGAAGCTTAGAAGGACTCGACCCGACATGGCTCTAAAGATTCAGGAGGAGGTACAAAAACAGATTGATGCAGGTTTTCTTGTCACTGTCGAGTATCCGCTATGGTTGGCTAATATTGTGCTCGTTCCAAAGAAGGATGGTAAGGTTCGCATGTGTGTAGATTACAGGGATTTGAATAAAGCCAGTCCGAAAGATGACTTTCTGTTACCTCACATTGATATTTTGGTTGACAGTACCGCAAGATATGAGGTTTTCTCCTTTATGGATGGTTTTTCAGGTTATAATCAGATTAGAGTGGCTCCCGAGGACAGAGAGAAGACGTCATTCATCACGCCCTGGGGCACCTTTTGTTACAGAGTTATGTCGTTTGGATTAAAGAATACAGGGGCAACATATCAAAGAGCTATGACTACTTTATTCAATGATATGATGCACAAAGAGATTGAGGTCTATGTGGATGATATGATAGCTAAGTCAAAGACTAAGGATTATCATGTTAAACACCTAGCCAAGCTGTTTGGTCGTTTAAGGGAATACAAGCTCCGCCTGAACCCCAACAAATGTACATTTGGGGTGCGACCAGGGAAACTATTGGGTTTTATTGTCAGTCAAAGAGGGATTAAAGTGGACCCCGACAAAGTGAAGGCTATCCGAGAAATGCCAGCTCCTACCACTGAGAAGCAAGTCAGAGGGTTTTTGGGACGTTTGAACTATATCTCCAGGTTTATATCCAACATGACTGCTACATGTAAACCTATTTTCAAGCTTCTGAGGAAAGAACAAGGGTATGCTTGGACTGAAGATTGTCAAAAGGCTTTTGATAGTATCAAAGAGTATTTGCTTGAACCACCTATCCTGATACCGCCAGTTGAAGGACGACCTTTGATTATATATTTGACTGTTTTAGAAGATTCAATGGGTTGTGTACTCGGTCAACGAGATGAAACAGGAAAACAAGATCATGTCACTTATTACCTGAGCAAGAAATTTACTGATTGTGAAACAAGATACACTATGTTAGAGAAGACTTGTTGTGCTTTGGCGTGGGCCGCCAAACGTCTGCGCCAGTATATGTTGAATCACACCACTTGGTTAGTTTCGAAGATGGATCCTATCAAGTATATTTTTGAGAAGCCCACTTTGACTAGGAGAATTGCTAGATGGCAGATGCTGTTATCTGAATATGATATTGAATACCATACTCAAAAAGCGGTCAGAGGAAGTGTTTTGGCCGATCATTTGGCTCACCAGCCTATTTTGGATTATCAACCCTCAAACGATGATTTTCCCGACGAGGATGTTATGTTTTTAAAGATGAAAGATTGTGAAGAACCCGTGCATGGTGAAGGGTTTGAACTAGGTTCTCAATGGGGTTTGGTTTTTGATGGAGCTGTCAACGCTCATGGAAAAGGGATAGGTGCTGTTATTGTGACCCCTCAAGGGACCCACATACCATTTACTTCTAGATTAACATTCCAGTGTACTAATAATGAGGTTGAATATGAGGCATGTATTATGGGTCTTGAGGAAGCAATCGATTTGAGAATTAAGAATTTGGATGTGTTTGGTGATTCTGCAGTGGTAATCAATCAAATCACTGGAGAGTGGGTAACTCGACATGATAATTTGGTCTCATATAGAGATTATGCTAGAAGATTGTTACCGTTCTTTGATAGGGTCGAATTTCATCATATTCCTCGTGATGAGAACAGAATGGCAGATGCGTTGGCAACTTTGGCCTCAATGATTGTGGTAAACTTTTGGAATGAGTGTCCTCGGATTGAAGTAAAACGTCTTGATAGACCCGCCTACATTTTTGCCGTCGAGGAAGTTGAAGATGGAAAACCCTGGTACCATGACATTGAAGTATTCCTCAGAACTCAAGAATATCCTTTGGGAGCTTCCAACAAAGATAAGAAGACTTTGAGAAGGTTGGCTGGGAGTTTCCTTCTAAGTAATAATGTGTTATACAAGCGAAATTTTGACATGGTCTTGCTGAGATGTGTTGACAAACAAGAAGCAGATATGTTGATGACAGAAATTCACGAAGGATCCTTTGGCACTCATACCAATGGACATGCTATGGCTAAGAAAATCTTAAGAGCTGGTTATTATTGGATCACGATGGAATCAGATTGTTACAAGTTTGCTAGAAGATGTCACAAGTGTCAGATTTACGCGGATAAGATTCATGTGCCTCTAACTTTGTTGAATGTTATCTCATCCCCGTGGCCTTTCTCTATATGGGGAATCAATATGATTTGTATGATAGAACCAAAAGTGTCTAATGGGCACCGTTTCATCTTAGTAGCCATTGATTATTTTACCAAGTGGGTCGAAGCGGCTTCCTACGCTAATGTAACTCGACATGTGGTTGTCAAATTTATCAAGAATCAGCTTATCTGCCGATATGGTGTGCCAAGAAGGATTATTACAGATAATGGGTCCAATTTGAATAACAGAATGATGAAAGAATTGTGTGAAGAATTCAAGATAGAACACCATAATTCTTCTCCTTACAGACCAAAGATGAATGGGGCTGTTGAAGCCGCCAATAAGAATATCAAGAAGATCATTCAAAAAATGGTTTTTACTTACAAAGATTGTCATGAAATTCTCCCGTTCGCCTTACATGGGTATCGTACGATGATACGCACCTCGACTGGAGCAACTCCATTTTCACTTGTCTACGGTATGGAAGCAATACTCCCGATAGAAGTTGAAATTCCTTCTATGAGGATTTTGATAGATGCAAAGTTGTCAGAAGCTGAGTGGTGCCAGAGCAGATATGATCAGTTGAACTTAATCGAAGAAAAGAGGATGGTGGCGTTATGCCATGGTCATTTGTATCAGCAAAAGATGAAGAAGGCATTTAACAAGAAAGTTCAACCCCGTGTATTCAAAGAAGGCGACCTCGTGCTCAAAAAGATTCAGCGTTTCCTCACCGATGTCAGAGGAAAATGGGCCCCAAACTATGATGGACCATACGTAGTAAGAAAGGTTTTGTCAGGAGGTGCTTTGACGTTAGCAACAATGGACGGAGAAGAAATCACTCGCCCTGTGAATACAGATGCCGTCAAGAAATATTTTGCTTAGAACTCGGGGAGTTCTCATTGACTTAGGGAGAGCAAGTTGTTATTCCCTTGATGTAATCTCTATTATTTTCCAACATTGTAATATTGGGGTCACACCTTTCTGCTGACCACCATTCAATAAAGTTTTTCGTTTGTCAAAATCTGTATTCCTGATAGCAAAATCTAAATTGATTTGAACTTTTTCACTACTTCGTGTTTTACTCGGTATATGAATAGCAAAAGGATGACCATGGACGTTTATTCCATCCTTGGAAGAATGTCAATCTGATTCCACAAGCAGAGGATATTCATTTTATCCGGAAACGAGGTTGGTTTATGTTCAAATTTTCTTTACGGGTGGTAAGAGGTCTGTGGAGATTTTGCTTGGATACCTTTCCGTTTGAGACGTTCTTTTTTCGCCTCTCCTGGTTTTTCAGCATACGCATAACATATATATAGATATCATGGCATGCGTATCTTGTTGCATCTTTTTGTGTTCGTTTTATTCTATCGCTTTGGCTGTGTCTACCCCTAAGCGTCTGGGGGTGTCTTCTCCTTCCAATTAGAGTCGTCAGCCTTAGGCAGAAAGAGCACGATGTTTCTACTTTCCCCATGGAGTTCAATCCTCGTGGAAGACGGTTATTCCAGTACATCCCATTTGAGTTCATACCTCAATGGTCAAGTCTTACTTGATAGTCTTCTCTTCGGTTACTTCCCGAATTGAACTTCGGTCCTGGACAATCATAATATGGATAATCTCCAATGTTTGAACATGGAACAGGTGTGCATTTATTTTGCACTCTACCCCCAGGAATAATATTTTCGAAGAATTTTCATGAAGATAGATATTTCTCCAACAATATCACAGGTTTTCTCAACCATCTACATTGGGACTGTAAACAATCTCTTTATTTGAGCAACTCGTTTTGACTAAGACCTTATTCAAAACGACAAACGACAGCTTCTACAAGACAGTTCATTCACCCTCAGCGGGTTCTTCAACATTTTCAACTCGTCAAATGGCATCGCTTCGTCAATCCATCAGAAATGTCCGCCAAAGACATTACAAGACACTTCTCTTTGTTTGAGAATTCCCACTACCAATATTTCTCTTCAATTGAGAATCTGCAATGATATATACTTCTACAGCTACAACAAAGGTACTCCCCAGGAATATATTCCCCAATGAGTTCACTACACAAGATTAATCCCATCAAGTGACATCTCCCTAGAGAAATCGAGGAAGTTTATCACATTAGTCTCTCTTTATTTGAGAAGACATACTCTACAAATCAACCAGCTTACATCTCTTCTGAAGATCCCCGGTGAAGTTTTCCAATCTCTAATACATTAAAAGTTACCTCTACAAATACGATCTACAAAATTCTACAGTCCACAACGCATTATGGCTCACAGCCAAGAAATTCTGTAATCTACGATGACATTTTGATCCCCTGTGAAGATATTCACACGAGTTTTCGTCATTTCGGGCAGAGACTGAGACCAGCTCATTGTTCCCATATCATGACGCTCGGGGAGGTTCTGCATCAAAGACTGAGACCAGCTCATGGTTCCCATATCATGACGCTCGGGGAGGTTCTACATAGAGACTGAGACCAGCTCATGGTTCCCATATCATGACGCTCGGGGAGGTTCTGCATCAGAGACTGAGACCAGCTCATGGTTCCCATATCATGACGCTCAGGGAGGTTCTACATCAAAGACTGAGACCAGCTCATGGTTCCCATATCATGACGCTCGGGGAGGTTTTACTTTTACCTATTTCCAGTTGGATTTCAAAAAGGGAGAGAAAAAGAACATGAAACAAAACTGAATTACTGACTCGATCAAGAGACTTCATCTGGACCATTACCGACCACCACATTTTGGTAGTAAATCTATCCTTCGATCACAAATTTCTCACCTACTGTTAAAACATCATATTCTTGGTGTATGTGCTACACCCTTATACGTTTGGAGATTCCCCTTTGGCGGTTGTTTCCTGTCCCTGTGGAGTCCCGTTTCGTTGGGCCTGTTGCTCCTTTGTTTCTCGCGTGTTGTGCCCAGTCCATCCCCTGTGACATCTCTCCCTCACAGGACCGTCCGACTTGCATTTCCCACATCTTTGCATATCATTCGCATTCAATGGCTTCTTAAGGCCAAAAGTTCGCGCAATGTTTGTATTTAAGTCCCCCCTATCTCGTCGAGACGGAGATTCCAATCTCCATAGCTCCGAATAGGAGTAACTTAAATAGGGGCATCTGTTGCACCCTAATTTTTGACCATAAGATCTCACCTCTTTTGTGCATATTTATGTTATTATCACTAACAAGTGTGTGCAGACGTAAATCTCAAAGGTTGCAGTACTCAAGAATTTGTGAATCAGAAGTTCCATTCCTGAAGTTAATTTCAAGTATATAAGGGGGTTTATCACAAATTCAAGGACGTGAACCCAAGCTAACAATCAAAGATATATGGACAAGAGGGGTCCTTATGTGGCAATCATCAAGATCCATCTCCAACCTCAGTACTCATATTATCATAAGGTCCAAACTCAAATTCCAAGACTTCGACTCTTATGGTTTCAACCACATTGGAGGATTCGTGCTACATTTTCGTTTTAGTACATATGGGAGTTCTTATAATCCAAGGGATTCGTGGCCGTGATAGTCAAGTTAACTTTGAAACCCAATTCAAGTTTCAAATTAAATTCAAGGGCAGTTTTAATCAATTTATCATTCACACTCAAGTACTCAACTTACGAGCTCAAGGAGATCTTGTATTAAGGTCTTATGGTCTCAAATTAAACGCAATATGGACTTTACTATCAAAGTAACACTATGTTCAACTAAGTCAATTACAAATAGTCCAAGAATGATATTGAAAGATCATTACAAGAATTAATTATTCAAGAATTCCATCGAGTCATTACAACAGAGGCGTTACAAATGTGTACAATCCGTATACTTCATGAATGTTTTTGGCAACATGTGAATGACGAAGCCAACGCGACAGCTAGCTTCATGGAGCTCATACCCAAGCCCTTGGTTCCATTTCCTAAGTAACTCCAACCTAAAGACGTACGACAAATCTCCATGCTTTCCTTTCCAAGTTCACATGTCGTAACCTGTAGAAACATAACCGGTAATCAGGATACCGTTAAAAGAATTGAATTGAGACTCAGAGTTAAGAGAAGAGGATGGGATGATTTAAATTCGGCCCTCAGAAAAATCATCATCGGGCAGAAGCACGAGCGGCTGGGAAGACAACAACAGAGGATGCCGCCAGCTCCCTACCGAACACCGAAAAATTGAATTCTAGGACAACAAAGCAATTAACTTCAATGACCCAACACAACACAAAGCATACAACTACAGACAGCTGCAGTTTCAAGCACACACGGTTCAGACCATCAAGTCATCATTAACGTTATACCTCTCCCGCCAGTGACATGAGACCGGCAACTCCCAGACTTACAATCGAGTCCTGAAAGAAGAAGAGGAAATTAGCACAATAACAACAGCAGGTAGCAACTTCAAGCAAGCAGCATCACCTGCATCAGTATCAAGACAATAATAGGTTTGAAACAAACAACTTCAGGCCACAATTAGTATTTCATAAGCTGCGACCAACAACAGGACTGCACCAACAACATTGATCCCGCATCCCTCGCTGCTCCACCACCACTCTACCATCCAAAAACCTATTTACTGCATAGAGCATAGAAGTCAAGTTAGACTTCAAAATTAAGCACAACAATTGACCAGGATGGCAAGCATTTCCCCAAACTCCTGCATCAACACACGAAACGATAAAGGGATTTGGTTAGAAATTACAAGAAAAGCTCCTACTCAGTTTGATGTAAACACCATGTTCCACCAACAATAATCAAAGACAGCCACTATTTAGGAGGCAACCAAAAACTCAAAGCAGAGTTGGGGAAGTTAAACCCTCAGGACTATGAAGTGCATCACCGGGCATAGGAACGAGCGGCCAAGAGGGAAACAACCGAAGCTGTCACCTACTCCCTACCAAACATCGAAGATCAAATTCAGTCAAGCAAAGCAATTAAGTCTCAATGGTCCAATACAATGCAAAACACAACTTTATCGAGGCAGCAGGGACGTTCTTATTTCCCTCATGACTCAGACCTGTAAGCCATCACTGCCACTTTGAACCCTTCTCGACGACGGCATAATAACCGGCAGCTGCTGAATTACTAACAACATCCTGAAAGAAGAAGCAAAACAATATCAAGTCATCATCTGCAAACCATAATAGTGCAATATAATAACATCAATAACATCAACTACAAGCAACAATAACCATGTCAGTTCAACAGCAACAAAAGCAAGAGCATTATTTGGCAACAAAGAATGGCGCAGCAAACATAACAGCAACAAGTATCAGTCACGAACTGGCTATAATCACCAACAGAACAACAACAATAATCCAGTTTCATCACCTGCAACAACAGCTACGTATTGACCACAAAAAGAAACAATTCGAGGCCCAAGAGAAGATAAGAGAAGATTCTTAGCCCTCAGGTAACACATCATTGGTGCAAGGCTTGAGTAGCCAGGAGGATAACGAGAAGCCGTCATTAACTCCTTACCATCTCAAGAGCGTCATTGGAAATTCAAAAACAACAAGAGGCAACCACAATCCCTCATAGGCTCAGACACAATGTCGTTATCGCCGTTTCAACCCAACATTAGCCACGACATAAGACAAGGCGAGCGTCTGAAATCGAGTATAGTTTTTTCTGCGAAGAAGAAGAAGAGAAGTATTAGCAATCCCGTAATGGCAAGGAACTAAGTCACAAAGTCAACGAGGAAAATTACAAATCAATACAGGAAGAAGAAAGATTAGAACTTCCCTAATCAAAACCATTTTGGGCTACTAATTCCCTTGTCCCATAATCTCCTACTTTCTACACCTGCAAAAACGTAGGGTTTGGATTAGTAAGTCGACCAAGAATATACCTTATGCAGAAAATATCCCATTCAGATTCCTTCAACATCAAGTGAATATTCCTCAAATCAAATCACACAATCTGATTTTTATCAACAACATTAAACGCAATCATATGAAGAAGGAAAGTTTTTGAATCCAAATCACACAAAAACGAAAGGCTTTAACACCAATTAATCAGAAATCTTCTACTCAGGGGCCTACAAATTGGAAGGAAATCGACAATATTCAAGAATCCACGAATAACCACAAGCTCGAAACCCTAGAAAAATCATCACGAAAAAACACCAAAAAGCCCAGAGCTCGTAAACCTAAGAGATTGAAGGAGGAGACTCATCTGTTGCAATCGTCGGAGCCATCATCAGCTGCCGCAAGTAACCGATGGCGTTCCCTTCCCGTTCATCTCGAATACGATCCCAATATCCCCAACTTTCGGTAAGCCATCGGTTCATGTCGAGGTTATGGATTTTTTGATGTTTCTGTTTGTGTTTCAGGTTGAAGAAAGTGACGAAAACGATGAAAGGAAATGGCGAGTATGATCGGAGACGAAGAGAGGAAGCCGAGCGATTTGGGGTTTCGATTTGGGAAACTCAAAGGGGATTAGGGTTCTTGCTACTGTTATGTTTTCTTTGTGTTTTTTTTGTGTGTATTATGATCACATATCACGCACACACTACACTACACTACACCCAATCTGCCACTAATCAACCCTCCATTCCTATTTTGTTTTTTAATTAACCTTTTTTTAACCAAATAATTAACCCTTTTAATTAAACCGACAAATAAAACTTATTTAAATCTAGCTTTTTAATTAACTTATTTATTTAATTAAGCAATCTCTATTAGAAAATAATTAACTCTTTTATTTTAATTAGTTAATCTAAATCATACTTTTTTTTTTATAAATAAAAAAAACTAGTAACCTTTTAATTAATTAAATCAACTTTTTGTTTTATTAATTCCTTACATAATATAACATTTATTCAAACTTTTTTAAATAACTTAGAAATATAGTAATAAAACCATTAATTTAAAATCAATCTTTAGTTTTGTAATTATGAACCCTTTTTAATAATACTAACTTTTATAATAGAGAGTTTATAATTAAACTATTTTATTTTATTCACTTCATGATCTATTTATTTTTTTAAAATAATTTTAATAAACCTTTATAGCGAAAACCATTTTATAATTTAAATAGCGTTTAGTAATAACGATAATCGAACCCATCTCTTTCTTAAAGACATTTCCCTCAAAACCAATCTCCTTAATATAACCCCTTAAAATCAATCCAACATTTCTCTTAAAACCCTATAACTAAATCAACATTTTTCTTACTAAACAATCCGTCTAAAATCAATCTCACATCGTAGAATGTAATCCAAATCGAGTACGCTTACACTCCACGCACATATTCACATCCACACACTTAGTGCTTTCATGCGTATGTGCATTTTATTTTATTCACAACTCACATACTCACTTAGCGCTTTCATGTGTTCGTGTATGCTGTTATTTTTTGCAACTTTACATTATCGCAATTTATATTCTCGCATCGCATTTCGTCCAAAGGAAAAACCTACACATGATTCAACAATTGTGTGTAGTGCACATCATTTGCATCATATTCCCCACGATCCTTGATCCCATTCAAGTTGATCTCTTTAAGATAGATCCTACCCCATAGAAAGGACCTTTGTCTTTACAACATAGTAAAACAAAACAAACACTACAACTTATTCAAACCCATTAGAGAAAGATGCCAAATCATCTTAAGCGAGATAGAACCTCCACCCCACAACAATACAATCAAGTCGTAGGGACTTTTCCTTAAGAGAGATAGAGGCGTACATCTTCGACCTATATCCGAGTACTTGAGCCCTTCTCTTAAGACGATGCAAAGACTATTTTCCTACAATTTGTGGCGGTTAAATCTCCCTTAAAATGACAACGCGTCTCTTCTCCTAAAATCAATCAATCAACTACCCTAAACTCGTAGGAACTTTGACCACAGTCAAAGAACTCCTCAAACCCTTTAGGGGAACTACAAATACTCTGATTCCACTCCCGTAAGGATATGTAGGCATAAGATGCGACATCTTATCAAGTATACTTAGAAATAAACCCTTAGGTCTTTCAATCTTTAAGCAGATAAACACTTAGCAATAAACAAACATAAAAACAAGAGGTTCCTGTAGAGTACTACAGAAACTTAGGATGCTAGCACCTTCCCTAAGTTTAACCGACCCCCGAACCTATAACTCTCTAGCTTACATTTGCATTGCATTGTGGGAATTTCGATCTTTATCCCTTCCTTTGGACAAATCAAAGTTCGGTTGCAAATGAATAAGATTCAAACTAATCAATAGTTTGGTATCCAAATTTCACCGCGACACATATATGTGTGGTATTTTCTATTTTGGAATTGTTGAAAAGTTCCTCCACTGTTGAGTTTTGAAGTTTCGAGTCGTAAATATGAAATTGATGATGATATGATGTTAATTCATGGTTAAACATGGTATAATTGAGTTTTAGGATGCCATTTTAGTATATAATTAATTCAATGATGATGGTTTTTCGTAGCATAGGCTATGGTGTGAAAACCTGTGGTAAAAGTGCTTTTAAAAAAATGACTTTTGAGCTTTGCAACAGTGTACGTTGGCCTCCAAGGTCTGGTGGGTTGACCTGATGCTACTCAAATGTAATATTTTGAAAATTGGAACAACATGCACCGATGCACAAGCCTTCGCGCCGATCTGTATACCTTGTGCGTCGACCCTTGCGTCGACATATAGGCAGAAAAATGTTGAAAACAATTTTTATCATAACTTTTTAGTTGTTTATTCAAATGACGAACCATTTGAAGCATTGAAAAGCTAGTAAGTAGAAATTTAACATGGTATAATTAGGTGAGATATTTTCAAAATATTTTTATGTTTAATATATTGAGGAATGTGACTATTAATTGTTGCGTATGTTAAGAAGTCTTGTTGTAAGTGACGAAACTTAGATGTTGTTATAAAGAGGTTTTTATGCTTGTTGGCTAATTTGGGCGGTGTACAATAACCATGGTGGTGGGTTATTGTGCATGTATGCATAAATAGTTGCATTGCATACATTTATCAACAACATATAACAATAAAAACTAAATCAACTACAACATACAACGTTTATCAACAACAACATATCTTAAACAACATACAACATATATCAACAAAAACTATATTATCAAGGACATACAACTTATCAACAACAACATATCTTAAACAACGTACACCATATTTCTACAAAAATTAAATTATATACAACAAATAATTTTTATAAAAAAACAACATAATTTAAACAAAATACAACATATAACAATAAAAACTAAATCTACAACAACATATAACTTTTATCAATAACAACATACTTTAAACCATGTACAACATATATTAACAAAAACCAAATTATCAACAAAATACAACTTTTATCAACAACAACAACAACATATCTTAAACAACATACAACATATATCAACAAAAACTAAATCATAAACAACATACAACTTTTAACACCAACAACAACAAACCTTAAACAACATATAACAATAAAAGAAAAATTAACGATAAAATAAAAAGTGGAAAAATCTCACGTAGCTGAAATGTGAAGGTGAAGGGAGAGAAATGATTTTTGTGTAATATACCTTTCCTTGATCCATAAGAGATGAAGAATATATGTTGGAGTTTTGTGAGTAAGTGGTATGAACCGTTAATGACGTAAGGAAAAGGCAAGTGAGAGAGTTAGGGTTTCGTTTTGAGAGAGACGATTGTTCTGTCCTGAAATAACGATCTTTTGCTTAAATATATGTTAAACTTTTTCCACAGTTACTTAAACCGACCGTGATAAAATATAGGTAATTTTCACAAATGTTTCTACTTTAGACCGTGGTGAAATTTATTTAATTTTAATATAAATATTAAGATTATAATTATAAGTGACATACCCATGTTGTAAACAAACAAAAAAACTATCAGTGCAGGGAATTGAAGCCTATAAGTCTTAAGATATCACTACAGGTTTTAACATGGATCGTAGTGAAAAGTATTTTAGCAAAAGAAATAAAAATTCAGACACCTAAATAAGAGATATTATCTATGTTGATTTAATATCTATGACAATAGTATGTTACGTTAGGTGTATTTTGTAGTAGTGTTTCCCATGAATATCATCTTGGAATCATCTTCATGTTTCAATAATTCTCTAAAAGTGTCATCAAAATCAAACAAATGTTTTTTAATTTATATAATGTGATTGTTTCATCCAAAATCAATGAACCAATCCTCTTTTTTTAACATTAGTGCTCACATGTTCTTGAGCCAATATCAACAATTCTTCACTAGGACATTCCTACCAACATGAAGACTCGTTTTGGTGATATCAATACATGTGTCACTTAAATAATTCTACAAATGCTTTAGCTTGTGCACCTCGATCTGATCATCTTGTCTCTAGGATAGATTGACTTTTGAAAAAGAATTACAAATGTGAGTAGTGTAGATACGCTATGCCAAAAAAGACCTTTATCAATACTTAAAAGCGCTGCCTAAAGTGGCGCTGCTGTAGGTAAAGGCAGTGCTCTTTTCTAAAGACAAAAGCGTTGTTAAAGGTCCCCTTTAGGCAGCGCTTCTTAATAAAAGATCTCTCTAATGTCACCTTTAGACAACACTTTTAAATGAAAAGCGCTCTCTTCCCTCCCCCTCCCTTTAGCAACACTTTTTAAAAGCGTTGTTTGATGTATTATTTCTACAGACTTTTAGCAGCACTTTTTAATAAAAAGTGCTCTCTTACCCCCTATAGCAGCGCTTTCTAATCTATTGGTTTAGCAACACTTTTCAAAAGCTCTTTGTAATGTATATTTTGTTGAGGTTTTAGCAGCGCTTTTCTTAGAAAGTGCTTTCTTTTATTCACGTTAATGGATGTTTTCAAAAGCACTTTTTTAAAAATCACTTTTTATGGAAGCGTTCTTTCGTTAGAAGCGTTGTCTATTGTGCATTTTTTTTAAGAAGCGTTTTTTGTTAAAATCGTTGACATAAGTCTTATTTTTTACTTATAAAATGGAACTACATACCATATAGACCTTATATACCTTTATAATTCAACACATAAACCTTCTTATGACCATTATAATTCAACCAAGTCTTTATTTCAAGACATATGCTATATACCATTATAATTCAACACATAAACCTGCTTATAACCAATAATTCAACACAAATTTATTTCAACACATAGTCCTTATATATATACCATTATAATTCAACACATAAACCCGCTTAATTCAACACAAACCTCATAACCATTAAAATTCAGCACATAAACCTGTTTAATTCAACAGAAACCTCATAACCATTATAATTTAACACAAACCTCAACACAAATCTCCATAATTCTAATAAAGCATATCCACTTCCAAAACCTTTAACTTCTAAATATTCATTATACATAATCACAAGTTCCATCAACTCACAACAACTTCTAGAAGTACAACAACTTGCAAAACTATACAACAACTTCCAGAACTATTCCTATTCAATAGTACAAAATATCATAACAACTAAAACCTCTAAAGACCATAAAATTCACACAAAATAAAGAAATACATTATATACCTTATATAATTCTCGTCTCAAGAATGTATTGACACCAATCCTCCTTAATTTCTTCCAGTTTATCTTTCGAGTAAGTAGCACACTTGAATTCATCAAAGTACTACATAATATGCATGATTTAGTTAAAACTAATTAATATTAGATGAAATATATATCCGCTAAATATTAAAATAAATCCTAACTTATAAATCCACACCATATTTGGAATCTCTATTTTACCCAAATAAAGAGTTTCCTTCATAAACCTCAATACAAAATAACCACAATCTATACAATTACGCTGACGAGGACACTACACATAGAAAAAAAAAAGAAAACGAATATATATCAGGATATATAATTTAACTTATTTTATCAAGTAACATCACTATTATAATCAAAATTGTGAAAATATATCTGCACTATGATCCATGTAATGTTGTTTGCTTTACTCTTTGGTACTCGAGCTTTTCTTTGTGATCAGAATATTTGTATCCATCTAACATAATATAAATGAATATTTAGAATAATCTCACATAATAAATACATATACACATGAATATTCAGAACAATCTCATCACTTACGTATCAACCATCTTCTTCATATCTGGGTATTTTGTTTGATCACCATCTAACAAATCCAAATAATATACTATTTCTCTTATCAGATTAATCACAACCAACAATCAGTGTCCACTGCAAAATAATACACAAGTTAAGATGAAAATTTTCTATACAATGGCAAAAAACGAATAATTATAATAAATGAAATTAGAATGAATGTTAACCCATGGCCAGTATTATATGACAAAAAATACAACTTTTCTGTATCTTTGTTGGCCATACATGCATCGACTAAGTAATTTTGGACTGCATTTGGACTTTGTTCGATTAACCGTACGTTGATACAACTGGCAGATAAGAATGATAAATTGTCTGTTAATTGACGTGGGAGCATTAATTTGACATAAAAGAACCTTAAATAAAAACATAATCAACATTAGAATATTAATTGAAATGAGTAAATAAATTGTTCAATTATTTAAACAAAACTGATCGGAGTACCTATGTATGAATGCATAACACCGATGCCTAATTCAGAATGTTGAAAAATCTGATCCAAATCCTCTTTAGCAATTGTTTCGGTATAAGAAAACCCGAAAATACCTTCCTCCATAGGTATTTCACGAATACCACCTTCCATCACATCTGTTGTTCCTACGTATGTTTCAAGGCACAACCTAAATCGAGAAACATATGCTTTTTTAGGCTCGGTCTTCGCAAGTTCCCTTTTTTTTAGACACATTGCTAAATTCAGACATGATATTCTTAGTGACTTGTTGCAACTCTTGAGCATGAATCTAAAAATCATATAAGTTAAATAATTAATGTATAAGATTATGAAGCTTTTGAATTCAGATGATATGAAATAATTGACACTTTATATGCATATATATAAATGTACCTATTTTTTTGATGCAGCTGACCCGGTTTGCCGCACATTCTCCTTATCTTTTGATTTGGATTTTGTAGAAGTCTAAGATTACCATGTAAATAAAAGATATGTCAATGTAAGAATAACTTACATGCATGGTTCACAAAACATTTGAATACTAAAAGGTTTATAATGGTGATCAATATACCTCATCATCTATGAAAATGAGGTTTGACGGCCATGTAACATACGATCCTATTGCATCTCCCACCAGTGTTGCATATGAAACATCGTCGGGTATAAGTAATAACACATTCCCCTCTAGAGAAATATCAATCGAGACTTTCAAAAATCCAGCAGGGAGCGGTTTATGGTGAAGTAAGTCTCCCAAAGTGTTATGTACTTTTCCCTTGTCAACCATGCGATAAGTCGGTAACGATAAATAAAGCTGACAAGGTGAAATGCCCTAAACCAATAATAAATATGATTAAGTACGTAAATATGGCAATTAAAAAATTGTGATTAATTAAATTCAAGGTAATATATATAATTACCTCGGGAAGTTTCTGTTGAAAATTACAATTAATACTATCTTTGTCACTAGTATCTTTAAATTATGAACCACACCTTTCTAACATATATCTTTCTTTATCCTTTTGCAATTCACGAATTTGAGATTTTAATTCTTCCAACGACTGCATCACTTGTATATTGCTAGGACTTTTACTTTTTGGATGCTTATACAATGCTGTTGGAGTGACCCCGAATCCCTTACCCCTCACACGATCAGAATACTCAGAAACATTTAATACGCGACTTAGTACGCTCCTACAGTCAAGGTCTTCATCTAGAGTTAAGGGCTGAGATAGATTCTCCTGAAATTCATATGCATATAGAAAAAAATTAGTGTGGATTAAACAACATAAATATTATATGTTAATGAACTTTTGATTTTATTAATGTTACACTTACGCATTGCTCAAAAACTTGTTGAACTTCTTCCTGAACAACTCCATCCTTACCCACACGAGCAGCCTTCCACAAAATATGTTCCGGAAGATATTTTTTCTTCACTTTTCTCCTCTTTTAACTACACATTAAGATAAATATTAAGATAAGTTCACTTTCTCCTCTTCTAACTATATCATTGTAAAACATTTATATATACTTACTATTCTTTGTTGTAAGCGTGCATATCCCAAACGCCCTTTTATGTATAGATACGCGAGTTTTGATGCTCGTTGGCGATTTATGCCACTCACAGCCTAGATAAACAAGTTTAAGTCATATCAGAACACATGTGTAATAAGAATATATATTATACAATGTTCATGATAAGTAAAAATTACATGGAATTCTTGTGTCTTCGTTTGGCAAGAAAAGTTTCTCATTATTTAGGTGAAATCAAATCTACATACTTCTTTGGACGTTCTAGTTCAACATAATTTCCGTCAGAATCCTTAAGAAATTTGTTCGTTAAATATGCTCAAAACCCTCAGAGTCTTTTTTCGGCCAATTGAAGACAATATTTTTTCCGCTCGTCATCAATGTTAAAAGACCTCTATGAAGAAATTAACATACATAGATCAAGTGTGTTAGTATAAGTAATTTAAAAACATAATCATCGACAAAAACAAATAACTTCGCATATGATACCTGTATCTCATTCCATATCTTTTCTTTAGCGGGTTTCAACGATGGAGTTCTCCAATTATCACAAGTGATTGAAATTTGCAAACGAACAAGTGCTCCAATGTAAATTGTCAACATTGCACCATTAAGCTCAACTAATTGGTCTATTTCATTCCAATGTACGTCATATTTTATACCTTTGTCTCTCGCACGAATTATTCCCTTCATAATCGTTATTTCTCATTTAATATCTCCTTCCACATCATGTACCGATTCGTTTTCATCATTTTTAGAAGTATCATGTACATTTTCCTCGTTGCTAGCCATTTAACCTGTAATAAAGAAAAACATAAATATGAAATGACTAATATCAACATCCATAATCCATAATCATTGAATATATAAAATGACAAATATATAATTTTATTGAATGACAAATATATAAAAATTAATTGAATGACATAATATATTTATTTTTACTAGTACCTTTTTCATTAACATCTCTTTCTTTTCTTGGTTGGAATATGATCTACTTGTCTCTTAACAATACAGGCAGATGGATTGATCCAAATTCCCTCGTTATGATCATTTCTAATATATGATTCATTCGCTCTAATATTCTCATCTTGATCATTTATAATATACGATTCCTTCTCAATATCAATATCACCTTGATCTCCAATATTATCATCAATTACTTTGTTAGATAAAAGCACGATAGACCATTTCGTACTTGTTGGATCAGTGGCATAGAACACTTGTTTAACTTGTGTGGCTAGAATAAAAGGCTCATCTTTGTACCCCACCCTATTAAGATCCACTTGCAAAAATCCTGACTTGCTTCAGCTACCACGATGACACCACTATTTTGCATAGTACTTTTATCATCTTGTTCTTTGGTATAAAAAGTGTATCCATTAATTGCGTATGCGCTATAAGAAAACACATAGAAACTTGGATCATATGCTAAACGTCTCAAACTTTCTGTTATTGAAGCAGGATCTAAATAAAACTTTGAATAAATATAATCCTTGAACCATGGTATAAAACTTCGATTGCGCTCTCGTACTATCCAGTTTTTATTTCTATTCGGATTCAAACCCCAGAGTTCATCCTTGTGCATTTCAACATATGACTCAACCTCGTTGTCATTGTGCAAAATAGACAAATGCACTTGCTCCCGTTCAGCCCTTGATATTGTCACAATTTTATTTCCAATTAACTATTTTTATTCTTTTTTTCCGACAACATGAGACTTAGGGAGTCCAATGGATTGAATATTGGACAAATATTTAGTACAAAAATCAAACGCTTCTTCAACAATGTATCGTTCAACAATACATCCCTCTGGTCGACTTCGGTTTTTCACATACCCTTTTAATATTTTCATATAACGTTCAACACGATACATCCATCTCACATAAGTTTCTCCACAAAATTGTGTCTGTTTCACAAGATGAACAACTAGATAAACCATTATGTCAAAAAACGAGGGAGGAAAATACATTTCAAGGTGACATAAAGTAATAACTATTTCTTTTTGCAATGATGGTAAGATCGCAGAATCGATCACCTTACTACAAATGGAACTGAAGAAAAAACACAATTTAATTATTGCGCTTCTTACTTTTTCTGGAAAAATTGAACATATACCTATTGGTAGAAAATGTTCCATTATAACATGGCAATCATGTGTCTTTAAACTCTTTAACTTGAGGTCTTTCACAGACACAAGTCTTCTAATATCTGAAGATTATCCTTCTGGAATATTAACGTCACTTAGAAACTTACACACTATCTTTTTCTCCTTTCTGGATAGACTATAAGCAGCAGGTGATAGATATGTTCATTTTCCTTTTTTCAAGGGTCCTAATTCATTTCTTGTTCCCATCGCTATCAAGTCCTTTCTTGATTTAAGGCCATCCTTAGACTTTCCTTGTATATTGAGTAACGTACCAATAACACTTTCAAATACATATTTTTCAATATGCATAACATCAAGAAAATGTCTTATATACAACGACTTCCAATATGACAATTTAAAAAAAAATTGACCTTTTCTTCTACTCACGTGTGACAATAGTATGTGCAAAAGGCTTGCCAAACTAAGTACTCACATCTTTCACCTTTTTAAAAATTTGGTCACCTGTCAATGTAGGTGGAGCTCTACCTTATTCTTGATTTCCATTGAATGCTTTTCTCCATCCACGGTAGTGATGATTGGAATTTAAGAATCTATGATGACCGAGAAAGACATTCTTCTGACAAAATTCCAATCGCGTCCAATCTGTGTTTTCTTCGCAAATAGGACACGCACATTGACCTTTAATGATATACCTTGATAGGTTTCTGTATGCTGGAAAATCATTAATTGTGCCAAACAACATCGCCCTCAAATTGAAACTTTCTTTCCTGTATCCATCATAAACCTCCACACCGTTCTCCCACAAAATCTTTAAGTCTTCGATTAAAGGTGTCAAGTATACGTCTATGTCATCCTCTGGTTGTTTAGGCCCAAAAATTAACATAGATAACATCATGTACTTACGCTTCATACATAGCCATGAAGGTGGGTTATAAATCATAATAATCATAGGCCATATGGAATGTGAGATACTTTGCAGGCCATGTGGGTTCATTCCATCAATAGATAATGCCAACTGAAGGTTTCTTGCTTCTTTTCCAAAATCAGGATAATCATTGTTAATTTTCATCCACTGTGGTGAATCTGCCGGATGTCGAAACTTTCCATCTATAATTCTTTCATCTGCATGCCAAGTCAAGTGTTTTGCATCGGTTTCACTACGAAACATGTGTCTAAATCTTGGAATTATAGGAAAATACCATAAGACATTTTCTGGAGACATTTTTTTTTATATCGAGAGACACCGCATTTAGGGCACTTATTCAAGGATGCATATTTATTTCGTAACAAAATGCAATCATTTGGACAAGCATGTATCTTATGATAGCTCATGCCAATAGAGCACAACATTTTTTTGGCCTCGTAGGTTCGATTGGGAAGAGCATTATCATCTAGAAGCATCTCTTTCATAAGTGATAATAACTCTGTGAAACTTTTATCCGACCATCCATTACCCGCCTTTAAGTTGTACAACTTTAATACTGCAGACAATCTTGTGAATTTAGTGCAACCTTTATACAACGGTTTCACTGCATCCCTTACCAACCTCTCAAACATTTTGGGACAATCCTGAAGATCTTCTTCAAGTGCTTTTGCAATCTCTTCGAATCGATCATAGTCCTATGTATTTGTGTCATTGTCCTTTGAAGAATAGGTCCTATTATCCTCCGGTTCAACATTCTCGTTACATATCTCACCATGTAATATCCAACATGTATAACTTCGATCAATTCTATGCCTCTTTAAATGTGATTCCAACTGAACTGCGTCAATTCGACACCCATAATAGCAACCTAAGCAAGGACATGTGATCCGACTGAGGTCTTTGGCATGTTCAATAACAAACTTAACGAATTCTGATACCCCATCCTCGTACTCTTTTGACAATCGATTGGAAGACATCCATTTTTTATCCATGATTTTTACTAAGTTAGCTAAACAAAAATACTAATTATTTACGCAACTATAGCTACCGAACAACTATAGCAAACGCGTAAATTCAATCACACTTAATGTTTTAGCTCAAGTAAGTCACAAAAAATTATTAATTCGAGCGTAAATCCACATTTAAATTACCAAATATAACAACTTTTCGTCACTTAAGTTCAAACAATCAACAACATCACAATATTCAACAATTTGTTCACGAATGTCATTCAAGTTTCAATCAACAACATCATTAATTATAAAAAATAAATTCACAATGTCGTCACTATTCACCATCTTCAACCTTAACTATTAACAATTAATTTAGTTATCATTTGCAATAAAAAAAATTGATCAAGACAAAATCATTATCACTATTCATCATCACTAACATTCAACATTAACTTATAAAATTATTAACACCAAAACTCAAAAGAAAATCACCACAAACCTCTCTATTCATCATCTTGAACCTTACTACTAAAATGACATTCAAACTTCCATTGAAGTCAAATAACAACAACATCACAATGTAAACAAATAAAAAAATAAACAATTAAACAAATACCATGCAAATAACTTTGAAACTGAAGAAAATGAAGAAATACCTTCAACAATGAAGCGCGACCGCTGGAATGGTGAGGAAGAAACGACGGTCGGAGGATAGCTATGGACGACGACGGAGGTTGCTACGGAGGATAGAGACTCACAACGACGGAAGCACAGCTGGACGGAGGAAGAAACGGTGGTCGGAGGTCTGGTAGGGTTCGGAAGTTCATCTGAGAATGAGAGAGCGAAACATAATACGTGCAGAAACAAAATACGAATTCTGTTTAATTTAAGAAAAATGACCTATAGCAGCGCTTTTTAAAAGCGCTTTCTTCCCCCCTATAGCAGCGCTTTCCTTGGAAAAGCGCTTTCATATGCTAACCCTTTAGCAGTGCTTTTGAAAAGCGATGTCTAAGGTGTGACCTAGGCACCCCCTATAGCAGTGCTTTTGAAAAGCGTTGTCTAAGGTACCATCTATAGCAACGCTTTTTAAAAGCGCTTTTTAATGTTGGGCTTTAGCAGCGGTTTCTTCAAAAGCGCTTTCTATTAGTTACTTACTTATGACCTTTAGCAGTGCTTTTTTCCTTTTTAAAATTTTTTTTTAAACTTTTAGCAGTGCTTTTATGGAAAAGCGTTGTCTTTGTAATGCTGTCAAAAACTACTTTTGGTGTAGTGATAATAGTCCCACATTAGATAAGAATATGGTGGCTTGAGCATTTATAAGTGAGAGAACCTATCCACTAGGGGTGTGCAGAACCCAACCAAACCCGAAGACCCGTCCCAACCTGTTGCACCCCAAAATTTGACCAACATTTATTTATTCATTGAGTGTTTGAAAATGGATACCTTCATCAGAAAGTTCAAGAGATCCTCAGAGGAAGTGGGTTGAAACCAGGGTTGTGTGTTTCATAGCTTGAGAGTTGTGGGTGCCCCTCAGATGATTCTGAGACTTTGAGAATGAACTAGATGTTTTGAGAAAGCTTATGAGATGTCTTGATAGCCATCATGAAGCCCAGAGAAGTCATTATGCAAGAGTTCAGAAGATTCAACCATGAATGGTAGAATTAGGGTTTTGACTGGGTCAACCCTAGATCAGCTGAAGATTTGGAGAAGGTTGAGACCCAATCCAAGGGCCATGAGATCATGGAATGATGCATAGAGATGATATAAAGATGATTCCTAGGCCAACTCATCATGAATGAGGAGTTTGAGAAGTTTCAAGTCAGGGTCCCCAAGGATTGTCAGTGAAAAACCCTAATTTGATCCCTATCTTCCAGGCAGTTTTAGCTCAAGATGTGATTGATATCTCACCTTCCCCACAACATGAATGTTGTAGATCTTGTTCTTAGCTTTAATTTGAGTGGTGTAAGTCCTTGATAGGAGTTACAGAGCTCAAGTTATGGTTTTGACAAATTACAGGTCAGCAGAGGTGTGTGAATCTGGGTCCTTGAAAGTCACCCAACTTGCAGACAACTTTTGCCCTAGTAGGATGATTCCTATGATTTCTTGGTCAACATGAATGTTGAAGAGCATCTTCTTAGCTTTAATTTGAGTGGTAGAAGTCCTTGATTGGATTTGTGGAACTCAACTTATGGTTTGCACAAGGCAGGGGTATTTTGGTCATTTGTCAATTATATGTCATTTTAGCCAATGCCTAAAACTCCTATTTCCAAGCCTCAAATGGAAAAACTCAAAACATGAAAGTTTCTCAAAATGAGATTTTAAGTCTATAAAGAAGGTCACAAATTGTTGAAAAAGCTCATAGCACAAGATTACATGATTGGTCAAAAATGAACTAAAAAAGGCTTATAACTTTGAAAAGTTGAAATTGAAAAGTGATTTGGGAGATCCACAAATCCAAAATAGGTCATCCAATATATCATTTTGATTGGAAAAACCATTTTGAGAACATTGGTTTAGCTAGAATTTTCATTTGAGGTCTAAAAATGGATGATGCTTTGAAAAGTCATTACTTGAAAAAGAAGGCAATGTTGAAAAACCCTACACAAGCCAAAAATGAACTTGTTTTTCACTCATCCCTTCTCAATATCTCACATAAGGACATTTTGAGACAAAATTGCAAGGCATGGCATATGAGATATGAGATAACCAACTTGGCATCACATGAGAATTTTAAGAAGTTTCCACCACATTCTAGATGAATCTAGAAGCATCTAACCATCAATATATAAAGAGTACATCAGAGAGTGATCAAAGGTTGGTGAAACTTGAGTCAAGTCAGAGGAGAGAGAGAGATACATAGCCATTGAAGCAATTTCTTCAAGTTGAAGCAACTCAAGAATTCTTCCACTACAAGCCATCTCCTTCACAACCATTGCAAACAGAAGACTGGTGGTCACCCAAGGATCATCTAGAAGCAATTCCAAGGCTTGAATCGTGCTCTACATCACTGCACCATAACCTCTTAACAGGTTTCTTCTTCACCTTATATCTCCTAAATTATTGAGTTTTAGTTAGTTTCATAGATACAGAAATGATGCACTAGGGTAGATGATTCTTTCCCATGAGTTAGGGCACGATCTGTGAAGTTCCATGACAGGACCAAGAATCTTTGATTCTCAAGAAGTGTTTGAATTTGGAGTTTAAATCATCAAGAACTAGTGTAGAATAGCAGGGGTAACTTGTAGAGGCTCTGTAGATCATTAGACTGAAGTGTGATGAAGATTGATATCAGTTGAAAATTTTGAACCATGGCCTTGATGCCTTCTGTTAGAACAATCTAGGGCGAGTTATGGAAAAGTGTACGTATGGTTGTGTAGAGCTTGAGTAGTAGAGCATTTTTTGTGTTTGAATCGTGTGAAGCCATGGCGTGTGGAGAGAGGTAGAGGAGCTCGAAGGTTAGGGCATGGAGGGAAGGGTTCTGAAAACCCTAAGTCCTGGTGGGGACGATGAAGGAGAACCACTAGATTGGTCCCAAAGTCTGACTTATTATGTTGATCCAACGGCCTTGGTTCAATCTGAGAGTGAGAGGGAAATTTTAAATTCAATGAAACGCCGCGTTTCATTAACCAGCGTTCTGGGCTTCAACGCGCTATCCCCACCCCCCTTTTTTCTGGCCCAATCATTCCAACTGGCGTGAGTTGCTATTCATACCCCCCCTCCCTTTAATTAATTTAATTCTTTTATTTTCTTTCAATATTTTTTCTGTTTTGTTTAATTCATTAAAAAATGATAAAAAATGATTTTTTACTTCTTCTTTTTTCTATGACTAGATGAAAATGTGTAGAAAATTATAAAAATAAAAATGAGATTTTATTTTTAGGTTTAATATTTTTAATAGATTTTCCAAATAAGTAGCTTTTTAATAGTCTTAATTTGGTATTTGATTTTGTAGGAATTGTTTTAGGACCTTCCCTTAGGGTTTTTAATCCATTCTTTTTTGTGCAATTAGATGATGAATCATAGTTCCCCATAGGATTTTTTTTAGATTTTTAGAATTTAATTTTGATTAGTTTAATTAGGTTAGATCTAGGGTATCCTGATTAGGGTTTAGATTGTGTTTAGGTGATGAATCCCTTTCTTTGATTGAGTTTTATCTTGATTTTTAGGTAGAGGCCTATGTAGATGTTATGAGTAGGTGTTGTAGACCCTTGTGAATAATTGTTAGATTTTTCCCCATTAGTTTAGTATTTTTAGGTATTTTCTGAAGTTGCCTGTTGATTTTGTCTCCCCTGTGGGTATCTGTTCATCTTTGGGGTTCATTGTGGGGAATTGGTTGAGGGGCTTGTGTTGCCTTGAAGACCTTGATGGAGAGCATAATGGAGAGAAGATTGTAGATCAAGATTCAGAGACCCAGAGCTTGGCCTGTTCCCTGTCTGTGAGGTTTGAGATCCTGAAGTTTGAAGGAAGTTCATGGTACTTTCCTGAGGAAGGCACTATGAATGACTTTCATTCTTTCTTCTCACCTCTTTCTTAAGTATCCAATGATGTTGGAGCCAACTTGTGAGTTTAATTTCTCCTGAGGAGGAATGTAAACTGATCACAGTTGTTGAGCCACATGGGATACAACTCCTAAGTGGAAGCCTCCTAGTACTTTCCTGAGGAAGGTCCTATGGGTCTATTCACTTAGTTCCCTTAGTTTATCTAGGATTTCTCAAGTATCCAATGATGTTGGAGCCAACTTGTGAGTTTAATTTCTCCTGAGGAGGAATGTAAACTGATCACAGTTGTTGAGCCACATAGGATACAACTCCTAAGTGGAAGCCTCCTAGTACTTTCCTGAGGAAGGTACTATGAGTCTGTTCATTTAGCTCCACTAGTTCAGATAGGATTTCCTAAATATCCAGTGATGTTGGAGCCTGCTTGTGAGTTTAATTTCTCCTGAGGAGGAATGTAAACTGATCACAGTGGTTGAGCCACATAGGGTATGACTCCTGAGTATACACCTCCTAGTGCTTTCCTGAGGAAGACACTATGAGTCTGCTTGCTTAGCTCCCTGTCTTTGGTAAGCTTGTTCTGAAGCTTGAAGGCTGGGATTGATTTCTCTTGTTTAGAGTTTTGCTTGAGAGCTTTGCTTAGATTTGATTCAGATTCTGTGATTAGGGTTAGGATTAGAGAGTAGATGATTCTTTCTCAAGCATGTGTGTTTTGTTTGCCTGATGGCACTTCATTTCTTTTACCTGTTCATTGCTTGATAGCATGTTGATTATTTTCAGTATGATTGCTGTTATTTCATGACTGGCTTGAGGTTGAGATGAGCTTGTGGAGGCTGAAACCCCACACACATTTCCTCCCTCACTTGCATTGCATGCATGTTACTGTTAAAGCTGATGTTTTTGTCTGTTTCTGTGTATCATTGACATGGTCCCTTAGGATTCTCATTTCCTTTGATAAAGGATTTGATGATAGACTTTTAGGTTGAAACCTATGCATGATAACATCTAGGAGTTCCCTGTTCAAACCTCAACCATAGGATGAATCCATGGCATGATAACAGTAGGACTTGATAGTCTCCCTCCTGGTTGAGCCATTGATCCGTAGTTTCCCGAACTACGTTTGCTCTGATCTTTCATACCAGATGAAAGTACGTAGGCATAGGACGCGATGTCCTAGCGAGCAACCTTCCCACCCTTTCAACCGTAGTTAGCCGAACTACGTTGACTCTGATTTCTCATTCTCTGATGAGAATACATAGGCATAAAGCGCGATGCTTTGCCGAGTCATTTTTCTTTTCTTTTTCAGCCAGCCTTGATAGGTAGATAGATTATAACCAACCCGTCCAAGTAAACAAACAAGCGAGGATCCCGTCGAGTACGACGGACGTGAGGGGTGCTAATACCTTCCCCTTGCGTAACCGACTCCCGAACCCAGACAATGGTTGCGATGACCTTGTCTTACCCTTATTCGTCAGGTTTTTCCGATCGTTTCCTTTCCTGCTCTGAGGGATAAATAACGAAAGGTGGCGACTCTTCTGTCATGCCGGCACCTTATTTTCGCGCAAGCGACAGCTGGCGACTCTGCTGGGGACTCATAGCATCTAGGGACTTTTCCCATCCCTTATGCTGGGACCGTTTCCCATCCCCTACGCGAGTCAATCCTATCGTTTGTGGGTCTGCTTGTTGGGTTGCGTTTATTTATCGCATTTTTACTTCCCGCATTTTATTTCCCGCATTTTATTTCCAGTTTGATATGATTATCTGTGCTGCTGTGGGAGAGGGATGTTACTGTGAGTGAAAAGCCGGACCTGGGCTTGAGTACACACCTAGATATAGTTGCGGAGAAGTAGTAGACGAACCTGTCTGCTGAGCAGGCGCAGTTCCCTACGAAAATCTGCGCTCAGACGAGATTCTTGCAGAGGTGCTCCCTTCCGGTCCTGAGGATCTGAGGGGAGTCCAGACGTGAGGATTGTCGACTCTGGGGACCGATCATTTGGAAGTCAGCTAAGAGAGGCCTCTTCATGACCTGACGATGCCACTCCTTCTGGGAATCGTATCGCCACTCATGAAAGTCTGTGACGCTGACGACCGCATAGGATGCCGTACCTTTGTCCGTGGATTAGGTCCATCATACCTGTGAGTGGGGTTGGGATATTGCAGGAAACTTTGACCTCCAGACCACCTGGTTTTCTTGACAGTGAATCAGTTATGTTGGGTTCTCAGTGCAGATATGTTCTTGACAGAGCGAGTTTTTGATCAAGGGATCTTATCATCGGGTGCATGTCTGTTCTTGATAGAGCAGGTTTCGATCAGGATATTGTTATCAGTGGTTTGTTCTGGATAGGGCAGATTTCGAGTGAGGTCTGAAGACCTCATCGGCAGTTGTTGTTTGTTCTTGGTAGGGCAGATTTTGAGTGGGGTTTGAAGATCTCATCAGCAGCTGTGCATTTGTTCTTGAGAGGGCAGATTTTTGATTTGGGGGTCTGGAGATTTCATCAACAGATATTCCTTGATATTGCACCCGGGGTCTTTATTATCGGGCACTTACTCTTGGCAGGGCAAAATTTTGATCTCGATCCTATCAGATGGTTATTCACAGCAGATCAGAGCAGTGGGTTTACACCGGGGTTTCCTTCTCATCAGTGACTGTTGACATCGAATCTCCGCAGCAGCCACCTGGATATATTGTTGCATGCCTGCATTTTGCATTAGCTTGCATAATCATTCCATTAGCGTGTGTCTGTGACAGGCACCATTTCCCTAATCCAAGATCTCTTATTGTGTTGCTGCAGCCGTTCTCAGGAAGACTGTTGCGTACGAGTTCTCGATCCTTGTTGTGTCGAATATGACTGTTGCTATGTGAGGTTACTATTTCCATGATTGGGCCTGGATTCCTCTCCTTATTATTGTCAGCAGGTGCCAGGATCGGGGGAAATCTCTCAAGCACACAGACTCACGCATGCATTTGCATGAAGCATTCTTGCATGACATACATTCTGTTACCTTTTCCTAACCTTTGATGTTGACAGGTTTTTCAGGTACTCAGGTTCCGAGTTGTTTTCGATCTCCAGGATTGATCAAAGATTCATCCACCGCTACTCGACTCGCGCCAATCAAACGAGAATCATGGACCAGGTACAGTCAGATGTTCAGGAGCTTCGTGAAAGGATGGATCGTTTTATGGAGCTGATGCAAGTAGTTGCGAATGGGCAAGATCAGCTTCGTACTTTGGTTCAACCTCTCATCTCCAGGGTTGACAGCAATGGAATACTTCACGGCGGGGCCGTACCCACTCCTCCTCAAGGGGATACTCCACAGAACGTTGTTCCTGCTGCCGGGGGCAACGGTAGTGCTAACGGCAATCTTATGGCTAATCTCGGACTTAATGCGGCGGGCGCCGTCAATGGTGGTTTGGGAGCCAATGTTACCGTGGGGCCAGTCAACGGCAATGTTGGTGCAGGAAATATGGTGGTGCCTCAACCGTGGCTGGAGGACCATCAGGATGACATTTTCTCTCAAAGAGGTGTGGAGGCTGAGTTGACTGCTGAGGCTCGACTCAGGTTCAAGGCGCTGGAAGATAAAATGAGAGATATAGAAAATCAGAACACATTGGGCGTTGACATGTCCAAACTCGGGTTGATTGCTGACTTTAAAGTACCTCACAAGTTCAAGGTGCCTATCTTTGAGAAGTATAGGGGCACTACTTGTCCCCGTGTTCACCTCCGATCTTATTACAGAAAGATGTCCGCTTATTCTGATGATGAGAAGTTGCTGATGCACTTCTTTCAGGATAGTCTTTCTGGCCCATCGCTCGAATGGTATATGGGTTTGGAGCCCGCTGCTGTGCGCACGTGGAAAGATCTTGCAGAAGCGTTTGTTCTCCACTATCAATATAATAGCGACTTGGCTCCCAACCGAGTTCAGCTTCAGAATCTCTCGCAGCGGAGCAATGAAAGCTTCAAAGAGTACGCCCAGCGGTGGCGTGAATTGGCTGCTCGGGTTCAACCGCCGATGGTTGAGCGTGAGTTGGTACAAATGTTCGTGGCTACCCTTCCCGGAGTCTATTATGAGAAGCTGATCAGTGGCATGTCCGGAACATTCTCAGCCCTCATCACTTTGGGCGAGCATGTTGAAAATGGTATAAAGATCGGCAAGATTCAGGGCGAATCATCCTCAGCTGGAGGAGCTAGCAAGAAACCCTATACTGGCAAACGCCGAGAGGGCGATGCCAGTGCTGTCACTAATGCTAGGAGAAAGGGCAAGGGCCCTCAGTCTCAGATCGCTAGCATAAACATCCCAGCTGCTCCCCCACAGCCGCAGCAGCAGCCCCAGCAGCAGAATAATCCGGGATATAAGAGATATCAGAATCGGGGTCCCCTCGCAAACCGTCATTTGGAAACTCCTCCTATGTCATATGCACAGCTTCTGCAGACGTTGCTTCAGCTCCAACTAGTTCAGAAAAGGACATTGGCTCCCTTGACAGGGGCACCACCACCGGGGTATGATGCTAATGCTACTTGTGAATTTCATTCTGGGGCACCTGGCCATACAGTTGAGAATTGCAAAGCTTTTAAGCACAAAGTCCAGGACTTGGTCGACGCCAAGGTTATCAACTTCTCTGACAACGTGCCCAACGTCACCAAGAATCCAATGCCTCACCATAGGGGAGGCGGAGTAAATGCTGTTATCACTGAAGAGAATTCAGACTTGCTGACTGATGTCAGAGATTTGAAGACGCCGTTGAGTTTTGTTAAAGCTAAGTTGCTAAAGAAAGGCTTCTTTCCCGGATGTGGAGAGTTTTGTATGGCATGTGCTACACTTCCTGATGGGTGTGAGCAGTTGATCGAAGGTATCCAAAGTCTGATGACCGAGGGTATTTTGCAATTCAGTCGAAGCATTGAGAATGCGTCAGGGGAAGTCATGCTGAAGCAGGCGGACGAAGTTGCTACTATTACCATTCCTCGCCACCCTATCACTATTTCTGCGCCCCGACCGCCTACTATCACCATCACCAGGGCCGGACCGATCCCATTCGAGAGCACTAATGCCGTCCCATGGCATTATGGCGCCGAAGTGTATTGTAACGGTCAGAAAATAGAGCTTGAGCCGTCCGGATCGACTGCGCTGAATCTTGCTGAAGTCAGTGGTATCACCAGAAGTGGCAGAGTGTTCGCGCCGGCAGAGGTCGCAGCAGAGAAGGTAGTCCGAGCTGACGCTACGGATAAAGGTAAAGGTAAAGCTGTTGAAGAGGTTCCTGCGGGGGCAGAGAAAGACTTGTTGGTTAAAGATGCTGAAGAGTTCATGCGACTGATCAGGAAGAGTGACTACAAGATTGTAGATCATCTTCACCAGACTCCGTCGAAGATCTCGATTCTTAACCTGTTGCTGTGTTCTGAAGCGCACCGCAACGCGTTGCTGAAAGTATTGAATGCTGCATACGTGCCGCAGGAGATATCAGTTAATCAACTCGAGGAGGTAGTAGCCCATGTCAATGCTGGTAATGGGCTGGGTTTTACAGATCTGGAGCTGACGCCCAAGGGAAGAGATCACAACAATGCCTTGCACGTCTCGATAGAGTGCAGAGGCACGATTATGTCACATGTCCTAGTAGATACGGGCTCCTCGCTTAACGTGCTTCCGAAGAAGGCACTGATGAAGTTGGATACCCGTGGACTGCTGTGCACGCCCAGTGATCTGGTCGTGAAAGCCTTTGACGGAACCAAGCGCCACGTCTTCGGAGAATTGACCCTGCCAATTCAAGTTGGTCCAGAGACGTTTAATGCAGTGTTCTATATCATGGATATCATGCCCGCCTATAGTTGCCTCTTAGGTCGGCCGTGGATCCATTCTGCTGGTGCCGTGACGTCCACGCTGCATCAGAAGCTTAAATATGCTGTTGGGGGCAGCATAGTGACAGTCTGTGGAGAAGAGGACATCATGGTAAGCCACCTGTCGTCCTTTAAATATGTCGAAATGGATGGCGAGATCCATGAGACTCTTTGCCAGGCTTTTGAAACCGTCAGGGTGAAGGAGGTAGCTCCCGTTGTTGCAGAGAAGCAAGAGGTGAACCTCTCCTCGTTCAAGGAAGCTCGGGCTGTTGTCGAAGCTGGTTCCACCCCAGGCTGGGGGCATGTCTTGGATATACCATTCAAACAGGATAAGTTTGGATTGGGGTATTCTCCTGAAGCTGAAGCTTCATCTTCTTCTGGCAGTTCGTCTCGTGGGAAAGGGCCGATCCTATTCACCAAGGGGGGAGTAATCTTCGAGAGTATCAACGCTACGTCGGAGGACAGCGGGGACAGTGATTGTGATCTTGATGCCTGGATTCAACCGAACAAGCCAGGCGAGCGCCTCCACAACTGGACCATCAAGGAGATTATCAAACTGACGAGTGAAGAGTAATGATTTGCTTTTTACAATCTTTGTACAACCCTATGTCCTGCCCGGGGCATAGTGGTTTTACTGTCAGGGCCTTGTTGGATTATGTGTATGCATTTTGTTAATAAATAAAAGGCGTTTTCTTCGTAATCAAATATTGTGTTCTCTGTTATTCATATTTTATGTTTGTTTTGAAAAACAGCAAAATGGCAACGAGGTTCGTGCTAACCTGCATATTCCTGCTTTAAACTTAACCCTTGTTATTGCAGGATCCACGTAACAGATGACATCGACTCTGGACCCTCTACGGCTCACTACGACTTTGATTGCCCGATCTATCAAGCCGAGGATGAGATTGATGAAGACGAAGACCTTCCGGAAGAGTTGGCCCGCTTGTTGAGACAAGAGGAGAAGGTTATTCTGCCTCATGAGGAGGATATTGAGATCATAAATCTGGGTTCTGAGGAGCTTATCAGGAATGTCAGAGTTGGGGCTGCGCTGCAGAATGATGTCAAGCATAGACTGGTCGAGATGCTTCGAGAGTATAGTGACGTCTTTGCTTGGTCGTATGAGGATATGCCCGGACTTGACACGGATATCGTGGTTCATCGCTTGCCGTTGCGAGAAGATTGCCCTCCAGTCAAGCAGAAGCTCAGGAGGACGAGACCAGACATGGCTGTAAAAATCAAAGAAGAAGTCCAGAAGCAGTTGGACGCAGGATTTCTAGCCGTTACCACCTACCCTCCGTGGGTCGCCAACATAGTGCCTGTACCGAAGAAGGACGGTAAGGTACGCATGTGCGTCGATTATCGGGATTTGAATAGGGCGAGCCCTAAGGATGATTTCCCGTTGCCTCATATCGATGTGTTGGTCGACAATACATCCCAGTTTTCCGTGTTTTCGTTCATGGATGGCTTCTCCGGTTACAATCAGATTAAGATGGCGCCGGAGGATATGGAGAAAACGACGTTTATTACCCCCTGGGGCACGTTTTGCTACAAGGTAATGCCCTTCGGTCTGAAGAACGCAGGGGCCACTTACCAGCGAGCAATGATAACTTTGTTTCATGATATGATTCATCATGAGATCGAGGTCTATGTTGATGACATGATTGCGAAGTCCCAAACGGAGGAGGAGCATCTGGTCAATTTCCTGAAGCTGTTTGAAAGGCTTAGGAAGTTCAGGCTGAGGCTGAATCCTAACAAGTGCACTTTCGGGGTGCGGTCCGGAAAGTTATTGGGGTTTATCGTTAGTGAACGAGGTATTGAAGTTGATCCTGCGAAGATAAAAGCTATCCAAGAAATGCCAGCGCCGAAAACAGAAAAAGAAGTTCGTGGTTTCTTGGGTCGAATAAACTACATTGCAAGGTTTATCTCTCAGCTCACGGCCACTTGTGAACCGATGTTCAAGTTGTTAAAGAAAAATCAGGCGATTACTTGGAATGAGGATTGCCAGAAGGCATTCGATAAGATAAAGCAGTATCTTCAAGAACCTCCAATCTTGATACCCCCAGTAGCTGGACGGCCATTAATCATGTACTTGACAGTTCTGGAGAATAGTATGGGGTGTGTTCTCGGTCAGCACGACGAGACGGGCAGAAAAGAGCATGCCATTTATTATTTGAGTAAAAAGTTCACTGAGTGTGAATCTCGATACTCGATGCTGGAGAAGACGTGTTGTGCATTAGCTTGGGCCGCCAAACGTCTACGACAGTATATGCTCAATCACACCACTATGCTGATTTCGAAGATGGATCCGATCAAGTACATCTTCGAGAAGCAGGCTCTTTCGGGCAGGATTGCCAGATGGCAGATGATGTTAACAGAATATGATATTCAGTACGTCTCTCAGAAAGCCATCAAGGGAAGCGTATTGTCTGATTACCTTGCCGAACAGCCGATCGAAGACTATCAGCCAATGAAGTTCGAGTTCCCTGACGAGGACATTATGTTTCTCAAAGCAAAGGATTGCGATGAGCCATTGCCCGATGAGGGGCCAGATAGGAAGTCTCAGTGGAAGTTGATATTCGACGGAGCGGTTAATTCCTATGGAAGTGGTATCGGGGCTATCATCACGACTCCTCACGAATCCCACATCCCGTTCACTGCAAGACTGACGTTTTCAGTTACCAACAACGAAGCCGAGTACGAAGCATGTATTATGGGTCTAGAAGAGGAAATTGATTTGAGAATCAAGAATCTAGACATATATGGTGACTCAGCGCTTGTAATCAATCAGATCAAAGGGGAGTGGGAAACTCGTCAACCGAATCTAGTGCCGTACATGAATTATGCCAGAAGGCTGCTTCCGTTCTTTGACCGAGTAGAACTTCATCATGTACCCCGGGCTGAAAATCAAATGGCTGATGCTTTAGCCACGTTGGCTTCAATGTATAAGGTCAATCTTTGGAATGAAGCTCCAAGCATTGTTCTTTCGCGTCTTGACAGACCAGCATATGTGTTCGCAATCGAGGATGCCACTGACGGCAAGCCATGGTTCCACGACATCCAGACCTTCCTTATGACTAAGGAGTATCCTGCGGGTGCGTCAACCCAGGATAAGAAGACTCTGAGGAGGCTATCTGGAAATTTTTACCTCAACCCTGATGGAGTGCTATATAAGAGAAACCATGATCTCGTGCTACTCAGATGTGTAGATGAGAAAGAGGCAAGTATGCTCATGGAAGAAGTCCATGAGGGCACATTTGGTACGCACGCCGGCGGGCATGCCATGACGAGAAAGATCCTGAGAGCAGGATATTACTGGTTGACTATGGAGTCGGATTGCTTCAGATTCGCGAAGAAATGTCACAAATGCCAGATTTATGCTGATAAAGTTCATGTGCCGCCGTGCCCATTGAATGTCATGTCCTCCCCTTGGCCGTTCTCCATGTGGGGCATCGACATGATAGGCAAGATCGAGCCCACCGCATCCAATGGTCATCGTTTTATTCTGGTAGCTATCGACTACTTCACCAAGTGGGTGGAGGCAGCCTCGTACGCTAACGTGACCAAGCAGGTGGTAGCTAAGTTCATAAAGAGGGACATCATCTGTCGCTATGGAATTCCCGAGCGGATCATTACTGACAATGGTTCGAATTTGAATAATAAGATGATGAAGGAGCTGTGCCAGAGCTTCAAGATTGAACACCACAACTCATCTCCTTACCGGCCAAAGATGAATGGCGCTGTTGAAGCGGCCAACAAGAACATCAAGAAGATTGTTCAGAAGATGGTTGTGACGTATAAGGATTGGCACGAGATGCTGCCGTTTGCCTTGCACGGTTATCGTACTACGGTGCGAACGTCGACCGGGGCAACTCCTTTCTCCTTGGTGTACGGTATGGAAGCTGTCCTGCCGTTAGAAGTGGAGATTCCCTCTTTGCGAGTTTTGGTTGACGTAAAACTTGAGGAGGCAGAATGGATTACGAATCGCTTGAACCAACTCATCCTGATGGACGAGAAGAGGTTAGCATCGATTGCATTTGGTCGCCTGTACCAAAGCCGAATGAAGAAAGCTTATGATAAGAAGGTGCGTCCTCGAAGTTTTCAGACGGGTGATCTCGTCCTGAAGAAGATTCTTCCGCCACACTCCGATCACCGGGGCAAGTGGACTCCGAATTACGAAGGGCCGTATGTCGTCAGCAAGGTCTTCTCGGGAGGAGCTTTGTTGTTATCCACAATGGATGGTGAAGATTTTGCATCCCCGGTGAACGCGGACGCAGTTAAAAAATACTTTGCTTGAAAGCGACCCGCTGGACAAAAAAGAAAGAGTCCAGGCAAAAAAGGGGCATCCCGGCGAACCAAAAACAGAATAAAAGGTTCGGGCAAAAATTAGGGATATATTGAAAAAATGTACACCCGCGAAGTCGAAAACCTACACTGGGCGGCTTCGGCAAAAAAGGGTATCCCGGTGAACTGAAAACCCGAAAGGGCGGTTCACGCAAAAGTTAGGGATTTGAATAAGCAAATGACTGCGTTCCGCGTATGGACTTTCATTGTTTAGTGGTTCGGAAGACCTGAGGGCCGTTTATCTGAATCAATCTCTTCCAAAGCTGAAGCATCGGAGAAGTATCGAAGTCGAGTGGGTCTTAGAGGGATCAACTCATGGTGTTCGTCTACGCCTCGATTGCCGACATTTGTATATACTGATGTATATTTATGTTTTCTTTTTGCGCGGCTTCCTCATTCCAGGAGCTTGCTTCTGTTGTAAAACATTTTTGCCCATTCAGGGGTTCATCATCAATAAAATGCACATTATTCAGCAATTCTACTTGTCTGTTTAGCATTTATCTGTTTTGTTTGCGAATGATAACGCCGATGTGTTTTTTGATAAAATGCGCATACATAAACTTACGGGCCTAAGCCCATTGATTGTTGAAACAATTAACTAACTGAACATTGTCACAAGATAATAACCTGGATAGGCCCCTTTGAGGAGGGTATCTTGTCTGTTTGTTTGTGTTGTTGCAGGTGTAGCGCCTCGCCAGAAGATGTGCCGTGCGTATTCCCGAAGCAGGATGAGTCCTCCTTCTCCAGCAGAGTTCAGTAGTCTCTCCTCCGTAGAATCAGAATCAGATAGTGAGCATCGATATGTCTTCCCCAGGTAGAGGTGATTCTCTTCCCCAAGCAGGCACATCCTGAAGGAGCGTCACCTCATCAGCTGAGTCAAGCACCGGAGAATGATGTCGTCTTTCCCCAGCACCGGGTCACAAGTGCAGAGTTCATGGAAATGTTCGCGTGCCGAAGCTCGTGTTTTCCCCAGTAAAGTCGCCGAAGCAGGTGTCTCCCCAGCACCGGGTCACAAGTGCAGGTTTCGTAGGAAGTTAGTCGTATACCGAAGTATGCAGTAACTGATGATGCCAGACTGAAGTCTCCAGCGGAATTGAGATTCCGCACCAGAGTCAAGCTCTCTCCTGAAGTTCGATGATTCCTTCTTCCCCAGTAGAGTGTTGGAACAGCCGATGTTGTATTCCCCTGCAGAGTTGTACTCTCCCCCGAAGGCAGATGATTCTTTCTTCCCCAGTGGAATCGAATCCCCCATCAGAGTTGCACTCTCCAGCGAAGTAGAATGATTTCCATCCCCGGCTGAGTCCGCAGAAAAGCAGAATCCTTGGAAGTTGATCAGATCATGATCAATTTTCCCCAGCAGAGCGTAGAACAGCCGATGCTGTATTTCCCCCTGAGTCGCACTCTCTCCAGCAAAGCAGAATGATTTCTCCTTCCTCAGCCGAGTTTGCAGATGTCCAAGAGATCCGAATCCTTGGAAGTTGATCAGATCATGATTGGTTTTTCCCCCAGTGGAGTGTTGAGCAGCTGAAGTTGGTTCCCCACAGAGTGGTCATCCCCGGAAGAGTAGCCGAGACGGCCGCGCAGTTCATCCCCGCGATTGATATCAGCAGATTCAAGTTCTCGTAGAGCTTCATCCCCTGCAGCAGTCAGCTGAAGTTGTTCCCCTGCAGCAGTTCGCGGAAGATCAATTCCCCAGACAGAGCCTGATTGACATTGGCGTGTTCACATTCTCCTCAGCAGGATGATTCCTCTACCTGAGTGGTTTTGTCTCCTTGACAGGAGGATTTCCCCCTTCGGCATTTATTTTGCTGACGGGATCGCATCATTGTGCATGACTGCATAGCATTTAACGCTGCATAGAATTATGCAGGATTGCGTAGCATTGTGCATGATTGCATAGCATTGTGCATGATTGCATGGCATTTAGCATAAATATCATTCCCATGTGGGGCATGACGCCAAAACATACGCATCATAAGCATGATCTAGGTCATTATTATTCTTGTTGAACAGGTGTACTCCCAAAAAACCGGTTGCTCAGGACGATTCTTGAAGTTCTCCCCAGCAAGGTTGTTTTCTTAGATGATTCTAAAGACCCCGGTGTGATCCCCTCAGTCGCTCGCTCAAGATGATTTTTGAGACCCCCAGCGAAGTCTTCAGTTCGAGATGATTCTCAAATCCCTCAGCAGGGCCATTTGCTTAAGACGATTCTTAAGACCCCAGTACAGCTTCCCGGGTTGTTCGCCTAGTATGATACTTGAGCTCCCCAATAGCGCCTCCAGCAGGAGTTTCCCAGGAAGATTCCTGGAATTCCCAACAGAATGTTTGCTCCAGAAAGGTTATTAGTTCAGGACGATTCTTGAAGATGCCCGACGGATCTGTTTGTTCAAGTTGATTCTTGAAGTCCTCAGCAGCGTGATATGTCTGCTCCAACCACGATGTCTAATCTGAAGATGGATTTCGTAAGCGCCCGAAGGCGATATCAGAAGGTTCCGGTGAGTCCAGATTTCCGTGTTGAAGAATCAACAGGTAGCTGAAGACAAGGTTCCAGGGTTGTAGGTACAACAGAGTGATTCGTGTGAGTCTGAAGACCAAGTCAGTTGTCCTGAGGTGATGATTGATCGCGATCTAGTGAATAGTTTTTCTTCTGACTGAAGTCAAAGATGTTTCTCCAGCTGAAGCGGAGTTTTGCCTGAAGGCAAAGTGTTTGAATCCCCGTAGAGTCATGAATGGCTCAGGACACCATTTCTCTGACTGAAGTCCCAGATTTCCCAAGCTGAAGCGAAGGTGCCTGAAGGCAAGGTTCTCCCCAAGGTCATGAATGACCTAGGATTCATTTTTTCGGACTGAAGGCCGAAGTATATCCCTGACTGAAGTCACGGATACTATATAGCAGAGGTGGAGTTGCCTGAAGGCAGATCCATGTGTCCTTGAAGGCCAAGGATCATTTTCTTTAGACTGAAGTCGAAGATACCTCCCGCAGAGTTGCCGACAGGCAAAAGTTTACATCCTTGAAGGCCAAGGATGCTTATCTTCAGAAGTACTTGAAGATCTTTTCTAGCTAAAGCTGGGAATGGCCAGGGGCCAGGGTGTCATATATCTTTAATGTTGAAGTTCTACGGCAGGCAGTGTGCAGCAGTATTCCGATGTTCGTCATGGTTCTGAGGGTGAACCCCAGATCAGAGTGTGCTCGGTTAAGTCTCTCATTCCCAGCAGAGTAGCTCCAAATACGCAAGTGTACCTTTTGTTCCAGTTACCAGGGGTGAACCCCAGGGCAGAGTTGTTCAGTGTTTTAGTTCTCCAGCGGTGATGCAGGATACTTTGATTATCCGACGGCGAGGTCAGATTATGTTTGTGTCTGGCGGCGAGGTTGGATGTTTGGATTTGACGGCGAGGTCAGATTATGTTTGTTTCCGGCAGCGAGGTTGGATGTTTGTTTGACGGCAATGTCAGACTCCTTAAATCCCCAGCAGAGATGATGTTGGTACGACGGCGATGTCGAGTGTCTCTCAGAATGATGTTTGTTTCCGGCGGCGATGTCAGATCAGTATCTCTCCAGCTAGTTGTTGAGCAGCTAGTGTTGCAGTGTTCGAAGGTTTGTTCTCCGCAGAGTATCATGTGGTCGTGCAGTTGGCAAATTTTCGGGTTTACCGATATTCAACCGTCTCGTACCTTGATTGGTTGAGAGCCGTTCGCTTCTCACCCAATCAGGTTCAAGCCGTTTGAATAGGGGCAGCTGTTGCACCCCAAAATTTGACCAACATTTATTTATTCATTGAGTGTTTGAAAATGGATACCTTCATCAGAAAGTTCAAGAGATCCTCAGAGGAAGTGGGTTGAAACCAGGGTTGTGTGTTTCATAGCTTGAGAGTTGTGGGTGCCCCTCAGATGATTCTGAGACTTTGAGAATGAACTAGATGTTTTGAGAAAGCTTATGAGATGTCTTGATAGCCATCATGAAGCCCAGAGAAGTCATTATGCAAGAGTTCAGAAGATTCAACCATGAATGGTAGAATTAGGGTTTTGACTGGGTCAACCCTAGATCAGCTGAAGATTTGGAGAAGGTTGAGACCCAATCCAAGGGCCATGAGATCATGGAATGATGCATAGAGATGATATAAAGATGATTCCTAGGCCAACTCATCATGAATGAGGAGTTTGAGAAGTTTCAAGTCAGGGTCCCCAAGGATTGTCAGTGAAAAACCCTAATTTGATCCCTATCTTCCAGGCAGTTTTAGCTCAAGATGTGATTGATATCTCACCTTCCCCACAACATGAATGTTGTAGAGCTTGTTCTTAGCTTTAATTTGAGTGGTGTAAGTCCTTGATAGGAGTTACAGAGCTCAAGTTATGGTTTTGACAAATTACAGGTCAGCAGAGGTGTGTGAATCTGGGTCCTTGAAAGTCACCCAACTTGCAGACAACTTTTGCCCTAGTAGGATGATTCCTATGATTTCTTGGTCAACATGAATGTTGAAGAGCATCTTCTTAGCTTTAATTTGAGTGGTAGAAGTCCTTGATTGGATTTGTGTAACTCAACTTATGGTTTGCACAAGGCAGGGGTATTTTGGTCATTTGTCAGTTATAGGTCATTTTAGCCAATGCCTAAAACTCCTATTTCCAAGCCTCAAATGGAAAAACTCAAAACATGAAAGTTGCTCAAAATGAGATTTTAAGTCTAGAAAGAAGGTCACAAATTGTTGAAAAAGCTCATAGCACAAGATTACATGATTGGTCAAAAATGAACTAAAAAAGGCTTATAACTTTGAAAAGTTGAAATTGAAAAGTGATTTGGGAGATCCACAAATCCAAAATAGGTCATCCAATATATCATTTTGATTGGAAAAACCATTTTGAGAACATTGGTTTAGCTAGAAGTTTCATTTGAGGTCTAAAAATGGATGATGCTTTGAAAAGTCATTACTTGAAAAAGAAGGCAATGTTGAAAAACCCTACACAAGCCAAAAATGAACTTGTTTTTCACTCATCCCTTCTCAATATCTCACATAAGGACATTTTGAGACAAAATTGCAAGGCATGGCATATGAGATATGAGATAACCAACTTGGCATCACATGAGAATTTCAAGAAGTTTCCACCACATTCTAGATGAATCTAGAAGCATCTAACCATCAATATATAAAGAGTACATCAGAGAGTGATCAAAGGTTGGTGAAACTTGAGTCAAGTCAGAGGAGAGAGAGAGATACATAGCCATTGAAGCAATTTCTTCAAGTTGAAGCAACTCAAGAATTCTTCCACTACAAGCCATCTCCTTCACAACCATTGCAAACAGAAGACTGGTGGTCACCCAAGGATCATCTAGAAGCAATTCCAAGGCTTGAATCGTGCTCTACATCACTGCACCATAACCTCTTAACAGGTTTCTTCTTCACCTTATATCTCCTAAATTATTGAGTTTTAGTTAGTTTCATAGATACAGAAATGATGCACTAGGGTAGATGATTCTTTCCCATGAGTTAGGGCACGATCTGTGAAGTTCCATGACAGGACCAAGAATCTTTGATTCTCAAGAAGTGTTTGAATTTGGAGTTTAAATCATCAAGAACTAGTGTAGAATAGCAGGGGTAACTTGTAGAGGCTCTGTAGATCATTAGACTGAAGTGTGATGAAGATTGATATCAGTTGAAAATTTTGAACCATGGCCTTGATGCCTTCTGTTAGAACAATCTAGGGCGAGTTATGGAAAAGTGTACGTATGGTTGTGTAGAGCTTGAGTAGTAGAGCATTTTTTGTGTTTGAATCGTGTGAAGCCATGGCGTGTGGAGAGAGGTAGAGGAGCTCGAAGGTTAGGGCATGGAGGGAAGGGTTCTGAAAACCCTAAGTCCTGGTGGGGACGATGAAGGAGAACCACTAGATTGGTCCCAAAGTCTGACTTATTATGTTGATCCAACGGCCTTGGTTCAATCTGAGAGTGAGAGGGAAATTTTAAATTCAATGAAACACCGCGTTTCATTAACCAGCGTTCTGGGCTTCAACGCGCTATCCCCACCCCCCTTTTTTCTGGCCCAATCATTCCAACTGGCGTGAGTTTCTATTCATACCCCCTCCCTTTAATTAATTTAATTCTTTTATTTTCTTTCAATATTTTTTCTGTTTTGTTTAATTCATTAAAAAATGATAAAAAATGATTTTTTACTTCTTCTTTTTTCTATGACTAGATGAAAATGTGTAGAAAATTATAAAAATAAAAATGAGATTTTATTTTTAGGTTTAATATTTTTAATAGATTTTCCAAATAAGTAGCTTTTTAATAGTCTTAATTTGGTATTTGATTTTGTAGGAATTGTTTTAGGACCTTCCCTTAGGGTTTTTAATCCATTATTTTTTGTGCAATTAGATGATGAATCATAGTTCCCCATAGGATTTTTTTTAGATTTTTAGAATTTAATTTTGATTAGTTTAATTAGGTTAGATCTAGGGTATCCTGATTAGGGTTTAGATTGTGTTTAGGTGATGAATCCCTTTCTTTGATTGAGTTTTATCTTGATTTTTAGGTAGAGGCCTATGTAGATGTTATGAGTAGGTGTTGTAGACCCTTGTGAATAATTGTTAGATTTTTCCCCATTAGTTTAGTATTTTTAGATATTTTCTGAAGTTGCCTGTTGATTTTGTCTCCCCTGTGGGTATCTGTTCATCTTTGGGGTTCATTGTGGGGAATTGGTTGAGGGGCTTGTGTTGCCTTGAAGACCTTGATGGAGAGCATAATGGAGAGAAGATTGTAGATCAAGATTCAGAGACCCAGAGCTTGGCCTGTTCCCTGTCTGTGAGGTTTGAGATCCTGAAGTTTGAAGGAAGTTCATGGTACTTTCCTGAGGAAGGCACTATGAATGACTTTCATTCTTTCTTCTCACCTCTTTCTTAAGTATCCAATGATGTTGGAGCCAACTTGTGAGTTTAATTTCTCCTGAGGAGGAATGTAAACTGATCACAGTTGTTGAGCCACATGGGATACAACTCCTAAGTGGAAGCCTCCTAGTACTTTCCTGAGGAAGGTCCTATGGGTCTATTCACTTAGTTCCCTTAGTTTATCTAGGATTTCTCAAGTATCCAATGATGTTGGAGCCAACTTGTGAGTTTAATTTCTCCTGAGGAGGAATGTAAACTGATCACAGTTGTTGAGCCACATAGGATACAACTCCTAAGTGGAAGCCTCCTAGTACTTTCCTGAGGAAGGTACTATGAGTCTGTTCATTTAGCTCCACTAGTTCAGATAGGATTTCCTAAATATCCAGTGATGTTGGAGCCTGCTTGTGAGTTTAATTTCTCCTGAGGAGGAATGTAAACTGATCACAGTGGTTGAGCCACATAGGGTATGACTCCTGAGTATACACCTCCTAGTGCTTTCCTGAGGAAGACACTATGAGTCTGCTTGCTTAGCTCCCTGTCTTTGGTAAGCTTGTTCTGAAGCTTGAAGGCTGGGATTGATTTCTCTTGTTTAGAGTTTTGCTTGAGAGCTTTGCTTAGATTTGATTCAGATTCTGTGATTAGGGTTAGGATTAGAGAGTAGATGATTCTTTCTCAAGCATGTGTGTTTTGTTTGCCTGATGGCACTTCATTTCTTTTACCTGTTCATTGCTTGATAGCATGTTGATTATTTTCAGTATGATTGCTGTTATTTCATGACTGGCTTGAGGTTGAGATGAGCTTGTGGAGGCTGAAACCCCACACACATTTCCTCCCTCACTTGCATTGCATGCATGTTACTGTTAAAGCTGATGTTTTTGTCTGTTTCTGTGTATCATTGACATGGTCCCTTAGGATTCTCATTTCCTTTGATAAAGGATTTGATGATAGACTTTTAGGTTGAAACCTATGCATGATAACATCTAGGAGTTCCCTGTTCAAACCTCAACCATAGGATGAATCCATGGCATGATAACAGTAGGACTTGATAGTCTCCCTCCTGGTTGAGCCATTGATCCGTAGTTTCCCGAACTACGTTTGCTCTGATCTTTCATACCAGATGAAAGTACGTAGGCATAGGACGCGATGTCCTAGCGAGCAACCTTCCCACCCTTTCAACCGTAGTTAGCCGAACTACGTTGACTCTGATTTCTCATTCTCTGATGAGAATACGTAGGCATAAAGCGCGATGCTTTGCCGAGTCATTTTTCTTTTCTTTTTCAGCCAGCCTTGATAGGTAGATAGATTATAACCAACCCGTCCAAGTAAACAAACAAGCGAGGATCCCGTCGAGTACGACGGACGTGAGGGGTGCTAATACCTTCCCCTTGCGTAACCGACTCCCGAACCCAGACAATGGTTGCGATGACCTTGTCTTACCCTTATTCGTCAGGTTTTTCCGATCGTTTCCTTTCCCGCTCTGAGGGATAAATAACGAAAGGTGGCGACTCTTCTGTCATGCCGGCACCTTATTTTCGCGCACGCGACACAACCCAATAGTTTCGGGTTAGTTTTTTTTTCTGTCTCATACAAAAAATGAAGAAAAAAAAGGACTGTCCAAAAATGAATTTTGGTATCAGGTGGGACAGGTTCGGGTTGACCCTCGGGTTACCCAACTCGTCCTAATATTATAAATGCACATGTGATACTATTTATTTATTTAATTTATCGGTATTTATATTATTCAAAATTTCCAATAAACTTTTACATTTCCCACCTTATAATTTAATATATGCATTAAGTAAGTACTAAGTACACATCTTTCCACTTCCCAACTTACACACTTTTATAGTTCTCTTACATCATGTTTTTTATTTTACATCTTACTATATTTTAATGAAAATAAAAAGGTGATAACATATATAGAATTACATCATATTTTTTATTTTAAAAAATTGACTTTAGATGCCTTCATTATTTTTCATTCATGCTAATGATTTTATTCATATTTTTTATTTAAATGAATTTTTTAAAATACTATAATAAGAATTTTATTATAGAAGATAGATACATTGACCAATTATAGGAGATAGGTAAGTTGAGTTTGAAATTGTAATACAATGTATTATTGTTGTTTGTGAGATTGAATTCGGAGAGAGTAGCGTCGGTTACATGGAATTTCACGCTTGAAGGAGAGATAACTATCCAGAAAATAATAGAGAGAAGAATGAAAAAGAAAATGACGGTGTAGATTGTGCAATAGAGGCACATAAAGGTTTTGAACCAACCAGGTTTACAAGCCATATTAACGAGGTTTGAGCTATTTTGTGATGATGGGTTTTTGGATGTTGATGAATCTATGGTACAAAGTTGTGTGTTTATAAAGAGTGGAAATTGATGAACTTTGGGGCATGGTGTGTTGCTAAAGATTTTCTACGTGGTTTCGTTGTAATGATACTACAGAGAAAACAAAGTTTTGTATATATTTAATTTTATATTTTTCATTAGGAAATTTCTTTTGAAATAGATACGTTGAGCATAGATGCATTGACTTTTGAAGATATTAGAACTCTTCAATGGCTTTACCAACAAGAATATTATGAGGTTGTATTAGTAATTATTCATATTTTATTATATTACTTTCTTAAGCCCATAAGTTTGTTAGAGGGTATTTTAGTATTTATCTTATTCTAGTAACCCTAGTTTTAGATTATAAATAGGGTGACAATCATTGTAACCAAAAATCATGTTTTGTAGCCGTCATTCTTAATAGAATATTTCTCCTTTTCATCAATTATTCTACCTTTGCACCAACAATTGGTATCTAGAGCTCCGGTTCAGATTCATTGGGAAACACGGGAAACACGAGTGAACGTGAGGTCTTGTGTGTTTGATTTTGTTTCTCAGATTCTTGTTGAATCTTGAACAAAATCTGATCAGAATTTTTTAATTCTGTGGGTTGGGAAACACTGTGTGAGAAAACTCTGAGTGTATTGTGCAAAGTAGAAGATGAACGGAAACGGCAACATGAACACCAAACTTCCAGTATTTGACGGTAAAAATTGGAATCGTTGGATGATCCAAATGCGTGTACTATTTGGTGCTCAAGATGTTCTGGATCTTGTCATTGATGGTTATGTTCCGGTAGAAGCAGATGCGACTGATGAACAGAAAAACGCGCAGAAGGAAGTAAGGAAGAAGGATCAGAAAGCATTGTTCTTCATTCATCAATGTGTGGATGTAAACGTGTTTGAGAAGATTGCAGACTCTACAACAACAAAGGCTGCATGGGACACTCTGGTGAGATGTTATGGTGGTGACGCATCAGTGAAGAAGGTGAAGCTTCAGTCCTTGAGAAAGCAATATGAGAATCTCAACATGAAGAATAATGAGAAAGTTTCTGAATACATCTCCAGAGTGATTCTGATCACTAATGAGATGAAGGCATGTGGAGAAACTCTTTCTGAAGAAACAATCATGGAGAAAGTGTTGAGATCCCTTACTCCTCAATTTGATTACATTGTGGTAGCAATAGAACATTCCAAAGATCTGAGCACAATGAGAATTGAAGAGCTGCAGAGCAGTCTAGAAGCGCAAGAGTTGCGTCTGACTGAGAGAAACTCTGAAAAGGAAGTAGAACAGCAGACTCTGAAAGCAACTTCTGATAGGAGGTATCAGAAGCAGTCAGAAGCCAGGAGAAGATCTGATGGTGGTCAGAAGTCAGAAAGCTCAACCTCTGATAGACAAAAGAATGCTCAGAGGGGAAAAGAGAAGTATGACAAAAGAAAAATACAATGTTACTGTTGTAAGAAGTTTGGCCATTTTGCTAGATATTGTTGGTCAAACAAGGAGAAGAAATCAGAAGAAGCAAATATAGCCAGAGGCTCTGATGACGAATCTGTGCTGTTGATGGCCTCTGAATCTGATAATGTAGATCTGACAGACTGGTGGTATATGGACACTGGCTGTTCAAATCATCTTACTGGAAACAAGAAATGGTTGGTTGACTTTGACTCTGAAAAGAGAACAAAGATCAGATGTGCTGATGACAAATATCTTAATGCAGAAGGTATGGGAAATGTCAGAGTGACTCTAAACAATGGGAAAATAGCATTGATTCAGAATGTGTGGTATGTACCTGGCATCAGAAGCAATCTGATGAGTGTGGGACAATTAATTGAGAAAGGTTTCTCAGTTACCATGAAGGACAATCTTCTGAAGCTGTATGACTGTAATCAGAAGTTGATTATGGAGTCAGAACAGGGAAGGAATAGAACATTCAAGGTGAATGTCAGAACTGTAGACTCAGAGTGTCTTAGTGCAACAAGTATTGAGAAGGAGAGTGAGCTATGGCACAGAAGATTTGGTCATTTGAATTTCAGAAGCTTACAACATCTGAATTCAAAGAAATTGGTACATGGAATTCCTGCAATTAAGAAGCCTGAAAAGTCATGCAAAGTTTGCATGGAAGGAAAACAACCAAGATTGCCATTTGCATCAGAAGTTGCTCCAAGAGCAAAACATGCCTTGGGAGTTGTACACTCTGATGTGTGTGGTCCATTTCCAGTAGCATCAATTGGAGGGAATAAATACTTTGTGATGTTTGTTGATGAATTCACAAGAATGACATGGGTATCCCTTATTAAGTTCAAACACGAGGTGTTTGATGAATTCAAGAAGTTCAGAATGAAGGCTGAGAATCAGAGTGGTCAGAAGTTGAAGATTCTTAGAACTAATGGTGGAGGTGAGTATAACTCCAAAGAGTTCCAGAAGTTCTGTGAGGAGAATGGAATTGAGCATGAGGTTACTGCTCCCTATACCCCTCAACACAATGGTCTTGCTGAAAGAAGAAACCGCACTCTGCTTGATATGGTGAGAAGCATGCTAAAGGAGAAGAAGCTTCCTCAGAAGCTCTGGGGAGAAGCTGTTGCCACTGCAACGTATGTACTCAACAGATGTCCTACGAAGAAGTTGAAGGAAATAGTTCCAATACAGAAGTGGACTGGAGATAAGCAAAGTGTTAGTCATCTAAAGGTGTTTGGTTCTGTTTGCTATAAACATGTTCCAGAAGCCAGAAGACAGAAGCTGGATGATAGAAGCAAAGTGATGATTCTGATAGGGTACCACAGTACTGGTGCTTACAAGCTCTATTGTCCAGAAACCAATAAAATTGAATTCAGCAGAGATGTGATTGTGAAGGAATTAGAAGTTTGGAATTGGGATAAGTCTCAATCTGATTCTGATGTTATTTCCCTCTGGAAGAAAGGATGAATAAGAACTTCTGAGTTATTCAGACTCTGATTGGTGTGGAGACAGAGTTGACAGAAAAAGTACCTCTGGGTACTTGTTCAAATTTCTGGGAGGTCCTATTTCTTGGTGTTCCAAGAAGCAACCTGTTGTGGCGTTATCAACCTGTGAAGCTGAATACATTGCAGGTGCTGTTACTGCATGCCAAGCTGTGTGGATTCTGAATCTGTTGCAGGATCTGAAGATTAAAGTAAGCAAACCTCTGAAGTTGATGATTGACAACAAGTCTGCAATCAACCTTGCCAGAAACCCAGTGCTGCATGGGAGAAGCAAGCATATTGAGACCAAGTATCATTTTCCGAGACATCAAGTTCAGAGTGGAGTGTTAGAAGTTGTACACTGCAGCACTCAGAAGCAGTTGGCAGATGTTCTGACGAAAGCTATCAAGACTGATCAATTTCTCAGATTAAAGGATGGAATTGGTGTTACAAGTTTTGATGGAATATGAATTAAGGGATGGTATTAGTAATAATTCATATTTTATTATATTACTTTCTTAAGCCCATAAATTTGTTAGAGGGTATTTTAGTATTTATCTTATTCTAGTAACCCTAGTTTTAGCTTATAAATAGGGTGACAATCATTGTAATCAAAAATCATGTTTTGTAGCCGTCATTCTTAATAGAATATTTCTCCTTTTCATCAATTATTCTACCTTTGCACCAACAGGTTGTATAGATATGAAATATAAAATATTCAACACACAAAAATTACATACAAAATATCAGACATGAAGATATATTAGAATTTATTGAAATCCTTTGACGTTCTTTTCTAGCAAAATGCTGTGATATATGAGGCTAAGATGGTTATATTTAAGTTAATAATGTTTAAAGAAAATCATAATTCAGTTTTGTTATAACAAATGACACGGTTTCAAACTCCTCTCCCTATATGCAGCTGCCAAACTAAGTAGAATGGTATTTTTCTTTTTATGCGGCTTTCAAACTCTTTTGTTTTCATCTTACAAGTTGCAACTTTGGATGATGTTTCTATTAATTTTCATTATTGTTTTGCTACTTAGCTGCAACTTTTTCTTAAAAACAAAAATTGGAAAATTGTAAGATTATCATCAATTAAAATAATATTTATGATCATTTTACCACCATCAAGATTTTGCCAAAAGTCAAGACCATCAATAGCCCATGCCACAAGTTATCCTTCTCAACCAAAATGCGCCAAAGCCACTTACTGAGTAAAGCTATACTAAATTTCCCGATATGCTTCACTCTGAGCCCCCTCCAGTTTTATGCTTGCAAATGTCTTCCCAACTTATCCAACAAACCTTTTTAATTTCATCAACACCGCTCAAAAGAAATCTTTGTTGAATTGAAATTAAATCATGCACAACAATCTTATGAGCTTTGAAAAAGGAAAGAAAATAAATCAAAATATTAGCCAAAACTGTATTTAACATAGTGACCCTGCCTCCCAATGATATGATTTTGCTTGCCAAGATGAAAGTCTCCACCGCATCTTAATGACAATGGGATTCCAGGCTGCTCTTCTTCAAGGGTTAGCCCCCACCAACGTGCCCAAGAACACAAAAGGAATAGTTCCAATCTTACATGCAAGAAAAAATGCGGTTTCATGGAGAAAATCTTGATTAACATTAACTCTGCAAATCTGTATTTACCATATGTCCCTATGTATGTAAGGTCGTCTTCTCCCACAACCTTTTGATCCCACTGAAAACCATGAGTGGGGTGCAAGTACAAAGAGCAATACGCATTGTCATCTGGAGTAAATGCAAAACTGGCCGGATTGCAAGGAGCAATATTAGCCAAATATTTGTCAAAGCTGCATTTATCGACATGATTTAATAAAGCCATAAAATAGCTCTGATCGGCTTCGATATTTTCCACAATACCATTCATTCGCCAGATGGTAATTCTTTGTTGCATTGATAATGGTACAGATCCTATGTCGTGAATTCATGCACGCCCTAACAATAAATTGTAGTTAACCTTAGTCTCCACAACCATGAACCTGGTTGGTCTAGTAATGGTTCCTACCATCAAGTCGACTTGAATCACCTCTAATGTCATGCCAATCTTTCTTTCATAGTTGGATAGCACCATATTGTGGGGATTCGTGTCCGTGTCGAACTTCCCTATCTTTTTTAGCATGAAATGCAGCATTAAGTTTATTGCTGCACCCCAATCTACCAGGATCTTGTTGACTGGAACATCTTCAACTTTTCCTGTAATAAAGAGAGGCTTTCGGTGACTTTTCATAGCCTCGTCGGGTCTTTTGAAGAACACGTTTTGTTATTCTATGCAACCATTGTTCATAACATAGTAACAAATTGGCCTGTGAGTGACCATCTCTATGTCTGTATTATCCTCCAGCTCTTCGACCTCAGTAACTTGGTCGAACTCCCTTGGCAGCATAAATACTACATTAACCATGATATCCAAAGATGCTTCTAAATTTGTATCGAAGTCATCAGTGAGCATCTCATTTTCAGTGATCGAAGGATCATACTCCTTTTTAGCCTCTTCTTCTTGAGTGAGAAATAACTCCCCTCTACAAGCTTCTTTTCGATGGGTTTCAACTCCTTTTTCTCACTTTTTTCAGCAGGTAAATTGGTGATTGATTCAACTTTCTGTTTCTCTTTAGCCTCCCTTTCTACCTTCTTCTCCTTTGCTCCCTTCTCCATTGAGATATAGTCATCGGATTCTTGCCTTTGTAGTTCTCAGAGATATAAGCTGACTTCTTGGAGGTCTGAAACTCTCTATGGTACCCAATCAATGAACCCCTATTGACCTCAAAGTTCTGCCACTTTTGTTGGCCTCACTCTCTGTTTTCAACTAGCTTTGTCAACTTTCCTCTAGAAGCCTCTGCAGTTGGTTTGAAAGTGGTAGGTGTTATACCCCAAATTTGTCCTACCTTTTTTTAAAAATTTTCATTCGCCCGACTTTGTTTTTTAATTTATCTCGCTTATACAGCGTAGCGTATTCTTCGGCAAAAATAAACATTTTCACTTTTTGGCCCAATAAAAATGTGCCACGTGGCATTTGTTTTTGTATTATTTATCATTTATTTTTGTTTCATAATTTTTTTTATTACATGTTAATATAATATATTTTTAGAATTATTGAATTAAATTAGAATTTTAATTTTAGATTAGATTAGATTAGATTTTTTTAATTTTAATTAGAATAGAATTGTTAAAATTAAATTAGATCTTAGTTAGAATTATAATAGGTTTTTTATTAAAGTTAGAATATTAAGTTAGAATTAGTTAGTAGTTAATTAAATAGAAAATTAAAGAAAATTAAAAATAGATTTAGACAAGCAAGAACACGGTGGAAGGGCTGGAAGATTGGGATTAGGGTTAGGAAATTTAGTATAAAATGGGTTGCATTATTCATCCTCTTTAAAAATTTCTATTCAGAAACCCTAGCCGCCCCAAATCAATTGACAAACCCTAAATTCCTCTTCCCACTTCTTCCGCCGTAACCCACTCGCACCACCTATAACCTCATTTTTCTTAATGAGCTAACCAACCTTGAACATCTCTTTAGCAAGCTCATTTCTCATGCTCATGAAAAAATTGCAGCTTTCTCTCTTTATCTTCCACGAGAAACCCTTTCTCCACCTTTAAAATCACCATTGTTTCACCTTACAGTAACCTCATAATAACTTCTTTCAACACCTTAATCACCCTTACAATAAGCTTTACTTTGATCTCATATAGATCTGCTGAAATCGAATCTTCTTTATCCATCCTCATCCCAACACACTCCATTTTCATAATCACTATCAGTACCAATTCAAAAGGGAGAGAGTTGTTGATGTGAATGCGTCACCGCCGCTGTCGATTCAAACCGCAATGGTGAATAGACTGTGCAAAACTAATTCACTGTTAATCTCTTGAAGGCTTTCTGTTTGGTTCTTGTTTTGCAGAAGGAAGCTGATATTGGGTGCTGTGATACATTCATATCCTGATTGAATACAAATTAGGAGGAAGGCACAACAAAGTGCAAGATTACCATGGCCGCAAGTTAAAGCCAAAATGTCCATGCATTGATAACATTGATTCATTTTTACACGAACTCAGCAACAACTCTCTATATTCAACGAAGACGGTGCAGAAATTCGACAATCATAAGCCAGCAACAAAACAGTTCGGCGGCAACAGAACCAAGGAGTTCCGCGATTCACGTCGATGTCAATAATTCGGTTGGTTTCCCATTTTGATTATATGATTGTGATGCTGTTTGTTTATTATTTTGGTGTCTGTTGCAAGACTATGTTTAAGCCTTTATCAGCAATTCAGTTGTGATTACTATGCATCCTGTTTCAAGTATTTAGATTTGAGTACTGCCTATTTACACAAGATGTGATTTTATCTTCTTTTCAGTTTATTGATTATAATTGTTCTGATTATTTGATATCATTTTGATTTCGGTTGTGTGATTGCTGTTTTTTTTTTACAAATCCATTGCAATATTCTTCGATTTTAGAACTTTCTGTTTTGAACCTGTTGATTCTGATTTCATTTGGTTTCAACTTAAATTCAGATTCAAGTATCTTGAACTTATAATCAGTTTCAAAATGGCATTAAAAATGTTGCTTGCATTTTTTAATGAGAATAGATATCCATACTGCTGCTGCGAGGATGCGTATTACCAAATTCTGCATTATGATAATTTTCAATTTTTAGAACTTCCATTTTTTGAGATTTATTGTTGAATAGTGTTGATGTTTCAATTTTGATTGGATCTTGTGTTTGTGATTTCATTGCGGGAACCTTGTCAGCACAATTTCAGCGCGATAATGATTCATTTTCTATTGCGACTCAATTATGTTTATTGCTGTTATGTTGGCTGGCTGGTTTTTATTTAAAAATCATTGAAGCTTTCGGGTTTTCTCTACGACTTTCACTTATGTTGTTTTGATTTCAAGCTGGTTCATTTTCAATGGTTTGTGCTGCTTCATATATGTTATTGGTGTTTACATGGGTCATTTGTGTTGATGCTATTATGCCTAGATTTGTGTGCTTCATTTTTTGTGTGAATCGGTTTAATCCTGTGTTAAATTGAATTAATGGAGGATTAAGACATGGTGTTAGATGCGCATCGATTGGTTTTGTTTTAAGTTCAAAATGTCACAATGGTTTTATTAGGAAGTATCATGCATGTGGTCAGGAAATGGATAGCTTTCCAGTATAATAAGCTTTTAGATCTTGATTTAATATATTCTAAGCTCTAAGTGAGTTATGAAGGTGTAGTCTTGGTGTGTTGAGTTTTATGGGTGTTATTCATAATGTTCTGGTGTGCTATACTGGGATGATAAATCATATTGATATCCATTTTTTTGGATAGTTACGGACCGTCATGCTTGCTTGATTCGAGTTACTTAGATTATTTCAATTTGAATAATTTAAGTCAGGGAGTGATTCGAAACCTGTTGCTATGAGCCATGTATCTTGCTGCCTCATCATTAGGATTAGTTTTGTTTATTATACTTTAACCAAACAACTTACATTAATTATTTTCAAAAGCTAAGATTTTGGTTAAAAAGGCAAATAACGTTTTAATTCGATTAAATCATTTTCCTAATTAATTACGAAAGTAGTGAACTCTTGGGGTCTAGCACCCCTTGGGTCCTTGGACAATCGCTCTCGAGGCGCATGCCCTTGAGTTGTGGTTGTTCCGTCTTTCAGTTTTCAAAACTGTTTATTTTTTCACTCAATTCAATTGAGATTTCTAAAAGATATTTTTAAATCAATTTTATTTAATTAGATATTTTTATAAGAAATTTTAATTATTCTTAAAAAAAATATATTTCAAAATTATTATCAAGTAATATTTTAAATATTAAACTTTTAGAAAATTATACTTTTTAAAACTTTTTCTAAGATATTAAACTTTTCTCAAAACAATTAATTATGATTAGCTTTTATTAAAATCTTTTCATAATTGATTAATTAATTTTATATATGAGAATTAAAACTATTTTTTCTAACCAAATTAAACTATCTTCCTAAAACAATTTTCAAAACAATTGAATTCTCGGATCTCCCCTTCCTTGAATTTTTTAGGGACCACTCTTGAGGTGCGAGCCTTAAGTTGTGGTCACTTTCAAAACAATTTTTAAAAATAAATTTCTCGATTTAGCCGAGCCATTAACTTTGATCACCATACACAATATTTTAAAGCTTAATCCTGGGCTTCCTTACAGTGACACCTATTTGATCAATTATTTCTAGTTGGTCACTTAGAAGACTAGCCCACTTTGCTAGTACGCACGCTTAAAATTCAATTCAAACCTCGACTCCTTTCGAGCCATATTTCAAATAATCAAAGAGGAGGAGCTTGGAACTAAAGCTTGCACGCAATTTCAAGGGTCAACGGAACCACTTCGTTCGGTAACTTTCCTTACTTTCAATCTTACATTTCTAGAATATCTAGCGCGCCTAATCCGAATACGCTAACATATTCAAACCATTTTTCTAATTAAATTGCGAAAGAATTGAGTTCTTGGAGTCTTGCACTCCTTGAATTCTTGAGTGACGACTATTGAGGCGTACGCCTCGCATAGCGTGTCATTCACCCTTTCGTTCTTAAAACACTTTCCCTAATTACTTGGACAAGTACTTTCACTATCCAACAAATACTATTTCATAATTAATGGGATGAAAAAGATGTCGTTGGGATCTAGCATTCCAATGATATCCCGACTAATTGGTTGTGCGGCCGACGTCTCGTTTATCAAGTAGTTGTCATTCCTCCTAAATATACAACCCGTCTAACCTCATTTCTCACCCTCGTGTGATTGAATCTAAATCTCCCTCAATTCAAACCCTGATACGCGTCTAAACCGTCCATCAAACACAAATTTCGAAATTGAATGAAAAAGGTATCGTTGGAATCTAGAATTCCAGTAATATCTCGACTAATTGATTGCGAGACCGACGTCTTGTTTATCTACTAGTCGTCATTCTCCATCAAATTACCTAACCAAACTCCTCTTTCTAGCCCCCGTGCGATCGAAACCTTAAACCTATTCAAATCTATCCTCTTTCCCAAACCGAAACATCCAATACGATAAACTTGATTCCTCGCCCTCGCGCGATCCCTACAACTCAAACAACTCTTCTCAAAGAAAATCATTTAGTCCTTTCTTCCACGCATATGAACTCGTACTTCAGCCTCCCCTAGCGAGCAATCAAGCCAATGTTTAGCAGTTAGAATGCGACATAAACTCTCGTTCGACTCAAGTACACCTTTTACCAAGAACATCGTTTAGTCCTTTCTTCCGCGCATATGAACTCGTGCTTCAGCCTCCCCTAGCGAGCAGACAAGCCAACGTTTAGCAGTTAGAATACGACCTAAACACTCGTTTAGTTTCAAACCCTTTTACCGTAGTTAGCCGAACTACGGTTGCTCTGATTCTTCATTCTCTTCCGAATGTAAGATACGTAGGCACAAGATTGTGATGATCTTGGCGAGCACAATCCCCTCTTTTTTTCATAGTCCCACGAACTACGAATGCTCTGATTTTCCACTTCTTACAAGTGAAGATACGTAGGCACAAGGGCCCCAATCCTTGGCGAGCACCCTATCTTAAAACCACCCATTTCCACTATAGGATAAATTTTAGAAGAAAACAAACAGCTTAGCTAACTTTACTCTCGAATCGAATCAAGAGGTTCCCGTTGAGTACAACGGACGTAGAGGGTGCTAATACCTTCCCTCTATATAATCGACTCCCGAACCTAGAATTTGGTTGCGATGACCATTTTCTTATCCCTTTAAAGGTTTTATCGATATTTTCCTATTCCTGCCTTGGAATGAATAAAGTTCGGTGGCGACTCTGTTTCAAACGTATTTTCCGCGTCCATCGCGAGGATCGTATTTTTCGAGGTACGACAGATGACGACTCTGCTGGGGACTCGCATTGCCCTATGCAAGAGAGAGTCAAGCCTAACTTGACTCGATTTGAGAGTGCTAACTTCGCTTAGCTTTTTTCTTTATGTGGATTTTCTCCTATTGTTTATTTATTGCTTTCTCTTGCTATTGTATGTTGTTTATTGTATCTACATGCTGGATTCTGGGATAACATTACAAGTAAAGCTCTACACCCGAGCTTTGGAAAAAGAAGAGAGAACACTTAGTTTAGAATTTGGAATTAATTAGTGTTATTCCCCAAGGACTCGCTCCTTGTGTGCCTAGCATGAAAGCTCCTCCATACTAGATCATTTCGTAGATCTTGTCGTAATGCAGCTAGCCTGTTGCATGATTTGATTCATGAAGGGTCCATGACTCTGGGAACCACTCTTAGAACCGGTTTCTATATTGGTGGTCGTGTAGTGTTAGTCTCCGAGGACTCGCTCCTCGTGTGCCTAGCATGAGGACTCCGCTCAAGAGATACCTTCTTGTATTACCGTCATAATGCAGCTAGCCTGTTGCATGATGTTGATGCGATTGGTGTCCGTGATCCTGGGAACCTTATTCGTCAACATAGAAGCTATCCTGTGAGTGGGTCTGTGGGTAAAGGATCTAGAACTTGCCTTGTATAGTCTACCTGCTAGGGGTGCTTTGACCTGCTTATGTTATCCCGGATCTCGTTTGTGCCTACATTGCATTTGCATATCACCACATTTGCATTGCATATTTTCCCAAAACCAAAAAGCTCATCCATCCTTTGTCCATAATCCGCAGTTGATTTCCCGAAACCTGTATCGGACTTGAAGCAAATTTGGGAAGATTCATAAGCTCAGAAGAACAGAACCAGTTTGTGTCAAGAGCAGATGTTGACTTGATGAAGGACCAGTTGGACCAACTTGTGGAAGCTATATTAGCCTTGACAAGGAGAGAGAACAACCCTCAACGACCTATAGTCACCGAGAACGACATACATCGGCCTGTGCGGATTCCTGTTGAAGATCAGGTTATACAAGAGCGTCACACTATTCGGGATGAGCATGCCTCGTCTCATGATGTTGTTGAATACCATAGCTTTGTATTCACTGCACCGAATTCCCAAGGGGAAAGCCTGGTGGTGAATAATGAACGACCTCAGGATGTTGAGTTTTCTGAAAGATGTCGTGTGTTGGAAGAGAAAATTGAGGCCATGAGGGGGCGTGATACTTCTGAGCTGAATGCCTTGGACCTGTGTTTGGTACCCGGACTTGTAATACCTCCAAAGTTCAAAATGCCAAATTTTGAGAAGTACAAAGGAGATAGCTGTCTGAAGAAACATTTGGTAATGTTTTGCAGAAAGATGACCTCATATGCTCACAACGATAAACTTATGATTCAGTATTTCCAAGACAGTTTGAGTGGGGCATCGCTAAGTTGGTACATGCAGCTAGAAAGTAGCCATATCCAATCGTGGTCGGACTTAGCCAACGCCTTTGTGAAATAATACCAATACAATCTTGATGTGGCTCCCAACCGCATATAGTTGCAAGGCCTATCTCAAAAGGAAAACGAGTCTTTCAGAGGGTATGCTCAGAGATGGAGAGAGGTAGCTGCCTGCATTCAACCACCGCTCTTAGACAGGGAATTGGTTGACATGTTCATAAAGTCTTTACAAGAACCATACTTGGAAAAGATGATGGCCAATAGGACATCCAACTTCTCTGATTTGGTATCAGTAGGAGAACACATTGAGAGCCATCTCAAGAGTGGAAAGATCCAAGACACCTCGAACATCCCAGCCAGTGAAAGTGAATCAGTTGTTAGCTCCCGAGAGGAAGAAGAGGATGAAATTAATATGATCAGGGACACTCCCCAGCCTCCATCCTCGGTACCTTACCTTCAGTACCCAAGCATCTCAACTGTTAAAAGTCGGCAATCCTATGGGTCTACCTGTGGGACTCCGGACTCTTCACATGGTCAATATCCTCCTATCAATATAGGTCCCCATTATCAACAGCGGGTTTCACATCAACATGCTCCGCAACAACGGCGTTACTTTAACCAAAGACCAAAAAGACACTTTGATCCATTACCAATGCCATACAGCCACGTGCTACCACAATTGATCAATAATGGACTGATAACGCCGAAGGGCTTGGATCCTGTGATCCCACCATATCCACCAGGCTTTGACACCAATGCACGATGCAGCTACCATGCTGATGCCATGGGGCATTCAATCGAAAATTGCAAACAGTTCAAGAATAAGGTTCAAGATCTGATCGAGTCCAAGCTAATCTCGTTCACACCTCAAAGACTTTATATCAACATCAAACCTTCATCTGGTCAAGTGAGTTCATCAGTCCATGACATGAAAGAAGCTGCAGAGAGTAGATATGAAGAAGGTTATCATACCGGTCTCGATGAGCAAGAAGGGTAGCCCAACAGTGGAGCCAGAGAGAAAAGCCCAGTTCCTCTATAGTGGCAATTTCCATATTGTTTTTACGCATTTTTAGTTTCTTTTCTGTTATAGTGCTACTTGCTTTTAGACATTGTTTCTTATTAATGGTATTGTTAATGTGATAATTATGCATGTTTTTGATCAAATCCATTCGTATTCACTCACATTTTCACACTTATTGCAAAAAATCACAAAAACATTTCAGTCCACTTCCTTTACCGCACCACTGTTTAGCAAAGATTTGAGGGAGGATGACAAAAACTAAATACCCATAATTGCTTATAATATGCTTTTGGATAAAATTCCGCTGATGATGTGCAGGCATTATTTCAAATCCCTCATACACTGGAGAGATAAGAAGTTAGTCCCTAGTCAACCACTTCGAGCCTAGAAGTAGGAGTTTCCTTCAGATTTCTAAACCCTTACGCTTAACCTGGGGCAGGGTAGTGTTCAGTTAACCCGATTACGCACTCGAATCACGAGACAAAATCCAAGAGATGACGGTTGTTCTTCAAAGACCATTGGCTTGGCAGTCACAAGTCTTCATAACATAATCATAAGCCTGCTAAGTCAAGCACCTCAAAGGGGGACTTAGGCAAAAATCAGGGCTATCCCGATGGATCTGACAAGCAAAATCAGTCCATGCAAAAATTAGGGATCAAAACAAAATCATAAGAGGTCCTCAAATCCTCAACAAAAAAAAAACAAATAAGATTCAGTGACCACCATATCAAGAACCAAAAGGGTCACTGACATCCATAAAAAAACAAAATAGGGTGACTGCCATTTCGAGCATACCTTGAATCATCAAGCTTACACCGTCAAGCTCTAAATGTGTGTGTAAAATTAAAACTGAACGTAGGATTGGAGGTCATTAAGAAGAAGGGTGGGTACAAATCAAACTTTGAGCCTTATATCCTTTGTTTCTATAACCGTGAACCAGACCATATTACAACCCTCAAAAGACCTAATTGAGGCGGGGTTTATTCTGGAAGCATACTACAGCAAGGTTGCGTAAACTGACTCCTACATATTTGCTAATCTTCTGTATTGGTGTCATATTCTTGTGATATCTTTTACACACCAGCTAAATTAGCACTGCGTTTGGACTAATAATCCACTCGTCACACACTTTTACATCATTCCAATAAATGATCTTTTCAAAACTTGCATGACTGTCACATTAAAATTACCATTTTTTGAATGAACAATTTTAAACTGCAAATCAGTACTCGACACAATGGAATTCTAGCAAAGAGCAATTAAAGAGGAACCTGAACATTCGCTGGTACTGATACGAATCAAGACTACCTCGTGACCTTGTGAATATAGGGCAAGTCCTTCCGAGGTTTAAATAGAGGCATGCTGCTGTAAAATCTAAGACACTGGGGCAATCATCGTAGACCATGTCATGGTATAAACCTTTAAGAAAAAATTATCAAATACCCAGCAGACTGGGGCAGACTAGATTGAATAGGGGCAGTTCCCTTCTTGCATCCAAGTTGGTCAAGCAGATTGTGCCAGACGCTAGCAACTATTGAGTTCACAACAAGCGTCAAAAGCCTTGGGGCAGAGCAAAAGCATGACCAATAAGTATTGGTTAAGTCGCTACGCTCGTACAATCAACAAGCATTGGTTAAGTTGCTACGCTCGCACAATCAACAAGCATTGGTTAAGTTGCTACACTCGCACATTCAACATGCTTTGGTTATGTCGCTGCGCTCAACATTTGCAAGCCATCAAGGCATATCAGCCAGAAGCCGAGGTTCTTACAAGAACGAGTGTACAACTTCTGCAAAGGATCTAACTTGGGGCATCCATAAGCATCCATATCTGTCTTCTGACCATAGCATCATCAGATACCGAGTGTCGGGAAGTCAAATTCTTTCACCAAATAAAGTCCACTTCTGTTGGCATCCCGTAAAACCCAAAAGTCCAATTTTATTGGCAATTACATAAAGTCCAACCCTGCTTGGCACCTCTCCTAAAGTCCAATTTATATTGGCAACTACCAAAGTCCAACCCCGCTTGAAATCTCTTAAAGTCCAACCCTGCTTGGCACCTCTCCTAAAGTCCAATTCATATTGGCAACTACCAAATAAAGTCCACTTCTGTTGGCATCCCTTAAAACTCAAAAGTCCAATTTTATTGGCAATTACATAAAGTCCAACCCTGCTTGGCACCTCTCCTAAAGTCCAATTTATATTGGCAACTACCAAAGTCCAACCCCGCTTGGCATCTCTTAAAGTCCAAACCTGCTTGGCACTTCTCCTAAAGTCCAATTCATATTGGCAACTACCAAATAAAGTCCACTTCTGTTGGCATCCCTTAAAACTCAAAAAGTCCATTTGTATTGGCAACCATTAAAAGTCCAACCCCGCTTGGCATCTCCTAAAGTCCAATTTGTATTGGCAACCATTAAAAGTCCAACCTCGCTTAGCATCTCTTAAAGTCCAATCCTTTATTGGAAACTACCAAAGTCCACCCTTGTTGGCACCTTCATAAAACCAATCTCCTGCTTGCATTCACATATGCATCATATAATTGACATGTATCATACGCATACATAGCACGATCATTTCCTCTTTCAACCCCCGAGTTGATATGTCTTTATTTTCTCGACCCCCGAGTCGATATTTGCCTTTTCCTCCTTCAACCCCCGCGTTGATATTTTGTTTTTTCCGACCCCCGAGTCGATATTGTCTTGTTTTTCTCGACCCCCAAGTTGATATTGTTCTTTATGTTCTCAACCCCCGCGTTGATATTTTGTTTTTCTCGACCCCCAAGTCGATATTTTCCTTTACCTTCGACCCCCGAGTCGATATTTACCTTTCTTCAACCCCTGCGTTGATATTTTATTTTTTCGACCCCCGAGTCGATAGTTACCTTTTTTTCAACCCCTGAGTTGATATGTCTTTATTTTCTCGACCCCCGAGTCGATATTACCTTTATTTTCTTGACCCCCGAGTCGATATTATACTTGTTTTTCTCAACCTCCGAGTTGACATACCAATATACCCCGTAAATATTTTCACCCTGCTGCACATAATCCCAATAATCCCTCAAGGGAAACTAGAAATAAAGCCTTACCAAAATTCCGTTACCCGGTTGCATTCTCATAAGCATTAGCATATCATTTGCATACGCATCTTACATTCCATAGTAGTTGCATTTTTAGTCGCATGTTTGTGCATCATAACGCGTAACATTGCGGTCCCCCGCGACATAGCTGTCGCACCTCGAAAAAATTCATTCGAAAATACGACCCTCGCGCGAAAGGCGCGGAAATGCGGTTCGACAGAGTCGCCACCGAACTTTATTTTCCCCGAATAAACGGGAGAGGAAAATATCGAGAAAACCTCTTGAAACGAAAAGGATAGGAACAGGGCTGTCGCAACCATGTTCCGGGTTCGGGAGTCGGTTACGTGAGGGGAAGGTATTAGCACCCCTCACGTCCGTCGTACTCGACAGGAACCTCTTAAGGTAATTGTGGGGAGTGTTGTTTAGGTTTACTTGTTTTTCTTCTCGTTGTTAAAGGTATAATTGGTAGAGTAAAAGGTTAAAAACGCAAAGGAGAGATGGGTGGTTAGAATATGGGGTGCTCGCCAAGGATTGGGGCCCTTGTGCCTACGTATGCTCATTCGGACGAGAATGAGAAATCAGAGCGTCGTAGTTCGACTACGGGAAAGGATTGGATGGAAAACAGAAGATGGATAGAAGTGTGCTCGCCAAGATCATTGCAATCTTGTGCCTACGTATCTTATATTCAAGAATGAATAAAGAATCATAGCGTCCGTAGTTCGTGGTAACAACCACGAAAGATGAGGTTGAATGAGTTGAAAGTTTGAGTTAAAGCCGAAAGGGTGACTGACAAGCAACCTAAGAGCGTGCCTCGAGAGCTTGCCACTCGAGAATTCAAAGGATGCGAGATTCCAAGAACTCAATTCTTTCGGGAATTGACTGAATAAGTTGAAGAGTTGGATGTTTTGAAATTGAAAGAATGAACTAATGACAACTCAAGGGCGCGCCTCGAGAGTTACTCATTCGAATATTCAAAGAATGCTAGATTCTGAGAATATCTCTCTTTCGTAAGTTTAAAAAGTGTTTATGAAAGGATCGAATCGGAAAATGGCATGCGAGGCCAAAAGGAAGGTGTTTTGAAGTAGCTCGACGACGTGTCGAGGATTTGATCGAAAATGAAACCGACTTGACAACGTGTCAAGGGTTAAGATTGTGAGAAACGATATTAGTCCCTGAGGGTGCTCCTAATATCGAAACCACAAGGAGTTGTGAATGTGATGGGTTGCGAATGCGGACGAGCATTCGACTTAGGAGAACGTTTGAGAATGATTGAATTTGGAAGAGTCGAAAGGTTGAGTGAATAACAACTCAAGAGCGTGCCTCGAGAATTATTCACTCGAAGACACAAGGAATGCTAGATCCCAAGTGCCTCCCTCTTCCGAAGTTTGATCGAGAGAAATATTTTTAAAAAAGATTTGAAGCGAAATGGGGTATGAAAATAAATTGTGAACGTGTGAGAAGTGAGAACGCGAGATTGAGTTTAAAAATATCGATTATTTAATAAATGAGACGTCGGCCCCACAACTAAATAATCGGGGTATTACCGAAATGCTAGATTCCAATAACACCATTTTTATTTGAAAAAATATTGGAATGAACAGCGGAAAATAGAAAAAAGTATGCTTAAAGAGCGAAAAGTCGAACAATGCATTATTTAAGGTGTACACCTCAATAATATTCATTCGAAAACTCAAGAAGTGCTAGACTTCAAGAGTTTAATTTTTCGTAATTTAACTAAAAAATGATTTGATTAAACATGCTCAAAAATTATTATTGCTTAAAAGTTTTTCCTTTCAAAAGAAAATCTATTTCGAAATAAATTACTTAATAGATGATTTTGATTTGATTTATGAAATATTATAATAAACAACGAAAGTATCATGTGGAATGCTAGACTCCAATGACATTTCCTTGTCCAAATAATTAAAGGGCGTATTTTGAAACGAAAAAAAATCGAATAAAGTACTACCTAAGGCGTACGCCCCAATAGCGACTATTCAAAAACTCAAAAGATGCTAGACCTTAAGAGTTTTTCGTTATTGATTAAGAAAATGTTGTGTGTTGAGAATAACGTGGATTTAAGAAACTAATCATATTTTGAAAATACACAATAAAATAGTCCATGATTTTGTTCAGAAAAATATCTTTTGAATTGTCTTCAAATTAACTAAATAAATGGTGATACCACCCTAACATGGCAAAATATATCCATTAGTGTGTTGGAAATTCTGTGACTACATCAAAATTGTAAATAAATAAATAAATAATCCAATTTATGGCAATGCAAAATGGTTAGTGACTAATTTAATTCAATACATGATTTGCTATTTACAACTTTGAATAAAGCAGAAAATGAAACATATCTGCACGTTTCGGGCATATTGGAAAGCAACTGCTAGTAAATTAATTTAAAAGTGAGCATGCTATACCATCCATTTCAATTCAATAATTAAGTATGCATAATAATCCAAATGGTCGACATACGTAATTCATCCTTAGCGCGGTATGCTAAAAGAAAACATGTTTAACACCTAGTCATTTTATAGTACAAATGTGATACAGGTAAAGAAACCATATCACAAAGCTATTATTGGATGAAAAAAAACACAAGCTAAACTGGAAAGAAATAAATACATAAAAAACAAATAAAGGCAAAAAAAAAAAAAGGAAAACTAAATGGACATAACAAAACAAAAAAAAGACAGAATTGCAACTTATCAAACATACAGCAGAATATCAGTTCTGCATAAAGACCTCATGCCACAAGCTTAAAAATCAAACTACTAACGGTGTACATCAAGACCTTCATTGCACATAATAATAAGATTATAAAACTCAATCAAACAGCAGGACATCTGCAGCAAAGACTCGTAGTAGCGTCGAAACAAGGAGTCAGTAGAAAAACTATAACCAAAATGCAAGCTTAACACAATCCTCATAGCCTGCTACCAGTGCAAATCCAAACCAGTCCCAAAAAGAATAATATCAACAGCATAAAAATGAAATTAAGGCTCTAAGTCGTCGCGCGCTTACGTTTACTAAACATTTTTGCTTACATTCAAAACAAGCATGATAAAATTGAAACAAAAAGCCAGCTACAGCAGTGAATCGAATCTAGTCTAATAGCTCCTTCCAAAAACAGACAAAATCTCGAAATCGAATAAGCGTCACGCCACTGATTCAAGGAAAACAAACTAGCTATGAACATAACAGATTAAAACGGCGAGACATAACATAATTCATGAAACTGAGTTGGAAAACAAACACTTATCCACCGATTTCAACTTAACACATTTGTACGAAATTATGGATTAAAAGACAAGTCGCACAATGAATCGTTTTGAATTCTAAAATGGATTTTGCAGGAAAATTGAAACAAAATGATAGTTCGTGAGATTGACCGCTCATGATATCTAATCTTATGGCATACCTAGAACAGCATTCGAAATCTACAATACCAATCAGTCACAACAAAAACAAATACCAACAATCAACCACAATGGCAAGCTACTTCAAACAACATTCATTTAAACTACTATCTATCAAAACCAAATCATATTTGAAACTCCAATCCTGGGCTACTCTCTACATATGATGGGATTCAACAGAAATGGAATTAGTTTTCAAAACAAAACTTAATAAAAAAACTTTGATCTTATGCTACAAACCCAAGTTCAAATATTACTGCATAAAGATTCAGAGACCAACCAAAAAAGAAAACAAAATCTGCTGTTGCTATTTGAAACCCTGTCAGCAATCTCACGCAACTACTAATCAACGAATGCTTAACCGAAAACAAAAATAAAATAGTAGTTGTAACGTGAAATCAGAACACATCAGTGCAAATAAACACGACTACTTAAGCGCACAACCAGTTGCACTGTGTTGCGACAGTGTGGTGACAATTTAAACCATCATAATCCAAAAGAAACACGAACCCAAACAGATTTTACGGCAGAAATACAATTATATCCACAAAATATCAGAACAACCTGCATCAGTACTAACAGGATCTCATAAACTAAAACTCAAAATTCAATCTATGCAAAATCCAAATGAGATACCACCCTATAATCGAATGCAATTGTACTAATGTTCATGACAGACTAATAACAACATCCTTGCAATGGATTAAAAATCACTAACCACAACCGTGATGTCACAGCCAAACGATATGCACGATCAAAACTCACGATACAATAAATACATAATATACCAAATTGGAATGCAAACAAATATCACCATATATTCGAACTTTGAATGAAGGAAACAAATTGCAGTAGCACAACCAACCACATATTTACAACAGAAGCACAACCGACTTGCAAGGAAATGTATAGTCAAATACAACAATAGCAGTACCTATCGCAGAGTAGTATAACTCGCAGACAACACATAGAACTCAAATACTAACCTTCAACATTAGTTCCAACAACGTGCTATTCTAAACTATGCGAATCAATTGAAAAAACTATAATTTCCACAGCAAGATTAAGCATCAGTAGTAGCAACACAAAATAACCAACATTAAGTGATTGACAACAAACACCAAGTTCGAAAACCAACAGCCAAAAAAAGAAATATAAACCAGAAAGGCAACAAGCTAACAAGAGTTCCAGGAAAACCGACCAACATACGACGTATTACCCCTGATGTATTACTAATGTGATGGCTGCCATAGCTTTGATTTTCAAACTCTGCAACTCCAATCTTCAGTCCTCCGCTCGAGACAATAGTGATGCACAAGTTACCAAAGTCGCTTCGTGTCGTCACAAAAATGAACTTTCTTTGTTCAGGTACAAATGAGAGGGAAGATCCGAGACTGAAACTTGGAGAGATGACGCTTCCGAGCTGCAGATTTGCAGTCGAGCTATTGTTGCTGTAACCGTTGAATCATTTACTCCCAAACGATTTGAAACTTTGGAATCTTCTGTACGCGTCGAAGCTCTTGGAAAAGCTAATACAGAGTTGCTGCCGCTTTGTTCAAACGTTGCTGTTTCGCTTTTACTTTACATCTCAGTAGCAGCGATGATGGATTTGAAAGCGAAACATCGTCCCTATTGTCGTTGTGATAATGATTTGGGACTGAGCAGACATGAATCGAACACAGGTCTTGTTGCTTGCGTAGCCGCGAAGGGAGACTCGAAGGGTGGTGAGGAGATGATGATAAAGGGGGAAAGAGGATTTCGAGCGGTGGATTTGGTGTTCTAGGGTTTTGGAGCGAATTGGGCGGCAGTTTAGGGTTTGGCTTGATTTAGGGTAGCGGCGCCTCTAGGGTTCCATTAGGGATTGTGAACAGTGCGTCCGAATTGGGGCGGTTGATTTAGGGTATTTGTGGCGGCTGTGAACAGTGAAAAATGGTTCCCCCTGAATCAATCTCTTTTTCCCTTTATAACCTGCGGACTTTCTCCCTCAGCCCCTCCAATGGGCCTACACGATGGGCCCTATGTAGCTCCAAATATTTTTCCAAACAATTTTCTTTTGTTTTTTTTATATTAATTAAACATATTAACTACTAATTAATATTAACAATATAAACTATTAACTATAACAAGCAAATTGATAAAACTATAAGAAAACTAATATTATACTAATTAATACAAATAAATTGATATAAACCTAATTAATATTATTAACATAAATAATCTAATATATATAGATATACAAAATACTATTATTACTAGAAATATTTTAAAAGAAAGAGAAAAGTTAAGAAATTGAAATAAAATAATATTCATAAAAAAAAAAGAATACGTGTCACGCCTTAATTGGTCAAAGAGAATAAATTTAAAAAACGCCCAATTTCGGGTGGACACGTGTTTAAACGTCATGAAACAATAAATGCGAAAATATTTATAAAAGGGGTAGGACAAATTTAGGGTATGACAGATGCCCCTATCTAATAGGCTTAAACCTAGGGAAATGAACCGCTACAACGTTCGTTTTCCTGAGGTAGAAGCCAATTAGATATAAAGAAGACCCTGAATTTGTCCGAAAGAAAAAAAAGATGCTTAAGAGTTGAAAATACTGGATGATGTAAACCTCTGAGTCAACTGTAAATGATAGGCAAAAGGCCACCATCACCAAAAGGGATGAGGGAATGAAACACACACGACCACCACCACCAAAAGGATGGAAAAGCAAAACACAAACAAAATATCGCACAATCTGATATCGACGAAATGCCAGACCTACCACCAAAAGGATGGTAGAGCGAAAACACACACAAAACATCGCACAATCTGATATCGACGAAATACCAGACCTACCACCAAAAGGGGGGGGGGGGGTAGAGCGAAAACACAAACAAAACATCGCACAATCTGATATCGACGAAATACCAGACCTACCACCAAAAGGATGGTAGAGCGAAAACACAAACAAAACATCGCGTAATCTGACATTGACGAAATGCCAGACCTACCACCAAAAGGATGGTAGAGAGAAAACATAAACAAAACATCGCGCAATCTGATATCGACGAAATACCAGACCTACCACCAAAAGGATGGTAGAGCGAAAACACAAACAAAACACCGCGCAATCTGATATCGACGAAATACCAGACCTACCACCAAAAGGATGATAGAGCGAAAACACAAATAAAACATCGCGTAATCTGACATCGACGAAATGCCAGACCTACCAACAAAAGGATGGTAGAGCGAAAACATAAATAAAACATCGCGTAATCTGACATCGACGAAATGCCAGACCTACCAACAAAAGGATGGTAGAGCAAAAACATAAATAAAACATCGCGTAATCTGATATCGACGAAATACCAGACCTACCACCAAAAGGGGGGTAGAGAGAAAACACAAACAAAACATCGCACAATCTGATATCGACGAAATACCAGACCTACCACCAAAAGGATGGTAGAGCGAAAACACAAACAAAACATCGCGCAATCTGACATCGACGAAATGCCAGACCTACCACCAAAAGGATGGTAGAGCGAAAACATAAACAAAACATCGCGCAATCTGATATCGACGAAATACCAGACCTACCACCAAAAGGATGGTAGTGCGAAAACACAAACAAAACATCGCGTAATCTGACATCGACGAAATGCCAGACCTACCACCAAAAGGATGGTAGAGCGAAAACATAAACAAAACATCGCGCAATCTGATATCGACGAAATACCAGACCTACCACCAAAAGGATGATAGAGCGAAAACACAAATAAAACATCGCGTAATCTGACATCGACGAAATGCCAGACCTACCAACAAAAGGATGGTAGAGCGAAAACACAAACAAAACATCGCACAATCTGATATCGACGAAATACCAGACCTACCACCAAAAAGGGGGGTAGAGCGAAAACACAAACAAAACATCGCACAATCTGATATCGACGAAATACCAGACCTACCACCAAAAGGATGGTAGAGCAAAAACACAAACAAAACATCGCGTAATCTGACATCGACGAAATGCCAGACCTACCACCAAAAGGATGGTAGTAAGGCAATTGACAACGATCACGCTTGCTGGGCACAACTCAATGGGGGACCCCCTAAGAGGGGAATTGGATTGAAATGAGTCAACGGGGTACGCCCACCGTTTTTGTTTGGAGATCATAGTTTTGCTGAAATGAGTTCAGGGTTACGCCCATGAATTCTGAAGAGGATGCCCCTAACTGGGCTGAGTTTGTCTTGATGTCTTGTTTTGGTCAACAAAAGGTTGAACAATTTCATGAGGAATGCTCATGGTTTTGCTGAAGATGCCCCTGCTCGGGCTAGATCTTGCTTTGAACTTCTTGGATTTGCCTAAACAAAAGGTTGAATAACTTCGTAGGGAACGCCCACAGTCTTGAATGGTATGCCCCTGACTGGGCTGAATGTTGGTTTGCATTTTTGATCAACCACGAGGTTGAAATTCGTCACAGGAGACGCCCATGGTCTTGAATGGTATGCCCCTGACTGGGTTGTATATTAGCTTGAAGATCTGATCAACCACGAGGTTGAAATACGTCATGGGAAAGACCCACGGTCTTGAAAAGACTGCCCCTGACTGGGCTGAATCTCGCTTTGAATAACTTCAAACTTTGTGGGAGAAACCTATAATTGTAGAAGATTGCCCCTGCCTGGGCTGATGACTGCATTGAAGCTCTTGAAAATCATGGGACAAACCCACCATCTTGCGGAAGATCCCCCTGATTGGGCGGTCGACGGTCTTGGAAATCTTCGAGATTGATCCTGGACCTTGACTTGCATATACGAATGCTGGATGATAAATGATATTCCCTACGAGTGGACGTGCAAATGCAAATGCTGACGCGCGGAGATGCAAGAGCTAGGGAAGTATGATATGATTAGTATGCATATAATGTAAGATGCTTATTATGATGAATGCAATGCGTATGATGCGTATGATGCAGACGGGTAATTTGGAAATGCAGGTGAAGACGCCAGCGTAGTGGACTTTTGGTAGTTGCCAATGCGGATTGGACTTCGGGTGGTGGGAGGGATTGACTTCCTCGACACGCAGTTTGTTGAAGACGCCACGATTGAAGCAGAAGATGATGCTCTAGATGCCCCAAGTCTGGGTACTTGGTGACTTGTTGTCAATTTCCTTCGGAGAAGGTTGCAACTCTGCTTGTTGGTCAGGACGACCTGGTATGGCCTCAGTCTGAACGTGGTAATGGCCTGCCCCAGCTTAACCAGTTCTGATATATGGAAGTTGAACTCGGATGACTTGCCCCTGCTCGAGCTGTTGAATGCTTTGCCCCAGCCTGTGGGTTCTGAAATTATCTTGCCTCGTGTACGCCACTGAAAGTCAAGCTCTTCCTTGATTGCCCTTTGCTGAAATCTCTTTGGATACCTAGCACTGTTTTGCAGTTAAAATTGTACATTCATAAATGACAATAATTAATGCAAAGTTCGATGCAAGTTTGAAAAAGTGTCGCTTATTGAGGTGTCGTGAAAGTGTGAAACGAATGGGCTGCTAGCCCAAACGTTGTGCTAATTTGATTGGTGTGAAAGATGTTTGCACCAATGTTAATGATTAACAATCATGTAAGGAGTCAGGTTACGCAACCTCGCAATAGCATGCTTTCAGAAGAAACCTCTCCTCAATTAGGTCTTTCAAGGGTTGTAACGTGGTCTGGTTCACGGTTATGAAACAAAGGATATTAGGCTCAAAGTATGATTTGTACCTACCCTTCTTCTTAATGATCTCCATTCCTACGCTCAGTTAATTCTACACTTGTCTGGATGGTGTAAGCTTGAAGGTTCAAGGTTTGCTCGACGTGGCAGTCACCTTATTTTGGCTTTGATGAATGTCAGTGTCCCTTTGAATTGGGTGGCCACTGAATCCTCCTTTGTTTTTGTTGAGGGTTTCGGGGTCCTCTTTTGCTTTTGTTTTGATCCCTAACTTTTGCATGGATTGACTTCGTTTGTCAGATCCATCGGGATTGCCTTGATTTTGCCTAAGTCCCCTCTAAGGTGTCTGACTTAGCAGGCTTTCGATGTTTTTGATTTTGTTGGGACTGCCATAGCATGGGTCTTTGATGAACCACCGTCTTTGGGATTTTGCGGAGTTGAATTAACTGAACACTACCCTGCCCCAGGTTGAGTGTAAAAGGTTTGAATATCCGAAGGAAACTGCTACTTCTAGGCTCGAAGTGGTTTACTAGGGATTAACTCCTTATAACTCCGGTGTTTTGGGGAATTGAAGCAATGCCTGTACATCATTGACGAGATTCGGTCTGAAAGCATACGATTTGCAATTATGGGTATCTCGTTTTCATCATCCTCCCCTTAAATCATGCTAAACAACAGTGGATTGAGTAAAGTGGATAAATGTGTCGGTGATAAGTGAAAAATGAGTGAATACGACATAACTAATTCAAAACATGCATAAACGATACATTAATGAAAACCAAATACGAATGGCAATTGTTCAAAGCATACAGTACTAAAACAAATAAAGACAAAACATAAGGAAAACGAAAGATTAAATGGCAGCACGACGGCCTTCTTCAGAGAATGAACTTGACTGGACTTGATATGATGTTAGCACTAGTTGGCTGGTGGCATCGGGTCGTTGATGGCACTGAGATACTTCCCATCAAAGGTGAGAGCTTCCTTGTCAATCAGGTCTTGAATTTTGTGTTTGAGAAACCTGCAGTTCTCAATGTTGTGACCTGGAGCGCCCCTATGGAACTCACAATGAGCATTCGCGTCATAATCAACAGGAAGGACAGTTGGGGGAGCCAGATCTCTTGGGACGATAGCCCTTTGTTCCATTAATTGAGCAAATATATCTGCATATGTCATTGGAAGACTATCAAATACTCTTTCTGGTTTCCATGTCCTGTGTTGATTTTGCTGACGCGGTCGTTGAATGGTCTGCTGTTCTGATTCCTTTCCAGTTATGGAGAGGGCTTCGAAGATCTGATCCATCTTTCTGTTGAGGGATTCCAGCTCCTTCCTGATAGCAATTTGCTCTTGCCGAATCTGCTCCATCGATCGTCTGGTATTGGCTCTAATTGTGTACTGGTGTCGGGAATCAACTTGATTTACTGGAGAGGAAGGAACGAAGACATAAGATTCTGTTGAAGGACTGGAAATGCAAAATGCACAACATATGAATTGCAATGCGAATGATATGCAAGATGCAATGCAAGATACAAGATCCAGGATCACAGGATCACGAGTTCAAACAACTCCTGAAGCTGGTAACTGTAATAGATAAGTAACCATAATTCCTGCTCAAAGAAAGATTGACATGTAAACCCTATATGGGAATATCTAGACATTCTACCCATAAACCCACTCACGGGATGGTTTCTATGTTTGGTTCCCAGGATCACGGACACTAGTCGTATTAGCGTCACGCAACAGGCTGGCTGTATTACGACGATAATGACGATAAGGTCTCTCCTGAGCGGGGTCCTCATGCTAGGCGCACAAGGAGCGAGTCCTTGGAGACTAACACTACAGGACCACCAATATCAGAACTGGTGCTAACAAAAGGTTCCTAGAATCACGGACCCTTCATTAATCAAGTCGTGCAAAAGGCTAGCTGTGTTACAACAAGATCTACGAATAGGTCTCCTCTGGAGGAGCTTTCATGCTAGGCCCATAAGGAGCAAGTCCTCGAAGACTAACACTACTCGACTACCAATTCTAAACTATGTGTTCTCTCTGCTTTTACCAAAGCTCGGGCGTAGAGCCTTACTCATGATGCCATCCCAAAAACCAACAGACCCAGATAACAAGCACAAATAAAAACCACAAGAGAACGAATACAAAAAGAAAACAAATAAAAACAAACACTCCTCACAAACCAAAAGATAGGCTCGACTCTCTCTTTGCATGGAGCAAACGTCCCCAGCAGAGTCGCCACCTGTCGCACCTCGAAAAAATTCATTCGAAAATACGACCCTCGCGCGAAAGGCGCGGAAATGCGGTTCGACAGAGTCGCCACCGAACTTTATTTTCCCCGAATAAACGGGAGAGGAAAATATCGAGAAAACCTCTTGAAACGAAAAGGATAGGAACAGGGTTGTCGCAACCATGTTCCGGGTTCGGGAGTCGGTTACGTGAGGGGAAGGTATTAGCACCCCTCACGTCCGTCGTACTCGACGGGAACCTCTTAAGGTAATTGTGGGGAGTGTTGTTTAGGTTTACTTGTTTTTCTTCTCGTTGTTAAAGGTATAATTGGTAGAGTAAAAGGTTAAAAACGCAAAGGAGAGATGGGTGGTTAGAATATGGGGTGCTCGCCAAGGATTGGGGCCCTTGTGCCTATGTATGCTCATTCGGACGAGAATGAGAAATCAGAGCGTCGTAGTTCGACTACGGGAAAGGATTGGATGGAAAACAGAAGATGGATAGAAGTGTGCTCGCCAAGATCATTGCAATCTTGTGCCTACGTATCTTATATTCAAGAATGAATAAAGAATCATAGCGTCCGTAGTTCGTGGTAACAACCACGAAAGATGAGGTTGAATGAGTTGAAAGTTTGAGTTAGAGCCGAAAGGGTGACTGACAAGCAACCCAAGAGCGTGCCTCGAGAGCTTGCCACTCGAGAATTCAAAGGATGCGAGATTCCAAGAACTCAATTCTTTCGGGAATTGACTGAATAAGTTGAAGAGTTGGATGTTTTGAAATTGAAAGAATGAACTAATAACAACTCAAAGGCGCGCCTCGAGAGTTACTCATTCGAATATTCAAAGAATGCTAGATTCTGAGAATATCTCTCTTTCGTAAGTTTAAAAAGTGTTTATGAAAGGATCGAATCGGAAAATGGCATGCGAGGCCAAAAGGAAGGTGTTTTGAAGTAGCTCGACGACGTGTCGAGGATTTGATCGAAAATGAAACCGACTTGACGACGTGTCAAGGGTTAAGATTGTGAGAAACGATATTAGTCCCTGAGGGTGCTCCTAATATCGAAACCACAAGGAGTTGTGAATGTGATGGGTTGCGAATGCGGACGAGCATTCGACTTAGGAGAACGTTTGAGAATGATTGAATTTGGAAGAGTCGAAAGGTTGAGTGAATAACAACTCAAGAGCGTGCCTCGAGAATTATTCACTCGAAGACACAAGGAATGCTAGATCCCAAGTACCTCCCTCTTCCGAAGTTTGATCGAGAGAAATATTTTTAAAAAAGATTTGAAGCGAAATGGGGTATGAAAATAAATTGTGAACGTGTGAGAAGTGATAACGCGAGATTGAGTTTGAAAATATCGATTATTTAATAAATGAGACGTCGGCCCCACAACTAAATAATCGGGGTATTACCGAAATTCTAGATTCCAATAACACCATTTTTATTTGAAAAAATATTGGAATGAACAGCGGAAAATAGAAAAAAGTATGCTTAAAGAGCGAAAAGTCGAACAATGCATTATTTAAGGTGTACACCTCAATAATATTCATTCGAAAACTCAAGAAGTGCTAGACTTCAAGAGTTTAATTTTTCGTAATTTAACTAAAAAATGATTTGATTAAACATGCTCAAAAATTATTATTGCTTAAAAGTTTTTCCTTTCAAAAGAAAATCTATTTCGAAATAAATTACTTAATAGATGATTTTGATTTGATTTATGAAATATTATAATAAACAACGAAAGTATCATGTGGAATGCTAGACTCCAATGACATTTCCTTGTCCAAATAATTAAAGAGCGTATTTTGAAACGAAAAAAAATCGAATAAAGTACTACCTAAGGCGTACGCCCCAATAGCGACTATTCAAAAACTCAAAAGATGCTAGACCTTAAGAGTTTTTCGTTATTGATTAAGAAAATGTTTTGTGTTGAGAATAACGTGGATTTAAGAAACTAATCATATTTTGAAAATACACAATAAAATAGTCCATGATTTTGTTCAGAAAAATATCTTTTGAATTGTCTTCAAATTAACTAAATAAATGGTGATACCACCCTAACATGGCAAAATATATCCATTAGTGTGTTGGAAATTCTGTGACTACATCAAAATTGTAAATAAATAAATAAATAATCCAATTTATGGCAATGCAAAATGGTTAGTGACTAATTTAATTCAATACATGATTTGCTATTTACAACTTTGAATAAAGCAGAAAATGAAACATATCCGCACGTTTCGGGCATATTGGAAAGCAACTGCTAGTAAATTAATTTAAAAGTGAGCATGCTATACCATCCATTTCAATTCAATAATTAAGTATGCATAATAATCCAAATGGTCGACATACGTAATTCATCCTTAGCGCGGTATGCTAAAAGAAAACATGTTTAACACCTAGTCATTTTATAGTACAAATGTGATACAGGTAAAGAAACCATATCACAAAGCTATTATTGGATGAAAAAAAACACAAGCTAAACTGGAAAGAAATAAATACATAAAAAACAAATAAAGGCAAAAAAAAGGAAAACTAAATGGACATAACAAAACAAAAAAAAGACAGAATTGCAACTTATCAAACTTACAGCAGAATATCAGTTCTGCATAAAGACCTCATGCCACAAGCTTAAAAATCAAACTACTAACGGTGTACATCAAGACCTTCATTGCACATAATAATAAGATTATGAAACTCAATCAAACAGCAGGACATCTGCAGTAAAGACTCGTAGTAGCGTCGAAACAAGGAGTCAGTAGAAAAACTATAACCAAAATGCAAGCTTAACACAGTCCTCATAGCCTGCTACCAGTGCAAATCCAAACCAGTCCCAAAAAGAATAATATCAACAACATAAAAATGAAATTAAGGCTCTAAGTCGTCGCGCGCTTACGTTTACTAAACAGTTTTGCTTACATTCAAAACAAGCATGATAAAATTGAAACAAAAAGCCAGCTACAGCAGTGAATCGAATCTAGTCTAATAGCTCCTCCCAAAAATAGACAAAATCTCGAAATTGAATAAGCGTCACGCCACCGATTCAAGGAAAACAAACTAGCTATGAACATAACAGATTAAAACGGCGAGACATAACATAATTCATGAAACTGAGTTGGAAAACAAACACTTATCCACCGATTTCAACTTAACACATTTGTACGAAATTATGGATTAAAAGACAAGTCGCACAATGAATCGTTTTGAATTCTAAAATGGATTTTGCAGGAAAATTGAAACAAAATGATAGTTCGTGAGATTGAACGCTCATGATATCTAATCTTATGGCATACCCAGAACAACATTTGAAATCTACAATACCAATCAGTCACAACAAAAACAAATACCAACAATCAACCACAATGGCAAGCTACTTCAAACAACATTCATTTAAACTACTATCTATCAAAACCAAATCATATTTGAAACTCCAATCCTGGGCTACTCTCTACATATGATGGGATTCAACAGAAATGGAATCAGTTTTCAAAACAAAACTTAATAAAAAAACTTTGATCTTATGCTACAAACCCAAGTTCAAATATTACTGCATAAAGATTCAGAGACCAACCAAAAAAGAAAACAAAATCTGCTGTTGCTATTTGAAACCCTGTCAGCAATCTCACGCAACTACTAATCAACGAATGCTTAACCGAAAACAAAAATAAAATAGTAGCTGTAACGTGAAATCAGAACACATCAGTGCAAATAAACACGACTACTTAAGTGCACAACCAGTTGCACTGTGTTGCGACAGTGTGGTGACAATTTAAACCATCATAATCCAAAAGAAACACGGACCCAAACAGATTTTATGGCAGAAATACAATTATATCCACAAAATATCAGAACAACCTGTATCAGTACTAACAGGATCTCATAAACTAAAACTCAAAATTCAATCTATGCAAAATCCAAATGAGATACCACCCTATAATCGAATGCAATTGTACTAATGTTCATGACAGACTAATAACAACATCCTTGCAATGGATTAAAAATCACTAACCACAACCGTGATGTCACAGCCAAACGATATGCACGATCAAAACTCACGATACAATAAATACATAATATACCAAATTGGAATGCAAACAAATATCACCATATATTCGAACTTTGAATGAAGGAAACAAATTGCAGTAGCACAACCAACCACATATTTACAACAGAAGCACAACCGACTTGCAAGGAAATGTATAGTCAAATACAACAATAGCAGTACCTATCGCAGAGTAGTATAACTCGCAGACAACACATAGAACTCAAATACTAACCTTCAACATTAGTTCCAACAACGTGCTATTCTAAACTATGCGAATCAATTGAAAAAACTATAATTTCCACAGCAAGATTAAGCATCAGTAGTAGCAACACAAAATAACCAACATTAAGTGATTGACAACAAACACCAAGTTCGAAAACCAACAGCCAAAAAAAGAAATATAAACCAGAAAGGCAACAAGCTAACAAGAGTTCCAGGAAAACCGACCAACATACGACGTATTACCCCTGATGTATTACTAATGTGATGGCTGCCATAGCTTTGATTTTCAAACTCTGCAACTCCAATCTTCAGTCCTCCGCTCGAGACAATAGTGATGCACAAGTTACCAAAGTCGCTTCGTGTCGTCACAAAAATGAACTTTCTTTGTTCAGGTACAAATGAGAGGGAAGATCCGAGACTGAAACTTGGAGAGATGACGCTTCCGAGCTGCAGATTTGCAATCGAGCTATTGTTGTTGTAACCATTGAATCATCTACTCCCAAACGATTTGAAACTTTGGAATCTTCTGTACGCGTCGAAGCTCTTGGAAAAGCTAATACAGAGTTGCTGCCGCTTTGTTCAAACGTTGCTGTTTCGCTTTTACTTTACATCTCAGTAGCAGCGATGATGGATTTGAAAGCGAAACATCGTCCCTATTGTCGTTGTGATAATGATTTGGGACTGAGCAGACATGAATCGAACACAGGTCTTGTTGCTTGCGTAGCCGCGAAGGGAGACTCGAAGGGTGGTGAGGAGATGATGATAAAGGGGGAAAGAGGATTTCGAGCGGTGGATTTGGTGTTCTAGGGTTTTGGAGCGAATTGGGCGGCGGTTTAGGGTTTGGCTTGATTTAGGGTAGCGGCGCCTCTAGGGTTCCATTAGGGATTGTGAACAGTGCGTCCGAATTGGGGCGGTTGATTTAGGGTATTTGTGGCGGCTGTGAACAGTGAAAAATGGTTCCCCCTGAATCAATCTCTTTTTCCCTTTATAACCTGCGGACTTTCTCCCTCAGCCCCTCCAATGGGCCTACACGATGGGCCCTATGTAGCTCCAAATATTTTTCCAAACAATTTTCTTTTTTTTTTTTTTTTTTATATTAATTAAACATATTAACTACTAATTAATATTAACAATATAAACTATTAACTATTACAAGCAAATTGATAAAACTATAAGAAAACTAATATTATACTAATTAATACAAATAAATTGATATAAACCTAATTAATATTATTAACATAAATAATCTAATATATATAGATATACAAAATACTATTATTACTAGAAATATTTTAAAAGAAAGAGAATTGTTAAGAAATTGAAATAAAATAATATTCATAAAAAAAAAAAGAATACGTGTCACGCCTTAATTGGTCAAAGAGAATAAATTTAAAAAACGCCCAATTTCGGGTGGACACGTGTTTAAACGTCATGAAACAATAAATGCGAAAATATTTATAAAAGGGGTAGGACAAATTTAGGGTATGACAATAGCATAGCAGGATCTAGTATCAGCTCGCAAGCATCTTGGTCACTCTTCCATCAAAGTCGGCAGTATTTCTCTGAACAGAGTTGATACCCCGCACGTGCTTGTGGAATTTTTATTCCCTAGCAAGTCATTCTTCAACCATACAGTTGATGATGATATTCCCAGCAGTTATTGCTCTTGTTTCTCCCCAAGCGGAGTTTATTTTAAGAGTTTCTTGTGATCTCTTCCCCTCCTGTTATTTCTATATCTTCTTGCATTTGCACTTTTTTTTCTTGTCGGAAAAATTTTGGGGTCTTCTTATATCTAATTAACTTCCACCCTAAAAATGAACGCCATGCAGCGGTTCATTCTCTCGAGTTTAAGGCAATTAGATAGGGGCATCTGTTATACCCCAAATTTGTCCTACCTTTTTTAAAAAATTTCATTCGCCCGACTTTGTTTTTTAATTTACCTCGCTTATACAGCGTAGCGTATTGTTCGGCAAAAATGAACATTTTCACTTTTTGGCCCAATAAAAATGTGCCACGTGGCATTTGTTTTTGTATTATTTATCATTATTTTTGTTTCATAATTTTTATATTACATGTTAATATAATATATTTTTAGAATTATTGAATTAAATTAGAATTTTAACTTTAGATTAGATTAGATTTTTTTAATTTTAATTAGAATAGAAGTGTTAAAATTAAATTAGATCTTAGTTAGAATTATAATAGGTTTTTTTATTAAAGTTAGAATATTAAGTTAGAATTAGTTAGTAGTTAATTAAATAGAAAATTAAAGAAAATAAAAAAGAAAATTAAAAATAGATTTAGACAAGCAAGAACACGGTGGAAGGGCTGAAAGATTAGGACTAGGGTTAGGAAATTTAGTATAAAATGGGTTGCACTGTTCATCCTCTTTAAAAATTTCTATTCATAAACCCTAGCCGCCCCAAATCAATTGACAAACCCTAAATTCCTCTTCCCACTTCTTCCGCCGTAACCCACTCCCACCACCTATAACCTCATTTTTCTTAATGAGCTAACCAACCTTGAACATCTCTTTAGCAAGCTCATTTCTCATGCTCATGAAAAAATTGCAGCTTTCTCTCCTTATCTTCCACGAGAAACCCTTTCTCCGCCTTTAAAATCACCATTGTTTCACCTTACAGTAACCTCATAATAACTTATTTCAACACCTTAATCACCCTTACAATAAGCTTTCCTTTGATCTCATATAAATCTGCTGAAACCGAATCTTCTTTATCCATCCTCATCCCAACGCACTCCATTTTCATAATCACTATCAGTACCAATTCAAAAGGGAGAGAGTTGTTGATGTGAATGCGTCACCGCCGCCGTCGATTCAAACCGCAATGGTGGATAGATTGTGCAAAACTAATTCACTGTTAATCTCTTGAAGGCTTTCTGTTTGGTTCTTGCTTTGCAGAAGGAAGCTGATATTGGGTGCTGTGATACATTCATATCCTGATTGAATACAAATTAGGAGGAAGGCACAACAAAGTGCAAGATTACCATGGCCGCAAGTTAAAGCCAAAATGTCCATGCATCGATAACATTGATTCATTTTTACACGAACTCAGCAGCAACTCTATATATTCAACGAAGACGGTGCAGAAATTCGACAATCATAAGCCAGCAACAAAACAGTTCGGCGGCAACAGAACCAAGGAGTTCCGCGATTCACGTCGATGTCAATAATTCAGTTGGTTTCCCGTTTTGGTTATATGATTGTGATGATGTTTGTTTATTATTTTGGTGTCTGTTGCAAGACTGTGTTTAAGCCCTTATCTGCAATTCAGTTGTGATTACTATGCGTCCTGTTTCAAGTATTTAGATTTGAGTACTGCCTATTTACATAAGATGTTATTTTATCTTCTTTTCAGTTTATTGATTATAATTGTTCTGATTATTTGATATCATTTTGATTTCGGTTGTGTGATTGCTGTTTTTTTTACAAATCCATTGCAATATTCTTCGATTTTAGAAATTTCTGTTTTGAACCTGTTGCTGCTGATTTCATTTGGTTTCAACTTCAATTCAGATTCAAGTATCTTGAACTTATAATCAGTTTCAAAATGGCAGAAAAAATTTTGTTGCATTTTTTGATGAGAATAGATATCCATACTGCTGCTGCGAGGATGCGCATTAGCAAATTCTACATTATGATAATTTTCAATTTTTAAAACTTCCATTTTTTGAGATTTATTGTTGAATAGTGTTGATGTTTCAATTTTGATTGGATCTTGTGGTTGTGATTTCACTGCGGGAACCTTGTCAGCATAATTTCAGCGCGATAATGATTCATTTTCTATTGCGACTCAATTATGTTTATTGCTGTTATATTGGCTGGATGGTTTTTATTTAAAAATCATTGAAGCTTTCGGGTTTTCTCTACGGCTTTCACTTATGTTGTTTTGATTTCAAGCTGGTTCATTTTCAATGGTTTGTGCTGCTTCATATATGTTATTGGTGTTTACATGGGTCATTTGTGTTGATGCTATTATGCCTAGATTTGTTTGCTTCATTTTTTGTGTGGATTGGTTTACTCCTGTGTTAAATTGAATTAATGGAGGATTAAGACATGGTGTTAGATGCACATCGATTGGTTTCGTTTTAAGTTCAAAATGTCACAATGGTTTTATCAGGAAGTATCATGCATGTGGTCAGGAAATGGATAGCTTTCTAGTATAATAAGCTTTTAAATCTTGATTTAATATATTCTAAGCTCTAAGTGAGTTATGAAGGTGTAGTCTTGGTGTGTTGAGTTTTATGGGTGTTATTCATAATGTTCTGGTGTGCTATACTGGGATGATAAATCATATTGATATCCATTTTTTTGGATAGTTACGGACCGTCATGCTTGCTTGATTCGAGTTACTTAGATTATTTCAATTTGAATAATTTAAGCCAGGGAGTAATTCGAAACCTGTTGCTATAAGCCATGTATCTTGCTGCCTCATCATTAGGATTAGTTTTGTTTATTATAATTTAACCAAACAACTTACATTAATTATTTTCAAAAGCTAAGATTTTGGTTAAAAAGCCAAATAACGTTTTAATTCGATTAAATCATTTTCCTAATTAATTATGAAAGTAGTGAACTCTTGGGGTCTAGCACCACTTGGGTCCTTGGACAATCGCTCTCGAGGCGCATGCCCTTGAGTTGTGGTTGTTCCGTCTTTCGGTTTTCAAAACTGTTTTTTTCCACTCAATTCAATTGAGATTTCTAAAAGATATTTTTAAATCAATTTTATTTAATTAGATATTTTTATAAGAAATTTTAATTATTCTTAAAAAAAATATATTTCAAAATTATTATCAAGTAATATTTTAAATATTAAACTTTTAGAAAATTATACTTTTTAAAACTTTTTCTAAGATATTAAACTTTCCTCAAAACAATTAATTATGATTACCTTTTCTTAAAATATTTTCATAATTGATTAATTAATTTTATATATGAGAATTAAAACTATTTTTTCTAACCAAATTAAACTATCTTTCTAAAACAATTTTCAAAACAATTGAATTCTCGGATCTCCCCTTCCTTGAATTTTTTAGGGACCACTCTTGAGGTGCGAGCCTTAAGTTGTGGTCATTTTCAAAACAATTTTTAAAAATAAATTTCTCGATTTAGCCGAGCCATTAACTTTGATCACCATACACAACATTTTAAAGCTTAATCCTGGGCTTCCTTACAGTGACACCTATTTGATCAATTATTTCTAGTTGGTCACTTAGAAGACAAGCCCACTTTGCTAGTACGCACGCTTAAAATTCAATTCAAACCTCGACTCCTTTCGAGCCATATTTCAAAAAATAAAAGAGGAGGAGCTTGGAACTAAAGCTTGCACGCAATTTCAAGGGTCAACGGAACCACTTCGTTTGGTAACTTTCCTTACTTTCAATCTTACATTTCTAGAATATCTAGCGCGCCTAATCCAAATACGATAACATATTCAAACCATTTTTCTAATTAAATTGCGAAAGAATTGAGTTCTTGGAGTCTTGCACTCCTTGAATTCTTGAGTGAAGACTATTGAGGCGTACGCCTCGCATAGCGTGTCATTCACCCTTTCGTTCTTAAAACACTTTTCCTAATTACTTGGACAAGTACTTTCACTGTCCAACAAATACTATTTCATAATTAATGGGATGAAAAAGATGTTGTTGGGATCTAGCATTCCAACGATATCCCGACTAATTGGTTGTGAGGCTGACGTCTCGTTTATCAAGTAGTTGCCATTCCTCCTAAATATACAACCCGTCTAACCTCATTTCCCACCCTCGTGTGAATGAATCTAAATCTCCCTCAATTCAAACCCTGATACACGTCTAAACCGTCCATCAAACACAAATTTCGAAATTGAATGAAAAAGGTATCGTTGGAATCTAGCATTCCAGTAATATCTCGACTAATTGATTGTGAGACCGACGTCTTGTTTATCTACTAGTCGTCATTCTCCATCAAATTACCTAACCAAACTCCTCTTTCTCGCCCCCGTGCGATCGAAACCTTAAACCTATTCAAATCTATCCTCTTTCCTAAACCGAAACATCTAATACAATAAACTTGATACCTCGCCCTCGCGTGATCCCTACAACTCAAACAACTCTGCTCAAAGAACATCATTTAGTCCTTTCTTCCATGCATATGAACTCGTGCTTCAGCCTCCCCTAGCGAGCAATCAAGCCAATGTTTAGCAGTTAGAATGCGACATAAACTCTCGTTCGACTCAAGTACACCTTTTACCAAGAACATCGTTTAGTCCTTTCTTCCGCGCATATGAACTCGTGCTTCAGCCTCCCCTAGCAAGCAGACAAGCAACGTTTAACAGTTAGAATGCGACCTAAACACTCGTTCAGTTTCAAACCCTTTTACCGTAGTTAGCCGAACTACGGTTGCTCTGATTCTTCATTCTCTTCCGAGTGTAAGATACGTAGGCACAATATTGCGATGATCTTGGCGAGCACAATCCCCTCTTTTTTCCGTAGTCCCACGAACTACGAATGCTCTGATTTTCCACTTCTTACAAGTGAAGATACGTAGGCACAAGGGACCCAATCCTTGGCGAGCACCCTATCTTAAAACCACTCATTTCCACTATAGGAGAAATTTTAGAAGAAAACAAACAGCTTAGCTAATTTTACTCTCGAATCGAATCAAGAGGTTCCCGTTGAGTACAACGGACGTAGAGGGTGCTAATACCTTCCCTCTATGTAATCGACTCCCGAACCTAGAATTTGGTTGCGATGACCATTTTCTTATCCCTTTAAAGGTTTTATCGATATTTTCCTATTCCTGCCTTGGAATGAATAAAGTTCGGTGGCGACTCTGTTTCGAACGTATTTTCCGCGTCCATTGCGAGGATCGTATTTTTCGAGGTACGATAGTAGGTTTTGCACTTGGGAATCTTTGCTTTGATTGATCCTGCCCCCTGTATGGCCCCTTCTTGTCAAAAACTTGATGGCTAACAAAGTCTTTCTAGTTTCTTATGGCCTTTGCCAATCGAAATCCCTCCATATTTTAGGCTGCTTTCTTGTCGAACACGGCGCTACATCTTGGGCAGAGCATAACCTCCGACTTTTTCTTCTGACAACTATCTAGGAAATTGATCAGGCCCTCCTCTTCCTTCAGGAAAGTTAGTGTTTTGTATTCCTCTTGTCGTCGCTCTTTGTCAGTTTCCATCGAAGTTTCTTGCGAAAGTTCGACCATGTTAATATTCATAGCGACATCCTCAGTAATGTCCAAATTTTGAAACTCCATCGTAAGGCTATTAGTAGCCTTGTTTAACTTATCCATCCGTATGAAACCATTAACGGTTTCTTTTGTTACCATCACCAGATTATAATCCTCAATGATTCTTATAGTATTGAATCCATCAACAGTTTCGTTGCTACAACCTTTGACGATTCCTTTGGTGAGGCTATCAGTAACCTCGCACATGCAATCTTTCATAACCATCTCGTCAAGATCCTCAGTGATATTAACCATGAAAACATCATTGATGAAGTTTTCAGTGATTTCAATCACGTTAACATTGTGAGCGAAGTCATCAGTAACTTCGATCATGTTAACAACAGCTGGTTCAGTGAAATAAGTATTAGCCACTTGTAAAGGGTCAGCGTCAATTTTCATCTGAGTCTTCACTTTCTCCCTAAACCTTAGTCTTTCATCCTTGATGGTGTTCTGAACAAGATCCCTGAAAATAAAATATTGAGATGTTTTATGACCCAAGAAACTATGATACTTAGAAAAACCTCTCTTCTTCCTTTGCTTTAAAGGAGGCATTTTAGCACCGGGAGACACTATCATTTGACCGTCCTTAAATAACAAGTCAAAGATTTCATCACATTTGGTAACGTCGAAGGTGTAAGTTTTCTTTAGAAATATATCTTTCCTTTCTGGTTCGACTGGATTTTTCCCGTTCGAGGGGGCTAAGACTTTACAGGAACAAGGGGGCCCTTGCTTTAACTCAGCAAGATCGATCTCACTTTCGCCGAAGTTTGAAGGCTTATTATATTGTCCCTCATCGTCTTTATTAAATTCGACGTAGGTCAGCCTCTGTTGCACCCCAAAATTTGACCAACAATTATTTATTCATTGAGTGTTTGAAAATGGATACCTTCATCAGACAGTTCAAGAGAACCTCAGAGGAAGTGGGTTGAAACCAGGGTTGTGTGCTTCATAGCTTGAGAGTTGTGGGTGTTCCTCAGATGATTCTGAGATCTTGAGAATCAACTTGATGTTTTTAGAAAGCCTATGAGATGTCTTGATAGCCATCATGAAGCCCAGAGAAGTCATTATGCAAGAATTCAGAAGATTCAACCATGAGTGGTGGAATTAGGGTTTTGACTGGGTCAACCCTAGGATAACTGAAGTTCTGGAGAAGGTTGAGACCTAATCCATGGGCCATGAGATCATGGAGTGATGAATATAGATGTTATAAAGATGATTCCTAGGCCAACTCATCATGATTGAGGAGTTTGAGAAGCTTTGAGTTAGGGTTTCTGAGGATTGTCAGTGGAAAAACCCTAATTTGATCCCTATCTTCCAGGCAGTTTTAGCTCTAGATGTGATTGATATCTCATCTTCCCCACAACATGAATGTTGTAGAGCTTGTTCTTAGATTTAATTTGAGTGGTGTAAGTCCTTGATAGGAGTTACAGAGCTCAAGTTATGGTTTTGACAAATTACAGGTCAGCAGAGGTGTGTGAATCTGGGTCCTTGAAAGTCACCCAGCTTGCAGACAACTTTTGCCCTAGTAGGATGATTCCTATTATTTCTTGGTCAACATGAATGTTGAAGAGCATCTTCTTAGATTTAATTTGAGTGGTAGAAGTCCTTGATAGGATTTGTGGAACTCAACTTATGGTTTGAACAAGACAGGGGTATTTTGGTCATTTGTCAGTTATAGGTCATTTTTAAGCAAAGGCCATATCTCCTATTTCCAAGCCTCAAATGGAAAAACTCAAAACATGAAAGTTGTTCAAAATGTGTTTTTATTTTCATGTCATAATATCATATGGGGAGAATTTAAGTGAGATTACATGATGTATCATGAGATTGCATGGGATTTACTAAAGATGACAAATTCAAATTATCATTGCATGAGAAGTTCTAGAAACTTCATGGAAGGTTCTACAAACTTCCACACATTTCTATTCTCATCTATATAAGCCATAGAGTGACTCCATGCATTGGTTAGAGATTTTCAAGCTTGCATACTACACTTTGATTCCTTCACTCCAAAATTGCATTTTCATTCCAAACTCCATTAAAACTCCATCAATCACTACAATTCTGATCATCATCATCATCCATAATCAACATTGAGCATTTGGCAAGAAAGATTGAGGAGAATTCGTGGCTGGCTCATGTATTCCAAGTGATCACTCCAACTTGCATAAAGGATTGGCCAGGTTGATTCAAGAAGTGTGAGCACAAACTACTGCAAACAGAAGCATATAGATCCCTTAAAGATCATCTAGAGGAAGTACCAAGTCTTGAATTGAAGGAGATCCACCATAGCCATCACCACTTGCAAGGTATGCATTTTCCTTCGAATCTCATTATTTATGCATAGTTAAGGTTTGTTGTTAGGGTAAGCATGATAGAGACCAATTAGGGATGAATCGTGATGAGTATGAGAGCATTCCATGGAAGTTTGTTGTATGGCCGTTTCTGTTTAGGGAGCAAGAACTCATGCCTTAGGGTACTATAATCTTAGTTCTTTAGCTTAGTGTAATCCTCATAAGATGTAGATCATTCTAGGTTAATATGAGCCCATTCCATTTCCATGCATATCAGAAGAAAGTAGTGGTGACCAAGACTTCCATCGTGCGTATTTCTTTCTAGAGTGAGTATTAAGAAAATCCATGACCATGGCTGTGTAGAGGGCAGTAAGTAGGTTAAGTTTGATGTTTGGATCGTGAGTTTTCATTGCGAGATGAGGGAGCTATGGATGATGGAAGATTTGCGCATGGAGGGTGTCTCGTGAAACCCTAGCTGGCTTGAGGTAGGAGACATAATCCCCACCGTTGATTCGTGTTGAAATATTTGACTTGGTCTCTCAATCTACGGCCCAGATGCATTAAAAATGGGAGGGAAATTTAAAAATCAAAACGCTGTCGTTTGGATTAGTAGCCGCGCCTGGGCTCATCCCCTTCTATCCGCACCCCACCTAATTCTGGCCCATTAAAAACCAACTAGCGTGCATTTCTATTTACACCCCATCCCCTTTATTTTGTTTTCTTTTATTTTTAATTCTTTTAATATTTCTTGTTCTTTAAAAATTCATATAAAATAGAAAATTTAATATTTTTTACTTCTTGTTTTTTTCATGTGTTAATAAATTTGTCTAGAAAAATATAAATAAATAAAATGTCCATTTTATTTTCTTTTCATATTTTTAATAGATTTTTCTTTTAAATAGCTTTTATAATGTTTAGTTTGATATCATGATTTTGTAGAATTTCTTTTAGGGCCTTCCTTTAATCTTTTTAACTCATTCTTTTTTGTGTAATTAGATATTAGATCATAGTTCCCCATAGGATTTAATTCTTGATTTTTAGATTAAAATTTGATTAGTTTAATTAGGGTAGCATTAGGGTATCCTAATTAGGGTTTAGGTTGTGCATAGGTAAAGAAATTCATTTTCTTTAAATAGTTTTGTCTTGATTTTTGGGTAGAGGCCCATGTGGATGTTATGGGTAGATATTGTAGACCCTTGTGAATAATTGTTAGATTTTTCCCCATTGGTTTAGTATTTTTAGGTATTTTCTGAAGTTGCCTATTGATTTTGTCTGTTCTGTGGTTATCTGTTCATCTTTGGGGTTCATTGTGGGGAATTTGTTGTGGGGCTTATGTTGTCTTGAAGACCTTGTTGGAGAGCATCATGAAGAGAAGATTGAAGATCAAGACTCAGAGACCCAGAGCTTGGCTTGTTCCCTGTCTGTGAGGTTTGAGATCCTGAAGTTTGAAGGAAGTTCATGGTACTTTCCTGAGGAAGGCACTATGAATGACTTTCATTCTTTCTTCTCACCTCTTTCTTAAGTATCCAATGATGTTGGAGCCAACTTGTGAGTTTAATTTCTCCTGAGGAGGAATATAAACTGATCACATGTTGTTGAGCCACATGGGATACAACTCCTAAGTGGAAGCCTCCTAGTACTTTCTTGAGGAAGGTCCTATGGGTCTATTCACTTAGTTCCATTAGTTTATCTAGGATTTCTTAAGTATCCAATGATGTAGGAGCCAACTTGTGAGTTTAATTTCTCCTGAGGAGGAATATGAACTGATCACATGTTGTTGAGCCACATGGGATACAACTCCTAAGTGGAAGCCTCCTAGTACTTTCCTGAGGAAGGTCCTATGAGTCTGTTCATTTAGTTCCACTAGTTCAGATAGGATTTCCTAAATATCCAGTGATGTTGGAGCCTGCTTGTGAGTTTAGTTTCTCCTGAGGAGGAATATAAACTGATCACAGTGGTTGAGCCACATAGGGTATGACTCCTGAGTATACACTTCCTAGTGCTTTCCTGAGGAAGACACTATGAGTCTGCTTACTTAGCTCCCTTTCTTTGGTAAGCTTGTTCTGAAGCTTGAAGACCGGGATTGTTTTCTTTTGGTTAGGTTTTGCTTTAGGGCTTTGCTTAGATTTGATTCAGATTCTATGTTAGGGTTAGGATTAGAGAATAGATGATTCTTTCTCAAGCTTGTGGTTTGTTTGCCTGATGGCAACTTCATTTCTCTTATCTGTTCATTGCTTGATAGCATGTTGTTTATCTTCAGTATGATTACTGTTATTTCATGACTGGCTTGAGGTCGAGACGAGCTTGTGGAGGCTGAGGCCCCACACACATTTCCTCCCTCACTTGCATTGCATGCATTTTACTGTCAAAGCTGATGCTTTTGTCTGTTTCGGTGTATCATTGATATGATCCCTTAGGACTCTCATTTCCTCTGATGAGGATTTGATGATAGACTTTTAGGTTGAAACCTATGCATGACAACATCTAGGAGTTCCCTGTTCAAACCTCAACCATAGGGTGAATCCATGGCATGACAACAGTAGGACTTGATAGTCTCCCTCCTAGTTGGGCCTGTTCTCTTCTCATCTCAGAGCAGTTTAAAATACAGTAATCATGAATGATTTCTTTCGTACGTTACGAGCCTTAAGCTATCTGAGAAAGGATGCGTTCTCTCTCAGGTCATAGTCTCTAGTGCGGTTGAAATCGCAAATACAATAAAAAACACTTCTTTCAGGAGATAACCCGTAGTTTGCCGAACTACGTTTGCTCTGATCTTTCATACCAGATGAAAGTACGTAGGCATAGGATGCGATATCCTAGCGAGCAACCTTCCCCACCTTCACCCGTAGTTAGCCAAACTACGTTGACTCTGATTTCTCGTTCCAGACGGGAATACGTAGGCATAAAGCGCGATGCTTTGCCGAGTCATTTTTCTTTTCTTTTTCAGCCAGCCTTGATAGGTAGATAGATTATAACCAACCCGTCCAAGTAAACAAACAAGCGAGGATCCCGTCGAGTACGACGGATGTGAGGGGTGCTAATACCTTCCCCTTGCGTAACCGACTCCCGAACCCAGACAATGGTTGCGACGACCTTGTCTTACCCTTTTTTCGTCAGGTTTTTCCGATCGTTTCCTTTCCCGCTCTGAGGGATAAATAACGAAAGATGGCGACTCTTCTGTCATGTCGGCACCTTATTTTCGCGCAAGCGACAGCCTCTGCTTTCTCCACCTTCAAGAATTCTAATTTCCGATCCTATCATCCACTTGGGTCATATCTCTTAAGTACCGGGTGTCCAGTTTCTTCCTAATAGAATAGTCTAGACCCCTAGCGGCAATTTCGACTAATTCGTGTTCTGGCACTTGTATAAAACACACGGATTTGAGTAGACGAAATCTATTCAAATAATTATCTATTGGCTTAGTAAACTTTCATTTGATAATGGTCAATTCCTTCATGCTAATCTTGATTTGTCCCATATAAAATTGTTCATGGAACAATCTTTCTAATTGAGTCCACTTATGGATTAAATTTGGTGGCAAGGTTGTAAACCATGTAAAAGCATTTTTGGTGAGAGAACTTAAGAAATACTTTACCCTAAGGTTTTCATTATTCGAAATCTCTCCATCCTCTATCAAGTACCTAGCCACACGTTCGACAGTGGATTTAGTGGTATCCCTATAGCACCCTAATTTTTTGACCTCAAGATCCCACCTCCTTGTGCATTTTTTTCCGCATATCATTTAAGTCCATCTTTCGTTTTGACTAACCGCTAACCAATTTGTTTAGTTGTTCATTTTTGCAGGTGAGTCGAAAATGGTCTTGTGCGTTTGTCAAGTCAGTTTGAATCTACATGGACATAAAAATCCTAAACGTTTACGGATTTGTCATTAACATCGTCCTAGGCCTTGATGTGAAGGTTCTCGTCTCGGTTTCTAAGATTCAAAATTTCATATGAGCAGGATTCTAAGCTCCAACGGTTCAGAGTGTGCGATTTAATGGTAAAATCATGGATTCAGAGGATTGGAGTCCAGGACGAGATTATCATTCTTTATTTGAGTTCAAGCTGCTATGAATGCCGATTTTCTTCTATGGTTATGGTTGGGTCAAGATTGAATGATTGCATCAAATTCATAACGGACACCAGTTGTTTTCAAGTGATTGCAAGTTGTCAGATGCTTCAAATTCGAATTACGAAATTTAAAGTTTATTCGTAATGAGATATGGATCGAAATTAAATTTGGAAATTTGAGTTCACATTTTATTCAAGGTGTCGAATTCATATACACTTTTCAAGTCCAGATTCTTATGAAATTCAAGCTTATTTCAACAATACAAGGTTATAATCCTAGAGTTCTAAATCCTAAGACTAAATTCTTCAAGTTTCCCAAGTTCTTCAAGCTCCGTACTTTAATCGCCAAAACTTGTAAAAATAGCAAAAGTGTCAAAAATTCGAATCACGAATAGTTTCTTAGGGACTTTGATTTTAGAACTGCCCTCAGAGTAATATCATCACCGGGCATTTTGGGAGGGCAACGAAAGTTCGTCGCCAGCTCCCGGTTTTCTGATGGCCATCAGTATAAATAACAAGGCAGAGATTTGTTCTTAAAATGGAAAAGTATTTTTCGCAAAAGAAGAAAAGAAAGGGCCAGTTCCAAAATGAAAAATCCAACAGCCAGGGGTCAGCAACCCAAAATGGTAAGAATGGAACATCGTCATCATCAATGAATCACAAATCCAAATCCGGAAAAATCACTAGGTCCAAATCCGAAAAACAGATTCATCACCATCAAGACAAAATCCGAACAGATCCACACAAATCCGTAAACGAAAGCGGATTAAATCCATCACCATTAAAATCCGAAAAAAACAAATATGGTAAGATCTGACAGCATCAGTAATATTCCAAAGCCATCAACAACATGTAAAAACATGTTCTATTCAAAGAAGGAAACAAATTAAAGTCCTCAAAATATGTTTTTAAGAAGAAAAACATTATAAGAAAGGGAGGAGAAGAATAGTTTTGGGGACGAATCATCACAAAACGGAAGATGAAAAACCTGACAACCATATAGAAATCCGTCCGAAAATCCTCAAGGGCTCAGTTTCCATCATTGCCCAAAACCCATCAAGACCAACAACCTCAACCGTGAATGAAACTCACTAGCCTCAAGAACAACAAACTGAACCATCATCTACCAACATAAAATGAAACCTACATAGGCTCAAAGACGAAAGTCTCATCATCGCCATCAACCCGGCGAACACCATCATCATAAAACATAAATCGTTCAAGGATCCACAAATCCAAGATCAACCGTAAGCCACCATAATATTTTTCCATTAACTTGTTTATTTTTTCAGAAACAAAAAGAAGAAGAAATATCAGAAGGGTAAGAAGAAGAGGAGATAAAGCATCACAAGAACAAGGAGAGAGGAAGAGAATTTCGCGCGGTCAGAAAGAAGAAGAAAAATCGCAGAAGTTCAGAGAGAGCATTGAGGTGCCGCGGCTGCCCTTGGAACTTAGGGTTTCAGAAGCCCGGTCCCCCCCCCCCCCCTTTAAATACCGGTCGTGTCGGGTCTGGGGCTTCATCACCTAGCCCGACCCATCTTTTTTTTTATTTTTTTTAGTTTATTTTGTTTTATTATGTTTTGTTTTGTAATTAGTAAATATTAATAATAATAATAACATACTAACACTTACTAACCACTAACTTAATAAAAATATGAAAAAATAAAAATATTAAAAATGTTTTTATTTAAAATAATTTTTATTTTAAGTTAGATTTTAACTTAGTTTTTTATACACAAAAAAAATATAATAAAAATGTTTAACTTAATTTCTTTTCTTTTTCATAATGATAATAAACAAAAAAAAATATTTTTTAAATGTAAAGGTCTTAAAACTTTTTAATTAAGTTAATCCTTTTAGAGTTTAGATATAAGTTTATTAACTAATTCTCTCATTAAAAATAAATAAATAAAAAACCTTTTTAATTTAGACTTAATTCACTAACTTTTCTCAAACAACAAAATAACAAAAAAAAAATTTCATTTAACTTTAAAATCCTATTTTTAAAATAACTCAAGCTCGTTTGATTTTATTATTTTCACTTAATACTAAAAATTCTCAAAAACAATTAAAAACATTAACTTCTAATTTCTAAATTAACTCCAAATCATTTTCCACTCCTAACTTGATTTTTCATTCAGCCGCTACTCATGATTGTTGTACAATATTTGCATTTTTAATATCGCATTATTATCATCACATTGCCAATATCACTTGCCATTTTCAATTATCCATTTATTATCATTTCTTACCGTTTATCCCCTCCGAAGGAAAGGTTATCCTGTTTGACCGCCGAGTCAATACCTTTACCCTTGCCCATCCAAGCCTTAGGATTTGAGTCTCCGTACTCACCTTTTAGGCGTCCCGCCGTGGGCATCCATCCCTTTTTTCCAAACCTTAGGATTTTGAATCGTCGTACTCATGATTTGGCGTCCTGTCATGGACATACCTTCATCCTTTTCAATTCAACTTTACAACCTAGAATTGGAGTCGCCGCACTCCACGTAAGCGCTTCCATATGAACGCTTACTCCCCCCTGGAACCTTGAACACTGTCAAGAAGATCTTATTTCTCCCTCTTTGAGGGAAACTACGATTGCTCTGATTCCATCCCCTAACCAGGATACGTAGGCACAAGATGCGAGTCTTGGCGAGCAAACTTAGGACTAACCCTTAGGTCTTTCTCTTTACCCTTTTAACCTTAAGCAGATAACATTAGCAATAGCACATTTTAAACAAGAGGTTCTTGTAGAGTACTACAGAAGTTTAGGATGTTAATACCTTCCATAAGCTTAACCAACCGCCGAACCCTAGATCTTTCCCCGCATTGTGTTTACGATGTAAACTAGGTTTTTCCTTTCTTTAACCTTTCCTTCGGATAAATCAAAGACCGGTTGTGAATCTAAGATTGTGATTCAAATTAATCAATAATTTGATATCCTATTCTCACCGCAACAATCCCCAAAAAATTTAGTGAATTTAGGAACTTTCTATCTAGGAGGTAGATCTGATTGTAAAATATACTCTGATAATGGCGAAGTGTAGTTTGGTCTTCGAAGACCAATATTTACCCCATTTCACGCCATTATCCTTTTGACCATGGCTATTAGATTGTTATCTACGGCCATATCATCACGTCGAATCTGTTGTACAACGTTATCAGCATTTTGATTCCTATCACCATTACTACCCTTGGTTTCTCCTCAATTGGAATTTGAGTTTGGGCTCTAGGGGGTTCGACCCTAGGTTGTTCGACCGCTACTCCTGCATTGGCTAGATTTACATGGGGCGGGTTTCTTTGGTTGTGTTGGACTTGGTTAATGGTAGGGTCTTCTTCGAGGACTACTCCTTGATACTCCAAGATGTATCCTCTCTGTGAATGAGGAGGCTTTGGTACTCTAAAAAAATCAACAAGGCATGTCATCTGCGCTGTCATTTGTTGGTTGGTTTGAGTAGTGCTTTGGATTAGGGGATTAAAAATCGTCCCCATTGTTTGGGCCAACATTTGGACCATTTCGTGATTACTCTCATCCATTTTTTTCCTAATAACTGCTGTAGAATTATTAGTCAAGTTTGGCATTTGGGTGGAATAATCAATTCCTAAGGGTTGGCTACTTCGACCCATGTTTATCCCAGATCCTGGTCCTTGTAATGGCGAAGTAACATTTATTACTAGTTCTAAGAATGTTGAGACGACATTATGCAAGTTTTTCATTATAGATGTTAGACACTCCATAAGTTTGTTCACAATCGCTTAAGTGCATAGAGAAACCTTGAGGCATGAAGGGCCTACTCGAAGTATTCCCTATTGGTGGAGGGGTTATTGGAGGACCCCTTGGCCCAATATAATTTAGAATGGGCTCACTATGAATAATCGATGCGTGGACATCAAACTTGCCATAGATGGCATTGGTTCTGATACAGTCGCTGGAACCGTTGTTCCCCGGTCGAAGATACTTGGGGCGGTTCTCCATTGTTACTCGGTGAATTTTGAGGAATTGAAACATTTGGCTGATTTGAATTTGCCATTCTCCTCGTATATCTTTTCCTTGGTATATCTTTGTTAGTGGTGGCTACTTTACCACTTCTCAATAACATACAACGAAGTTTTCAAAGAGAACAACAACAAAAACGAAGTTTTGAAAATAAAATTACTAACATTGTCCCACTGAGCATGCATATTTGTTTACCGTGAAAATTAGTAAACAACCGATGGTCTTCCAAATCGAAAAGGAATTTGGTTACTTACAGGACCGACCATACTGATCCTAGGACATGTGCTAGTAAATCTTAAAATAAAGTTTGGAAAATAGTGAATACTTCGACAGTATTCATGATCTAAAAGTTAACAACTTTAAAAATTCAAAGAAAGTATATTGCGGAAACTTAATCAAAAAGCAAGTAAATGCATTGAAAATAACTTGGGCAATAAAGAAGATAAACTCGTGGAAAAAAGATAAACTTGAATTAAAGTGTAAAGATATGGTGTTTCATCAAATGTACATTTTCTCAACACATTCTTTTCTTTGCACACGAGTACTTTGAGTAATTCTAAAGATTTTGTACAACTTTGAACACATCAATCCTAGTGCTAAGACTTCCTATTAATAATGATCGAAATAACTGCCCCTAATGACCTTCCTATGAAAATAAGACAAGTGGTGACCAGCATGTCTTCTTTTCTTGAAAATGCTCCACGTGTCTCTCTCAAAATCTGGATAAGAACAAAGTTCTCTCCTTTATTTGAATTCAAATCTTACGTCGGAACACCATCAGTAGTTCCATGTCGAATCAACTTTCAAGACTTAGAATATTTTTCCTAAATCTATTCAGCATATTCTCCTTGTACAAAACGAGACTTCGACCGAAAACAACCAGGTTTCACAGTTTTGTTGAAGCTTCTCATAACTTCATATAAATTGTTTTCTTTATTAATTCCATTAATCTAAACTAGGAGTCGAATTTAGTAGCTAATTAAAGGCCAACAAGACCTTCAGTACCTAACAAAAATAAGAACAATGATAACATATCACCTTGCCGAAGACCTCTTCGCACTACAAAGTTTTTCGTTGGTCCTAAAAAATAGCCAAAGGGGGAGTTTGTTATTACATTTGGATTGAATTGTTTTTATAGACAAAATATCGGACAAGATGTCTCCAAAGCTGTTGAGGATATCTTGACTACTTGTTTTTCTACTACACTATTGTTGGAAAGTTTGATAATGCCTCATTCGATCTTGTGTTTAATTCCATATATTTTTATAAGATTTGATTTAGTTTTTGTTCAGTCCAAGATTCTGCTTAAGTGGTTTGGAAAGATTTTGATTGGAAATAATTTAATCAAATAAATCTTGCATGAAGAGATCTTATTGAGTTTACATTTATTACTAGATTGAGATTTTCATTTAATAACAAGATCTTCATTCTTTTATTAAAGATGATTTATAACACATTTCTATTTTTTAAAATATTTTGTTATGAATCCTTTACTTGAGGTTTGAAGTTCTTAACATGTTTCTATTCTTGGATTTGTTTTAATTAAGATTCAGAATTGGTTTAATGAAGATGCGTGGAAAGCAATATGTTAGGCAAAATGCCAGACGTTTTGTCTTAGTCTGTTTACTTAGCGCACAAGATTGATTGAAATATATCTCGTGCTTTTGAGATTTGTTTCCTTTTCGGTTCAAATCAGATATATGATTGTTGAGTCAGGATCTGCTACATTTCTATTATTATCCTATTATCCAGTTTCTTTACAGATGGATAACACTAGCAATGAAAATTCAACGCATGAGATTATAACAAAATTTGTATTTATTCAATAATTATCTCCTTTCTGTTCTTTTCTATATCCTTCCACTTTCTTTTTAATAATGCATTCATCTTCCTTATTAGACAAAATAAAAAACGAGAGATTTAAACTTCTAAAGGAAAGAAACTGTACAATCATTTTAGAAGAATTGTTTTTACTAAAAAAATTGTGTCTTTGCAATTAGCTTCATCTTCTCTGTGTTAAATGTAATTCATAGTGTGTCAAAACAGTTTGTTTTGACACAAATTTGTTTTGATGAGATTTGATATGTTTTAGATTAGATTTGATTTTGAATATTTTGGGTCTTTTATGTTTTGGGCTTTTGTAAATCTAAAACTATAAATAGGTACCTTGCTTTATAATCAAATATAGAACAGATTTCACAGTTGCAGAGTTTAGCAAGTGAAAGTTCAATAGTAATAAAAAAATCCCACAGTTTGTGGGTAACACAATTTTCTCCAAATATTTCTTCTCTCATTCTTTTCTTTCTTGCTGTTTGTTTGTTATTCTTCTTCTGTTTTGCTGTTCTTGATAACTCTTTACTTGTTATCATCATTACTATCATATTGTGGGTTTGTTCATCAATCTTGATATCAAGATTGAAGGGAATTCTTCATAGGATGTGAGGTGAATTTCCAACATCTGGTATCTAGAGCTCCGGTTGAGAGATTCAAGGAAGGAAGATAGTGATGGCGATGAACTATCTGAATGGCAACTTTCCGGCCACCCTGCCAATTCTCAAGAAAGACAATTATGAGAATTCGTGCAAGCAGATTAAGGTGATTTTCTGTTATCAAGATCTTTGGGATCTTGTGAAGGACGGAGTGACATCGCTTGGGGAGAACGCAATGGAGGCGGAAAAGGCTGCGCACAAAGAATTGAAGAAGAAGGATTATAAAGCACTTTATAATTCATCAGTGTGTTGATCCTGATAACTTTAAAAAGGTTAGTGATGTTGATTAAGCAAAAGAAGCATGTGAGATTCTTGAAAAGTCATTTGGAGACGCAGAGAAGGTGAAAGAGGTTAGGTTACAAACTCACAAGAGAACCTATGAGTTGCTTCAGATGGAAGGCAATGAAAGCATTACAGATTTCTTCACCAGAGTCACAAAGTTGGTAAATCAAATCAAAGTATATGGAGAAGCGCTGATGACGAAAGCAGTTGTCTCAAAGATTTTGAGATCGTTGGCTCCAAAATTTGACCATGTGGTAGTTGCCATAGAAGAGTCAAAAGATCTGTCAGTGTTGACAAAGGAAGAGCTTCAAGGGACTCTTGAGTCTCATGAACAGAGGATGGCTGAGAGAGCTGCAGGAAAGTCGAAAGATATGGCTTTGCAGGCGCAGTCAGAAAAGGAAAGAAAAGGCAAAGGTAGCTGGAATGGCAACAAAGGAGGAAACCATTCGAATCAGAAGAAACCTTGGAACCAAGGCAACTAGAGAGGTGGTGCTGCAGGTAAAGGAAGAGGTGGTGGTCGAAAGACAGGCAAAAGCCACATTCAATGTTTCAATTGCCAGAGGTATGGTCATTATGTTAGTGATTGTCCAGAAAGGAAGAGAAATCAAGAGACTGATGCAAAGCTGGCGAAACATGAAGAAGAAGAAACGTTGTTAATGGTCACAATAAAAGATGAAGAAAGATTCCAAGATCAGTGGTACTTGGTCTCAGGATGCTCATCACACATGACTGGAAGGAAAGATTGGTTTATCAACATGAAGCCATCGTCGAAGAACACAGTGAAGTTTGTAAATGACAACACTCTAGCAGTTGAAGGTGTTGGTGATGTTCTAATTACGAGGAAAGATGGCAAAAGGTCAATAATTTCCAATGTGTTGTACATACGAGGCATGAAGAGTAATTTGCTCAGTATAGGGTAGCTTGTCGAAAAGAACTACAAGGTAGTTGTCGAAGACAAGATGATGAGAGTTCTTGATGCAGGTGGTAGATTAATCTTGAAGGCTCCATTGTCTCAGAATAGAACCTTCAAGATTGAACTTAATATGATGGAACACAAGTGTCTAGCAACTACATCCAGCAGAGATGAGTGGTTATGGCATTTTTGACTAGGTCATCTCAAGTTTAATGGCATCAGAGAACTGAAGAGAAGAAATATGGCTTCAGGATTACCAGAAATCGACATTCCAAGGGAAGTCTGTGAGGTGTGTTCAGTCGAAACAACACAAGAATAGCTTCAACAAGGATGTAGGAAGGAAGTAGACGGTAGTACTTGAAGTTATATACTCTGATGTATGTGGTCCAATCCAGGTGGATTTGATTGGTGGCAATAGATACTTTGTCACGTTTATAGATGATTACAGTCAAAATTTATGGACTTACCTCATCAAGAAGAAAAGTAATGTGATTGAGGTATTTTCCAAATTCAAGTCCATGGTCGAAAGACAGAGTGGTCGAAAGCTGAAAATTCTGAGGACTGATGGTGGTAGAGAGTATATGTCGAAAGTGTTCGATACACTATGTGTAAAAGAAGGGACTATGCATGAGGTGGTGCCACCCTACACTCCACAGCAAAATGGGATTGCAGAACGCAAGAACAGAACCATCATGAATATGGTGAGAAGTATGTTGAATGGAAAGCATCTACCCAAAGAATTATGGGGAGAAGCAGTTTCGACAGCAACATATATATTGAACAGATGTCCGACAAAGAAGCTTGGAGGAATCACACAAGAAGAATGTTGGTATGGTGTCAAGCCTAGTCGCAGTCACTTAAAAGTGTTTGGATCTATAGCAAATAGACATGTGCCAGATCAGTTGAGAATGAATCTTGATGATAAGTCGAATCAGATGATCCTGATAGGATATCATTCGACAGGAGGTTACAAGCTGTTTGACCCAGTGAATAAGCAGGTAGTGATCAACAGGGACGTAATCATAGACGATCTTAAAGAATGGATTGGACTGAGAATTCCAAGAAGGATTCAGTGAGAATCTCTTGTGAAGAACCAGTCACGGAAGTCGAAATAGAAGTTCGATAGGAACCAGTTACAGATGAAGCAGGTTCAAGCAGACCTCGACGAACAAGACACATGCCTACAAGGTTGCAAGAATGTGTAATTACATCATATGATGTAGTCGATGAAGAGGGTGAGCTGGTACATTATGCTTTCTACGCAGATTTTGAACCAGTCAATACAACTGAGGCATTAAAAGATTCGAAGTGGGTGAAAGCAATGACTGAAGAGTTGAAGTCCATCGAAGTCAATGATACATGGTCACTTGTCGAATTGCCGCAAGGCAAGAAGGAAATTGATGTGAAGTGGGTTTACAAGGTGAAGGTAAATCCTAAAGGAGAAGTAACTCGACACAAGGCGAGACTTATGGCGAAAGGATTTCTTTAGAAGGAAGGAATCGACTTCGATGAAGTATTCGCACCTGTTGCTAGAATAGAAACAATTAGGTTGGTTGTTGGTGTAGCAAATATGAACAACTGGCACACATGTCAGATGGACGTGAAGTGTGCATTCCTTAATGGCCCCTTAGACGAAGAAGTTTATGTTGCACAACCAGCTGGGTTTGTGAAACAAGGCGAAGAAAGAAAGGTGTACAGGCTTCATAAAGCCCTGTATGGACTTAAGCAAGCTCCAAGAGCTTGGAATAAGAAAATTGACAGCTTCTTAAGGGAGAAGGTGAAATCCGGGTATGCAGATTTCAGATGTCCCAGACATATATAAGGATATTGATCTCTGCTAAAACAGAACAAGGACAGAACATGTGCATTTTAATTCACTTTAAAAATTAGCAGTGTCATGACATCTGCTGTAACATCTGCAGACTAACAGAACAGTTTATCTAACCGTTTAAATTGAGCAGAATGTTAAATGCAGAAAGATAAATAACACAGTGAATTGTTAACCCAGTTCGGTGCAACATCACCTACATTTGGGGGCTACCAAGCAAGGAAGGAAATCCATTATCAGTAGTATTAATTCTGAGCTAAACTCTCAGTTTACAACCCCTCACTTAATCCCTACTCAATGCAATTTTGGCCTAGAACCCACTAGACAAGAGACACCTCTCACTTCCCACAATCATAGTAGTGATAAACAATTCAATACAAAAAGAAGACTTTAGAAGACACTCTTCAAAGTCACAATACTTGATTTTGCTTAACAGCTTCAATCAAGAACAATACACTCTTGCTTACAAGATTTGAGTGAACAATTAATAATTAATAAATTACAATTAGCAATCTAAACATGTCTACCACGATGCATCCAAAGATACAAAGGGTGACTTACAAAGTCGCACACAAAAGACTCTCAAAACCCTAAACCCTTATTTTACACTCAAGTTTTTCTTATTGTGAGTGCTTAATTTCCCTTGCTTCTGCACCTCCTTAAATAGTAATGCAGACTGGGCTTGGGCCTAAGTAGCATAAATTAGGTTTAACCAAGTTAATCCAATCTCCACAATTCAAGGTGCTAAAAAATAGTCCATTGGTGTTTCCTTTCATGATCAACATTGAATAGAAAGTTTCCTAAAATATAGCCTAAGATAAATAAGGAAACATAACAGAAAAGAAAACGGAGCCCATGCTGGCAGATACCGATGTCACAACATTCAGCTTGACATCCAATAAACTCTGTATTAACTAACCAAACATATCCTGCAGAACACTACACACGTATGTCATGACATCAGTCAAGACATCTACACACATAACAATGTTTTACCATAAAATGTAGCTAATCAAGAACATCTACAAACTCCCAATCTTCTGCAGAATCTTCTTCATAACAGTAGAAACAAATATATTATAGTTTCCTAAAAAGTCTCAAAAATCCTTTTTATGAACACCAATTAAATCTGCACTTTGTTCCAAATAAATCTCTTTGACCTACACACACTGATGAGGTATATCCAACAGGATCTCATCAAACCAAACCACCTCTGTCAAGAGATATAAAGTAGCAACTCCTGTTGTACCAAACAAAGATGTCACGACATCTGTCTCGACATTTTCATAATAACACATGACAGCAGTACTGTCAAAACAGTAGATGAAGATGTTATAACATCTTGCTTAACATCAGTGCAAAATCATTTTTTACCAAAATTTAGCCAATCATAGAACCATGGACAATCATGGAACTAACAATCTCCCCCTTTGGCAAATTTTGGCTAAAAGAACCAAACAAACTTATCAGGGCAGCAACAACAGTAGTTTTCTTAATTATATCCAGCCTCACAAACTATCATGCTCCCCCTTAATAGTTGTATCTAGCAAGCAACAACATACTACTCTTTCCTTAGTAGTAGCAAAGTCCTATTACAATGTTGCATAACCTCAGGACAATAGATATAACCTTAGGACAACAGATAACATTAACACTTTTACTCCTCTTTGTTTAGCCAAAAATTGACAAAATTTGGAGTAAATGCATACGCATAACCTCATAACACATCAATCAGAGCCAACCCAAAAAACTGAATCATAATCACCATACTTTAAAGTAAGACTCAGCTGACAACCTTCACATGGTGTCCAAATCTTCAGACTGCCATCTCATAACCTCCCATGAGATACACAAGCTGCTTAAAAACGGCACCACTGCAACAACAATCCATGAAAAAGGACTTAAATCCCCCTGCTGAACTCACTCAAACACTGTAAAATCAATCCTGATTCGTATAGATCCAGATACCACAACTTCTTGAAAATACATCCTCTACATCATATTCCAGCATGATTAGATCAAGCATCACAATCCTAAATCCAGCCCATCATGTGTGACATCAATTCCTTCACCACTCACTTTGGTTCTTAAGACATCAACCACATAACTTATTATTTCCATAGTAGACTATATACTTCACTAAGATACACATGAAGGTCTCTGAAGGACACAACAGCAGCAGCTTAACAGATCATCACAAGTACCAGAAAATCATAGAGAGAAATAAACTCTCATGTAGCTTCCTCAGAGACATAATGTTCAGACCTCCTGTCTGATATTACAAAAAAATTTCTTAGGCACCTTTAAGAAATAGTTCCTTCATCAAACACACAGACTACAAGCACCAAGTCATGGACAACAACTACTTCTCCTTTTACCCTTTTCCACAGATCCATAAAAAAACTGATTCTTCACCAAGACCATCATACAACATGCTTTATCATAATGAGAAATAACCTCCACAAAAACACTATGAACATAGCCATTGAATCCTGAGTTCTTGCCTTGTCTGAAGCTGCACCTTCAGGAGTGACACTTTTGACATCACCAATTAAAGGATAATCAGTTAAATACTTGCCAAGTAACAATTGATTTTAAATCCTTAATTTGAGACACACAAATATTCTGCAGAGAAAAATAAATTCTCCCAGACAATAACCAATGTTGTTTCCTAGGTCATTCATAAGGAGTAAGCACAGACCTAGTTCAAACCAACAGTCTCACAAAGGAAGACCCATAGTCACCTTGTCAAGGTAAAAGGGTACACCAGACAGCACAATGTCAAGACATCTTGTCTGACATTACAACCTCATCAGTGGTTCAAGAACACAAGCTTGCCTGAGAATCAACAAACTTTGTACACAGCTCCATATCATCACAATGTCAACACAAGTAATGCAGCTACACATCATCCAGGTACACAACTCCTCCTGTCATGCATAATCAGCACTCCCCTAAAAGAGAGAACCCAAGCACATGAAGAATCATACTCACACACTAGTAGCACATGCAACTTTACACCCCTTGATTCACAAACCACGCTAGAATAAATAGCAGAAGTAGTTGCAGAATAGACATAACTATCTAATGGATTACTCAGATTCAGCTTTGAAGAACTAGAAAAATCTCCAGGATGTTAGGGTGAATATCCTTCTATATGCACAAAATCAAAGCTGATAATGTCTTGATCTTCATCTTCACTTAGTCATACAACTACAAGACAAAACACTTGGAGAGAGGCCCAAAAACTTGATTTGATCCATTGATACCTAATGACAGAACCAAAAACAATACAATGTCAAGTTCACCATGAGCTAGAACAACAACACAATGTCACAGCATCTTGTCTGACATTTCACCCTCATGGAGACATACAATCACAAACTTCTAGAAACCACAAACAATCTTGAAAAATAACTGTATTATTGCAACAACAGATCCTAGATAGAAGTATAACTCCCCATAGTTCTCTTTTTTCGTGAATGGAAAACATAAGACTCATCTTTATGTCTTCAAGAGCTCACTCCTTGTTCGGTACACCTACTGAATGCATTCACTTACTATTTGAACCACAGGCACCTAATACACCCATCAGACAAAAGCTCTCCCATATCTTTTATAAAAGATGCTCCAAGGTCACCACAGTATCTCAAGACCAACCTCATGCTCATACAGTGAGAAGGTACCAAACTGCTCCACTTCTTACTAGAGTTAAAACTTCTCCACAAGACTTCTGGCCTGAGTTAGAGAACAAGATAGACACCCCATAATCCAAGACATTCTTTCCTCATCATTCTCCTATATGATAAGTTAGAACACTTCTGGTTTAACTGGTGAATATTCACTTCCATATAACACATCATAATCCAGACTTTCATGCAATCAACCAATGCTCCACTCCAATCTTGTACAATACCTTCACATCATACTCCAAGACAGTCCTTTTACCTCATCATTCTCCCGTATGACAAGATAGAGTACTTCTTAGTCAAGATGTGAATCACAAGTTCCACAACAGATCTTCAAGTCCTTCTCCAATGAAAAACAACCAGATGGTACATATCACAGACACAACATCCAATGGTTCTTTATATGCCCACAACTGGACTTACTACTGCCTAGTAATCCAACTGAAGATCTTCAGAGAACATAGCTCCACTAGCTTGATCAAATACATCTCCAAAAGAAGGTAATCTTCCATAAGCAACTTAGGGCTTCTACCAAAAGCACCAATATATGAACAGAACCAGAACCTCCTTTGGTCTTCAAACAACTACCCTTCTGCACAAGAATAATTATTAAATAACCAAATGCCATTGTTTGGTTAACACGACTTCTTTCTAGAAAATCTTCTGACCCACCAAACAAACTTGATCTTCATATCCTTCATGCTCCATAGCAAGGCAACTTGGATACACCAAGACTTAGACCTGTAACATCTACTCCTTCTCACAGCTCCTGCAAAATGCATGAGATAGCATTCATACCCGAGAAGATCAACCTATCTTCAAATGATGTAGCATTACACACACAAAAAACCAGAAGTTTCTGCTTGATGTCACAACATCTGATCAAACATTCTGCTGGAGAGTTCAGGCTTTCATTCTGCCACTTAGAATAACCTTCTCCAGAAAAGGGTTCCATGTTCTTATAGACTCGAGTAGACAACCTTCATCTTGTATTTCTGTACACACCTTAAGGAACTACTCTTTAGTGAACCCAAACATGCCAAGGCTTGATTCTTCAAAGAGGATTAGTCACAAAAGATCTTTACAAAAGGACTCCCGCTTTCCTTAAGTAGATACTTCTTCAGAGATAACTGCCACTTACTCTTGACCTCCAAGATGAGCAAGGTCACATGCTCTTATGCACTTAGATCAAAAATAAACTGATCCAAGCAATTCTATCACCAACACCATCTTCTAGACAAGGTTCTTGCCATGAAACTTTCTAGATAAGGATCAGATGCTTCTAGTAGAAACTAGAACACACCTACTGCACTCCCATACTTCTAGATTAGAAATAAACAGATCTAAGAAAAATGTCTTCATCTTCACTTCCATCAGCACTACATTCTAGCCTTAGTTTCTTGTCAAGAACCTTACTAGAATAAAGACAGATCTAACTATATCTCCTTTGATCTAGTGATTCACTCCTTGAATCAACTGAATTCTGCACAATCTCTGCTGATGGAATGTCTCCACATCTGGTTGAACATCAGATCCTTAAAGTAGACCAAACAAATCAGGGGCCTGACACTTACGCAACAACTGATGAGACAACTTTATCATCAACTAAGGATAATCCATTAAATATTTGAGAATATCTCAAATAGCAATGAATCTCAAATCCTTATGATAAATCCTTCTCTGAACTTCATGGGTAACCAATTAAATACGCGTGTAGTCCACAAATAGCAACTGATCTTAAATCCACACAACTTGTTGAGAAGATCATCTGATAGATATTTACACTTCAGTAATACCAGAAGTATTCTTTAGTATAAGTATCTCTAATGTTGAAACATCAAGGCTGACACCCTTGACTCAACCTGCCTATGACTTCCTCTGCTGATAGAACCCTTGCAAGTCATGAGTGGTGAAAATAAATCACCTCCCACTATTTTCTCTAAAAAAATCTTCAACAACCTGTAATACACAACAGAATAGTCCAAGCACACAAGCAACAACTCAGGCACACAAACAACACAGCTACAACATTCAGCAACCTGTAGAATAAAAACAGCAACAACCCAAACAAAAACAGCATCCAACAGGATCAACATCTTGTCAGACCAACCAGAGCAGCAACCAACACCATCTTCTAACCATCTACACGCCTGCCACAGCCATGCATCAAACTGTATATAGTCCAATATTCTCCCAAGGCTACCAGAGTTCTTTCCTCAGAAAAATATGCAGCGGAACCACCAAAAGAACAACTTCAACATGCCCTAAACAAGATGTCAAAACATCTTATAGGACATCATACAGAAGTAGCCACTCCTCTTTTGGCAAAACATTCAACAGGTCACAGAAGCTCCTATATCAGAGGGCACAACAGCAGATACAAAGAATCCTTCAAAGTCATGAGTAAACACAAACTCCCCTTAAACTCCATAAGCAGCAGCTCAAACATTTAGCAAGATCAGCAAATTTGCTACCACTTCTCCTTGTTCAAAACACCAGAAAGTATGTCCCAGGTTTAACCAAGTTAATCTAATCTCCACAATTCAAGGTGCTAAAAAATAGGCCATAGGAGTTTCCTTTCATGATCAGCACTGAATAGAAATTTTCCTAAAATATAGCCTGAGATAAATAAGGAAACATAACAGAAATAAAACAACGCCCATGCTGGCAGATACCGATGTCACAACATTCAGATTGACATCCAATAAACTCTGTATTAGCTAACCAAACATATCTTGCAGAACACTACACACGTATGTCTTGACATCAATCAAGACATCTACACACATAACAATGTTTTACCACAAAATGCAATCAATCAAGAACATCTACAAACTCCCAATCTTTTGCATAATCTTCTTCATAACAGTAGAAACAAATATATTATAGTTTCCTAAAAAGTCTCAAAGATCCTTTTTATGAACACCAATTAAATCTGCACTTTGTTCCAAATAAATCTCTTTAACCTGCACACACTAATGAGGTATATCCAACAGGATTTCATTAAACCAAACCACCTATGTCAAAGATATAAAGTAGCAGCTCCTGCTGTACTAGACAAAGATGTCACGACATCTGTCTCGACATTTTGATAATAACACATGACAACAGTACTGTCAAAACAGTAGATGAAGATGTTATAACATCTTGCTTAACATCAGTGCAGAATCATGTTTTACCAAAATTTAGCCAATCATAGAACCATGGACAATCATGGAACTAACAGAAGGAATTTACGAAGTGTACAACTGAGCATGGAGTATATGTAAGAAGAAGGAATGGTGAATTGCTTACTATGTCTCTATGTTGATGATTTGTTGATAACAGGGAGTTGCAAGAAGGAGATCAAAGATTTCAAACATGACCTGAGTGAGGAGTTTGAAATGGCAGACTTGGAAAATTTCTCATATTCCCTTGGCATCGAATTCTACGAGACAAATAGAGGTTTGATGATGCACCAAAGAAGATATGCATGCGAAATACTCAAGAGATTTGAGATGCAAGATTACAACCAAACTTCGACTCCAGCTTAGCCCAGATTGCAACTGTCGAAGGATTCAGATGAAGATGATGTCGACCCAACCCAATACAGATGACTTATTGGGTCACTTAGATACCTTCGTCACACAAGGTCTGACTTAGCATACTGTGTTGGTATGGTAAGTAGATTCATGCAGAAGCCAAATATATCACACCTAGCAGCGACGAAGAGGATACTGAGGTATCTGGAAGGAACTCTCGACTATGGCATTTTGTTTCCAGCAGCTGATGAAGGAAAAGAATGCAAGTTAGTGGGATACACAAACTCTAGTTGGTGTATTGATGCTGAGGATCGAAAATCCACAACTGGGTATGTGTTTATGTTAGGTGGTGCGCCAGTTGCTTGGAATTCGAGAAAGGAACCAGTAGTGGCATTGTCATCATGCGAAGCAGAATATATACCTGCTTCTCTTTGTGCATGTCAAGCAACTTGGATGGTGAATTTGGTCAAAGAAATCATATGGAAGAATCACGGAGCAATTACCATGAAGATAGACAGCATGTCAGCTATCAACTTGGCGAAGAATCCAATAGCTCATGTTCGAAGCCAGCACATCGAAATGAGGTTCCATTATCTTCGAGAGCAGGTAGCGGAAGGGAAGATGAAGTTGGAACACTGCAGAACTGAGAATCAGATTGTAGATATCATGACGAAGGGAGTGCAGGTCGAAGCCTTCAGAAGACTAAGAGCCATGATAAATGTAGACAGTTTAGACACAATGAATTAGGTGGTGTGTTAAATGTAATTCATAGTGTGTCGAAACAGTTTGTTTTGACATAGATTTGTTTTGATGAGATTTGATATGATTTAGATTAGATTTGATTTTGAACATTTTGGGCCTTTTATGTTTTGGGCTTTTATAAACCTAAAACTATAAATAGGTGTCTTGCTTTGTAATCAAATATAGAACAAATTTCACAGTTCCAGAGTTTAGCAAGTGAAAGTTCAATAGTAATCAGAAATCTCACAGTTTGTAGGTAACACAATTTTCTTCAAATATTTCTTCTCTCATTCTTATCTTTCTTGCTGTTTGTTTGTTATTCTTCTTTTCTTTTGCCGTTCTTGATAACTCTTTACTTGTTATCACCATTACTATCATATTGTGGATTTGTTCATCAATCTTGAGATCAAGATTGAAGGGAATTCTTCATAAGATGTGAGGTGAATTTCCAACACTCTAACTATCAACTATGCTCCTTCTTCCATATTTCAAATGTACTCTGCCGAGGCAGCGCCGCCGACACAATCCACTGCTATGCCCATAGCACCGCTGCCATAAAATCTATGTTATTTGGTCATCTTTATATTAAATCTACTAGTTTCCAATTCTTTTGGCAAAAAAATCCCAAACTTTTGCAAAGTGGACAAATAAAAAATTCTCAAATCTTTTTCCAAAACCTATTTCCAATAGTCCTAGAACAATCTTCAATATAGTGTAAAAACCAAACTGTCTTTAATTTTAAATCTTATAAAAACTTCAAATATTTTCTCAAGAACTTGACTTATTGCTTTTAACCGTCCAACATATATAAACTTGACTCACACCATAATAAGTATTCATTACTTTTACTCTTAAAACTTACTTCTCCTTAAGCTCATTAATTTCGATGTTAGAATGTTAACGCCGATACACTTCACCAAATGATATCTTCTCTACATCACCGATCCCTTTATTCTGCAATAGAATATAAAGTAAATTTATACAATTAAACGAGTAAATTGCATCCAAATATATCAATTGACGTAGAAATTTGAATTTGAATTTTTTTTTTTACATTTCATGCAATTGATGCACGTCTTTGAGAACGTGTAAGACAGACTACTATATACAATTTTAAAATTTTCAGAATTAAATTATAGTTAAATATAATTTTATAAAATATTTTATAAAATTAAGTCGTGATTAAATAAAATCTCTATTTATTTTATCCAAGGATTTATTTATAAATAACCCTCCAAATCTCGAAACTGTGACGCTTCCAACCTTTTATAATTTAATGGCACCCTCGAGCCTAAAACTAAATAACCAAATACTAGTATGCTGTATACTTACACTTGTAGTAGTTGTACAGAATTTAATCCATTATTTAATTTTTTACTTTTCAAAATAAATGTGTGAATGTCAAACATTCCTCTTGCTTTAAACACACATACGTGACATACCGATTCCATTTTCTGTTGAACTTACAAACACATTACCCTTCTTCACTTTCTCAATATTTCAGCTTGTGTGTGAATTCAACAGGTCACCAAAATTGAAATTAATGTAACACTCAATGTCAACCCGATTTTATAAACATAGAATAAAGTCCAACCAAAAAATTTAAATCTATTAAGTAGCTACTTAAAAAAGAAAGAAATCATTTCATAAGAAATAAACATGTGAATGTATAATAGAAAAATGATTTTCTTTTTACTCCCAAGAAATTCTAAAAGATAAAACATACTGTAAGTCATAAAAATAAACACATAATATAGTACTTGTATTTATATTCAAATAACATATATGAAACAAACATAATTTTGTTATATCCATATTAATGTAAAACATTGTAGATTGAATGTATTATGTAATTAAAGTGAGAAAACAAAAACAGTATACAAATTCAAATTGGAATAATTATTCATTATAGATATCAAGCTCCTGCGTCTGCATCACGATCTGTAAAGAAAGAAGCACTGCTACATCTTTTCTCACTAAAAGAAAATGTTGATGATGATGATGATGAGTTACCCTTGGAAGCAGAAACCAAAGGAATTCTCAAACGACGGCACTGAACAACCGGTGTATTAAACCGTCCACTCTTATAAAAGCTTCCAAACTTAGCTCTAATTTTGATATCAAAATCAACAGCCAAATCATTGTAAATCCCAAGACGCGTCTCTTCGCTATACTCATCGAGTTGTTTAAGCCCTAGTTTGATCTTTGTATTTCCATTAAACACAATCGGTCCGAGAAATGTCGTATTTTTGTGTCCTTGATCGAACGGTGTCAAACTCACAAAACCAAAATTATTGTCTTTGTACCAAGCAATCGCGGTGATTCTTCGATAATAGACTATGATGTTGTTGTTTGGGTTTCGCACGGTGACGTTGAGTTTGAAATTGTAATGCAATGTATTATTGTTGTTTGTGAGGTTGAATTCGGAGAGAGTAGCGTCGGTTACGTGGAATTTCACGCTTGAAGGAGAGATAACTATCCAGAAAATAATAGAGAGAAGAATGAAAAAGAAAATGACGGTGTAGATTGTGCAATAGAGGCACATAAAGGTTCTGAACCAACCAGGTTTACAAGCCATATTAACGAGGTTTCAGTTATTTTGTGATGATGGGTTTTGGATCTTGATGAATCTATGGTACAAAATTGTGTGTTTATAGAGTGGAAATTGATGAATTTTGGGGCATGGTGTGTTGCTAAAGATTTTCTATGTGGTTTCGTTGTAATGATACTACAGAGAAAACAAAGTAGCGTATATATTTAATTTTATATTTTTCATTAGGAAACTTCTTTTGAAATAGATCATTGAGCATAGATGCATTGACTTTTGAAGATATTAGGACTCTTCAATGGCTTTACCAACAAGAATATTATGCGGTTGTATATATATGAAATATAAAATATTCACAACACACAAAAATTACATACAAAATATCAGACATGAAGATATTAGAAATTATAGAAATCATTTTATCTTCTTTTCTAGCAGAATATTATAATATATGAGATTTAGCTGCTTATATAAATTAAAGATAAGATTATTTAGTTAATAATGTTTTAAGAAAAAAAAAACAGTTTTGTTATAAGAAATGACACGGTTTCGAACTAAGTAGAATTATATTTCTTTTTATGCGGCTTTCAAATACTTCTGTTTTCATTTTTCAAGTTGCAACTTTGGACGATGTTCCTATTAATTTTCATTATTGTTTTGGAACTTAGCTGCATTTTTTTCTTCTTAAAAACAAATAGAAAAATGCTATTCCTACACCCTTTTCTACACCCAATACTTACACCGTATGCACTATTCACCGTATTTATACGGTGAACAGTGTTTTTTTTATTAAAATAATATATTTTTTTAAAATATTAATTTTTTAAAAAAAAATATTTATTTTTAAAATTTATTTTATAACACAAATATAAGATTGCGCATTAACCAACTTCACAGTTGCATTAACCACAAAAATCTACATTATTAGCCAATTATTTTACCTATAATTTATTAACCACTTTCACTACTTCATTAACCAATAAAATACACACTATTAACCATGTTCTGAGAAATTTGTTCAAGTATTTGTGAACAGTAATTGAGGTGTAGGGTGTAGAAATGAGTGTCAACATAGCAATCCTGAAACAAATATTGGAAAATCGTAAAATTATCATTAATATAATATGTAATATCATTTTACAACCATCAAGAATTTGTAAAAAGTCAAGGCCTTTAAAAGCTGATATGCATGTTATGTGTTCATTTCTTTCCTTCTTTCCTTCTGTCCCTACTAAAAGTTCCCCATTGGGATTATAGATTTCACATGTTTTTTTATAAGCTACAAATATAATAAGTATACTAGGAATACACCAATCCGTTTGTACATGTATTTATATCCCAACCTTTAATTTATATCCCAACCTTTAATAGACAAACATAGACAAGATGAACAAAGGTCTAAGGAACTCCTAAATCAAAAAATCTAGAAGAGACTTGTATCAATTATAGAAGCTACACTTAAGTTTAGAATTAGGCCTAAAATCTAACCAATATCAAGAGGTTTGAATGACTTTCATTGGGATATTCTCGTGTTTTCCAATCATGTCGTTGAATATAATTTGATTTCGCGTCCACCAAATTGACCAAGACGTCGCCATCCATATGATACAATCATATCGTTTATATATTATACAATGAACACTTACATAAGTCGCGATATTTGCGACAGTGCCTCTATGTGTTTCACCCATTGTCAACAATGTCGGGTATGCTCTAACTCAACCAACATTTCAATACTTTTTTAACGAAATTAGGATGTCAAATGCAGATGCAGAAAGCTGGTTAGACAACATTTCACTCGAAAAGTGGATAAGGGCTTTTGATGGTGTATGTCGTTGGGGCCACATGACGACAAACCTTGTGGAATCCATGAACGTGGTATTCAAAGGAAAATGACTAGTAAGGGTATCAACCATTAGATGGGATGAGTGGACTGTGTCTAGTAGCAGACTAGGTTAAGTTTTCCCTTAGTTGAAGTTTGTGTTTGTTATAAGGCCTAAGGAGACGAAAACATGAACACCTAAACACTTTCATTTTAGAGTAGTCTGGATCTTTTCCATACAAAGCATGAAAAGGTGAACTAGAATTTAGTAGAGTGGAAGTGGGAAGCCTATTGATAATGTGTGTAGAGGTACATAAGCTATAGTCCCAGTATGCAATAGGTAAAGAAGCATGAACTAGTAATGTAAGTTACATTTCAAAAGTTTTCCTAAGTTATCTCTCTACTGTCCCATTTTGATAGGAAGTATGTGGGCAAGTTAGCCTATGTGTGATCCCTAACTCTGTCAAATACTTAGTGAAGGTTCTAAATACTCCTCCAAAATCAGATTGAACAGACTTGATGGTAACATTAAATTGTGTTTGAACAAAACTGAAAAAAGTTTGAAAGCATGTAAAGCCTCAGATTTTTGCTTAAGCATGTATAGCCAGGTATACCTAGTATGACCATCTACAAATTCTATGTAGCCAGAGCTAGAAGGATTTGGGGAAGGACCCCATAGATCAGTATATATCATGTTAAAAGGTTTGTGATAGATTGTTATAATTAGAGGAGCATACAATTTATGCGCCTTACCAAAATTACAAGAAGTACAGAATGACTGCCTATTTTTATTGATAGAATAAGTGTTACACAATTTGAGTATAGAAGCAACATAATTAAAATTGGCATGGCCAAGCCTATGATGCCACAATGTGCTAGTACTACAAGTATCTATACTATGGGAATAGAATCAGAAACAACATAGCTTTGAACACCAGTAAAAGGAATAAATTTGTTGATGTGATTGAGAGACCTTTTGAGATTAATAGACAACTAAGGAAAGCAATATAAGCCATTGGCATCTAGGACTCCTTCAACAATAAATTGTCTAGAAGCCCGTGATTTAATATAGCATTTATCAGGTAGGAACTCAAATATAACATTATTATCACTAGAAAACTTTGAAACAGACATTAAGTTTCTAGTTACGGAGGGAACATGCAGGACATTAGCAAGGGTTAACACACAAGAGGGGTTGATTTTATAGTGAAATTGTAAGGATCCTAGAGCTTGTATGGTGAGTGTTTGACCATTTCCTACATAAACTTTATTGGTTCCTACATAAGGCTTTGTTTTTTTCAAAAGAAAGGCATAAAGTGTTAAGTGATGAGATGCACCTGAGTCTGCAAACCAAGCCTAGGATTCTAGCTCAGATGGTAGGTGATATTCTTGAGTGTATGTTAAGGTCTGCTTGTGGTAGCCGTCATTGCAACAGTTTGAGAATTTTACGAGCCTTTAGAACAAGCTTCTTGCTTATGAGATTTGTTGTTGTTGTTGTTGTTGGTCCATCTGAGGCATTGCTTGAAGTCGAAGGCATGAAGTTTTCTTCAAATATGTGCCAGCAAGTGGAAATTCATGTCCGTATTTGCCACACAGTTGACAGGTTGGGCGATTTCCAGGTGTATATCTATCATTCTGGTATAACCATCGAATGATTGGTCTTGAGGCACATGTTTTGGATTAACCTTTCATTCTTTCTTTCATTCTAAAAACACTTAATAAACTTGGACAAAATGGACCATTGGAATCTAGCATTCCGGTGGAACCCTTTGAAAAATTGATTACGAGACACATGTCGTGTTCTTATCAGGCGCTTGTTGGCCATTAAACAATTTTCTTAAATACCTTAAATGAAAAAGAACCGTTAGAATCTAGCATTCCGTTAGAACCTCGAATGATTGATCCCGAGACTTATGTTCCATTCTCATCGAGCTTTCGTCATTCATTTATACAGTTACCTTTTGCATACCGAACTTTTGCGCTTCCAACGTCTTTTGTACAATTACCTTTTGCATGTGCCTCCCCACAAAAACCACACTTAAGTGTTTGAATCTAACTAACATTTTCTTGTGCTATTTGGGATGCGGCTAACTAATGTCTCCATTTGAGATAATAATATTGTATGAGAATCAACTACATGAATACCTTTTAGTTTTCACCAATCGCTCATTTAAGTGATACTCATTCTAACACATTCTCGATTAACTTTTTTAACTCTCACTAGTACAGGAAAGACTTTTTACATCGAGCGAGAAACACATTTTAAATTGGATCTGAGTCCGATGTAAAGCCAAGTGATGTAGTAAATCAAAGACATTTTACATTGGGCAGTAGCCCAATGTGAAAAATATACCTACTACATCAATTGACTATTACGTCTGATGTGAAATATGGGCTTAACTTTTTTTCTTCAATAAATGCACATTTAACATCAGTTTCCTTTTTGGCCCGATGTAAAATGTAGGTTGTTACATCTATTTCCTTTCTGCCCCGATGTAAAATGTAGGTTTTTACATTGGTTGCAAGGCACGTCCAATGTAATACGTATGCTATCTTTCTTTAAAAATTAAACTATTTTTTAGCGGAATCGAAGTGGAATCCCTGTAATTTTCTTTGGTAACTAATTTTTCATATTTTTCCAACATCACACATACCACATTTAAGTCGTTATTTGATATCTAATTTTTCATATTTTTCCAGCCAATCTGTTAATTTCATTGCACCAAATAGCTAGGATACGCATATTCTTCAAGATGAACAATTGATTTACAAAAGTACTAATCTAGGATACACGCAAGTGTACAAAATTATAAGTATGTTTACACGGTGGACTACTACAACAACAAAACCCGTGAAAACATACAAAAATATTCAACCATTTATAAGTCATTTCCCACACTTAAATTACCAACATGGAATCCACAAAAAGATGAATTGTAGTTTCAGTAGACAACACCAAAATCACATTTGCTGACAATAAATAATAACACCAATTAACATCAACAGACAACACCAAAGTCAAAAAACTCAAATCAGATATATATATATATATATATATATATATATATATATATATATATATATATATATATATATATATATATATATATATATATATATATATATATATATATATATATATATATATATATATATATATATATATATATATATATATATATATATATATATATATATATATATATATATATATATATACAATTCATTTAATTCACCATATAAAGCTTAATTTTATATAACTCAAAACAACATGTTGCTCAACGGAGTCACAAATCATACAAATCTTCTTGTGTTAATTATGTTGGGTCATCAAATATCTACAATATGTAAATACACTTCTAGTATGAACAACCACTTCCTTTTCTTTATCATTTTTTTATTTGGAAAATGTCTTCGGCCATAGACTACTGAAAGAGGTGCAAAAGCCTCGCGACCAACAATCTCTGAAATAAAAAACAAAAAACATAAACTTAACAAGATTAACACAGTACAAAAAATAAGAAATCAATAGCACTAATCATATCAAGTAACTATACCCAGACTATTAGGAGAAATCGTGCAAAAGCAACATCTAAGTTTTCAATGCCTCCCTAACGACAACAACATTGTGATAGAAGAATCAATGTATTAAACAGAGAATTTCCAAAATTTCAAGAGTAAATAATTCAAACATTGAGCCAATTAAAATGAAAAGCTTAATTAAGTACTTATGTATTGTATAAGCTACTTCTATACTAAAAAAAGGTCAAGCTATTTTCATATAAACTATAAAGTTTCCGTAAACTATCTTAAAAAGGCGTATCAAAATTAGCTTGAGAACAACTTAAAATCCAAACAAAGCCCTTAAGTAACTATAACCAGACTAGAGAAGAAATTATGCAAAAGCAACATCTAAGTTTTCAATGCCTCCCTAACTACAATAACATTGTTGTTGCGATAGAAGAAAAATTATATTAAACAGTAAATCTCCATAATTTCAAGAACACATACTTCAAACATTATACCAATTTAAAGAATCAACTTAATTAAGTACTTAAGCATTGTATAAGCTACTTCCATACTAAAAAAAAATTCAAAATGTTTTCACATAAATTATGAAGTTTTCGTAAACTATCCTAAAAACTTATCAAAATTAGCTTCAAAAATAACTTAAAATTCAAACACATACCTTGTCAATACCATTTTCAACACACAAAATCATAATCTATTTCAGAGAGGAACTGAAATTGCCCCTTATTTTGCAAAATAAAGGACCACAAACAAATCGTTCACGTGAAAATTGGAAAACACTATAAACTAATCGAGTACTTAACATCTCAACCTACCACGAATTGACGATGATTTGGTCAAAGGCGTTGAAACAAACGCTGGTGCAAACGAGCTAGGGTTTGATGTGACATCGAGATTCACAACACCTTTGGTAGCTAGTAAAGGTGGATTTGGTGGAAGATTTCTTGAACAAAAAATAAGAAGGTTTGAGTTTGGTTGATTTGACGAGAATGGAAAAATAAGGAGTAGTGTTGGTGCAATCGGTGAGTGGGTTTCTGCTACTGAACCTTCGTTTTCGTTCAGATTCTTTTGTTAGGTTATGGTGTGATTAGGGTTAGTTTCCACTAGAGATGAAATTAGATAGAGTGTGAGGGTTGTGAAGAGTGTGAGGAGTAATGTTCATGGTCGTTTTCTTTTGGAAAGAAAAAGAAATGATATTCGGTCGCGCTAGGGTTTTAGTGAGATTGGAGTTTTCACATCGGTTGTAAAGAGGTCTGATGTAAAGGCACACTTTTTCACACCGGGTTCAAATCTAGGACTAATGTGAAATCCTTTATAACAAAACTTCATATTATTTGCGAAAATGTAACCTTGTTATTTTTTCATCAGTGAACTTTTCATATCGGGTGCAAATCTAGGCCCGATGTGAAATCCTTTATAACAAAATGTCATATTATTTACGAAATTGCCACCGTGTTATTTTTTACATCATGGAAATAAATGTTTGATGTAAAATCCCTAAATCAAATATTTTTCACTTCATATTGTTATGAAATCTGATGTAAAATCCTTTGACAAATATTTTTCAGATCATATATCTTGAAATCTGATGTAAAATCATTTAACCAAATGTCTTATTTTTAGTAGTGTCTTCATCTGTCTTTTCCTTTAAGGTAACTTCATATGAGACATCGAGAAATATTCTCGTTTGAACCTTTAATCCACTGATGAAATGTGTCGGTTGCTCCATTGCACTCATATTTTGATTTGGGCACTTGCAGGGTAACAACTTGAATCTTTCTCATGTATCAGAAAACGACTTTGTATCTTCCTGCTCAAAACTGATAATTACAGCTTTTCTTTCGACGAGCCGAGCGTTTTATTAATACTTCTACAAAAACTTGTCATCTAATTCTTCCAGGTTTGAATAATACCATTTAGAATGCATTGCAATCAATCCTCCGCACGACCTATCAAAGAAAAACAAAAAAAAAAGTAACTTTACTGAATCGTCACTGGTGTCTCCAGATGGCTTACACATCGAGCATGTCTCATAGAATTTAGTGAGATGCTCCCAGGGATCTCTAATTATTTTTCCTCGAACGGGTTCTCCTTCAAACTTATATGTACATGATTCTTAATGTCAAAGTTTACCGAATTAGCCGGTTGGAATCCTAAAAATATTTTGTCATGCATCTGTTCTCATACAATAGTGTCCCAACATTTGACGTGGTGGAATGATCATCTTTACTTCCTCTTCTTTTACTTCCTCAGTAACTTGCGGTGCTTCTCGTTTCTCTCCACAAAATGTGTGCGATGTTCTTTCAATTTTAGGATTGATTGGTATCAGCGCCGAATCAATACCACATAAACAAACAAGAAATACCTTAGTAGCACGCACTAAACAGAATAGAACAAAATTAAAAATAATTTATAAAAAAAACTAAAATAAAAATCAAAGTGCAAAATCAAAAACTAAAACTAAAAATAGAATGCAAAAATTTAAAAATAAAAACATCACACTAAATTGCTTTAGGGTGTATTTGGTTCAAATGAGGGAGAGAGGAGTGGAGGGGGGTGAGGGATTTTTTATATTATATATATATGTTTAGTTCAAAAGAGGGTAAAAGGGAGATTTTAATTAAAAATATGTTTGATTCACAAAGAGTGGAAAGAAATTTTATTAATAATTTACATTTTATATATATATATATATATATATATATATATATATATATATATATATATATATATATATATATATATATATATATATATATATATATATATATATATATATATATATATATATATATATATATATATATATATATATATATATATATATATATATATATATATATATATATATATATATATATATATATATATATATATATATATATATATATATATATATATATATATATATATATATATATATATATATATATATATATATATATATATATATATATATATCAACCCACATTAGATTAAAATAAATTGATTTTAACTGTTTATCATATACAAATCTAACTCGTACTATAATAAGTATTCATTCCTTTTACTCTTACAAATTACGTCTCTTTAAACTCATTTTAATTTGGACGTTAAGGCTCATGCCACTCCACCAAATGATTTTTTCTCTATTGCATCACCGATCCCAAGATTCTGCAAAGGAACATAAGTGAAGTTATGCAAATAAACGAGTAAATTTCATTTAAGTAAAACGGATTGATGTAGAAGTTCGAATTTGACAAAAAAGATTCATATATTTCATGCAATTGATGGAGACGCTACCAACCTTGTATAATTTAATGCCACCTTCAAGCTTGAAACTAAATAACCAAATACTAGTATGCTGTATACTTACACTTGTAGCAGTAGCAAAGAAATTAATCCATTATTTAGTTTTTGACTTTTCAAAATAAATGTGTGAATGTCAAACATTCCCCTTGCTTTAAACACACATACGTCACATACCGATTCCTTTTTTGTTGAACGTACAAAAACATTACCCTTTTCTCAATTTCTCAGTATTTTGATAAGTGTGTGAATTCAACAAGTCACCAAAATTGAAATTAAGTAACACTCAATGTCAACCCGATTTTATAACATAGAATAAAGTCCAACCAAAAATTTTAAATCTATTAAATAGCTACCTAAGAAAAGAAAGAAATCATTTCATAAGAAATAAACATATGAAGTGTATAATAGAAAAAAAAATCTTTTTACTACCAAGAAATTTTAAAAGATAAAAAACATAAGTGATAAAAATAAATACCTATAATAGTTGTATTTATATTCAAATAACATATATGCAACAAACATAATTTTGTTATATCCATATAAGTGTAAAAAATTGTAGATTAAATGTAATTAAAATGAAAAAAAAAATAGTATACCGTTAAATTTGCTACAAATTTCTAGAGAATTTTTAAATAGAATATGTAACAAAATATAGAACATCCTAGAAACTATAAGGTGTATGAATATGGTAGAATAATCTAGATATATAAGTATATGGCAAAGATAGAAAAATCTAGATTTATCATGATAGTAACCTATCATGAAAACTCTAGAATATTCACCACTATTGAAAGGTTTGTGACTTGAGCCTATAAATAGGCATTTGCTACATTGTAAACAATCATCCAAGAAATTAATCAAAAAACCTTCTTTCTAAACTACTCTCTAAAACTATCTTCTACCAACTATCATCTAAACAATTTCTAACAGTGGCATCAGAGCTACGTTCGGTCATACATTGGGCGTAGTTATACTAATACCTACCATTTCAAAATCCTCCAAACTACTTCAAAATATTTCCCTTATACTATTAACCCACTACAATATTTTTTCTAAGCCATGGATAACACTACTCAATCATCAACTATTTGTGTCCCTATTTTCAATGGTGAAAATTATGATTTCTGGCGTGTTAAAATGGAGACATATTTTTCATCTCAAGATTTATGGGACATAGTAGAAGAAGGCTTCATCGCTCCCATAGATACTTCAGCTCTAAATACAGCTCAAGAAAAAGAGTTGAAGAAAAATAAACAGAAAAATTCAAAGGCATTGTTCACCTTGCAACAAGCGGTGACTGATGCAATTTTTCCAAGAATTATGGGAGCTAAGACTGCAAAAGAAGCGTGGAAGACGTTGCAGGAGGAGTTTCAAGGAAATGACAAGGTACGTGATGTCAAACTTCAATCTCTAAGAAGAGATTTTGAACTATTGAAGATGAAGGAGTCCGAGACATTTAAAGATTACTATTCTAAAGTTAAAGAAATAGTTAATCAAATGAGAGCTTTTGGGGAGGATATTCTTGACAAGAAAATTGTTGAGAAAATTCTAATTACTATGCCCCCAAAATTTGACCCAATCGTGACAACAATAGAGGAAACCAAAGATCTGTCTACTCTATCAGTGACAGAACTAGTGGGCTCTCTTGAAGCATATGAGCAAAGACTACATAGGCATAAAGAAGATACACTTGAAAATGCCTTTCAGTCAAAGCTCAAATTTAAGTCCCAAAATAAAGAAAATGGAGGAAAGAAAAATTATGGTGAAACTTCCAAAAGAAGAGAAGTTCCTAGAAATTTCCAAAAGAACAATCCAGATAAAAATATTCCATGCAATATATGCAAACGACTAGGCCACGCGGAGAAAAGTTGTTGGTACCGTAATATGCCACAATGCAATCATTGCAAGAAATTTGGGCACATAGAGAAACACTGTCGCAACAAAAATAGGCATCAAGCTAATATCGCAGAGGAGCATGATCAAGAACAATGCATGTTCTATGCCACTCAAGAATCAATCAAAGAAAAAGGAGGAAGTTGGTACTTGGATAGTGGATGTAGCAATCACATGGCCAAGGATGAGACTATTTTCAAAAGCATTGATGAGTCAGTCAAAGTCAAAGTTCGACTAGGAAATGGAAGTGTGGTTGAGTCAAAAGGAAAAGGCACCGTCGTGGTAGAGACAGATAAAGGTACGCGACTCATCCATGATGTCTTACTAGTTCCCAGCCTAAAAGAAAATCTTCTAAGCATTGGGCAAATGATGGAGAGAGGCTACACACTTCACTTCGAAGGAGGTGTATGCAAAATCTTAGACAACAAGAATAAAAGGGCCGAGATAGCCGAAGTGAAGATGAATAAGAGCAATAGAAGCTTCTCGCTAAATTTAAAATATACAACTAACATTGCCATGAAGGTACAAGTTGATGATTCATGGCTTTGGCATCGAAGATTTGGCCACTTTAACACACATGCCTTGAAGTTGTTACATGATAAGAACATGATGAGAGATCTTCCAAGCATAAAGGATAACAATGAAGTGTGTGAAGGATGTCTCCTTGGTAAGCAACACCGATTTCCATTCTCAACAAGCGGAGCATGGAGAGAAAAAGATCTGTTAGAGCTGATACATACTGACGTTTGTGGACCGATGAGGACGCCATCACACGAGAACAACAGGTACTTCATACTCTTCATTGATGACTTCTCTAGAATGACATGGGTCTATTTCTTGAAAGAAAAATCAGAAGTTTTTGGAGTATTCAAAAGGTTCAAGGCCCTTGTTGAAAATCAAAGTGGAAAGCGGATAAAAGTACTAAGAAGTGATCGCGGCAAGAGTACACATCCCGCGAGTTTGATAGATTTTGTGAGGATGATGGCATAGAGCGACAACTTACAGTCGCATATTCTCCTCAGCAAAATGGTGTGTCTGAGAGAAAGAATCGCACAGTTATGGAGATGGCTAGATCGATGCTCAAAGAGAAGCGACTACCTAACACATTCTGGGCTGAAGCAGTCTACACTGCTGTTTACTTACTCAACAGATGTCCAACTAAATCTGTACAAGATAAGACTCCAATTGAGGCTTGGAACGGGAAGAAGCCATCAGCAAAGCACCTAAGGATCTTTGGATCTATATGCTACATTCATATTCCAGACGTGAAGAGGCATAAGCTTGAAGACAAGACTATACGAGGTATCTTCTTGGGGTATAGCACAATATCTAAAGGCTATCGTGTATATAACTTGCAAACAAAAAAACTCATCATCAGTCGAGATGTTGAAGTTGATGAGAATGCTTCTTGGAATTGGGATGAAGAAAAAGTGGAGAAGAATGTTCTTATACCCACTCAACTACCTCAAGAAGAAGCTGAGGAAGAAGTCCTAGGTGAACCTTATTCACCTCCACCACAACAACAAGTTCAAGAACTATCATCACCAGAGTCTACTCCAAGACGAGTAAGATCTTTGAGAGACATATATGAAACCTGCAACATGGCCATACTCGAACCTGGAAGCTTTGAAGAAGCATCAAAGCATGAAGTATGGGTCAAGGCAATGGAAGAAGAGATAAAGATGATCGAGAAAAATAACACATGGGAGTTAGTAAATCGTCCCCATGGAAAAGATATCATTGGGGTTAAGTGGGTCTATAAGACAAAGCTTAATCCTGATGGCACCATACAGAAACATAAGGCGAGACTAGTAGCTAAGGGTTACTCACAACAACCTGGGATTGACTACAATGAGACATTTGTACCAGTAGCTCGTCTTGATACCATTAGAGCTCTAATAGCTCTTGCGGCACAAAAAGGATGGAGTATACATCAACTGGATGTCAAATCTGCCTTCCTCAATGGTGTACTTGAAGAAGAGATCTATGTGGAGCAGCCACAAGGATTCATATCTGAAGGCGAAGAGAGCAAAGTGTTAAGACTAAGAAAAGCACTATACGGTTTGAAGCAAGCTCCTCGAGCATGGTATAGCAGAATCGATCAATATTTCATGGATCAAGGATTTAGGAGAAGCAAGAGTGAGCCCACACTATACATCAAGTCTCAAGGTCAGTACACTCTCTTACTCTCTCTATATGTAGATGACCTTATCTACACGGGAAACAATACTAAGATGATAAAGGAGTTCAAAGAAGACATGATGAAGACCTTTGAGATGACCGACCTTGGTTTGATGAGTTACTTCCTCGGTATAGAGGTAAGCCAAAGAAATGAAGGGATATTCATCTCACAAAAGAAATACACAGAAGGCTTACTTAAGAAATTCAAGATGTACGGTTGCAAACCTGTCGCTACCCCACTCATAACAAATGAGAAACTACAAAAGAATGATGGAGCACCAGAAGCTGATGCATCCAAATATCGAAGTTTAATTGGAAGCCTCCTATATTTGACAGCTACGCGGCTAGACATAATGTATGCTACAAGTCTTCTATCAAGATTCATGCAAAGTCCAAGTCAAATACACTTTGGAGCGGGAAAAAGAATTTTGAGATATCTACAAGGAACAAAAGAGTTAGGTATATGGTACTCTACCGAAACTAACTCAGGTTTACTTGGCTACACCGATAGTGATTGGGCAGGTTCGGTAGATGACATGAAGAGCACCTCTGGTTATGCTTTCTCACTCGGATCAGGAATTTTCTCTTGGGCGTCGAAGAAGCAAGCTACGGTTGCACAATCCTCAGCAGAAGCAGAGTACGTGGCAGCTGCTGAAGCAACGAGTCAGGCTATATGGCTTCGTAGGATACTTGAAGACATGGGAGAAATCCAGGATCAGCCAACTAAAATCAATTGCGATAACAAATCAGCAATTGCAATGGCAAAGAATCCAGTGCATCACAGTAGAACAAAACATATAGCAATCAAGTATCACTTTATAAGAGAAGCTGAAGCAACTAAAGAGATCAAACTCGACTACTGTAGAACAGAAGATCAAATTGCAGACATATTCACGAAGGCGTTGTCGAGACCAAGATTTGAAGAGCTACGAGCTATGCTTGGAGTCAAAGAAATTTGTATCAAGGAGGAGTGTTAAATTTGCTACAAATTTCTAGAGAGTTCTTAAATATAATATGTAACAAAATATAGAACATCCTAGAAACTATAAGGTGTATGAATATGGTAGAATAATCTAGATATATAAGTATATGGCAAAGATAGAAAAATCTAGATTTATCATGATAGTAACATATCATGAGAACTCTAGAATATTCACCACTATTGAAAGGTTTGTGACTTGAGCCTATAAATAGGCATTTGCTACATTGTAAACAATCATCCAAGAAATTAATCAAAAAACCTTCTTTCTAAACTACTCTCTAAAACTATCTTCTACCAACTATCATCTAAACAATTTCTAACATATACAAATTCAAATTGTAATAATTATTCATTATAGATATCAAGCTCCTGCATTTGCATCACGATCTGTAAAGAAAGAAGAACTGCTACATCTTTTCTCACTAAAAGAAAATGTCGTTGTTGATGTTGATGATGAGTTACCCTTGGAAGCAGAAATCAAAGGAACTTTCAAACGACGACACTGCACAACCGGTGTATTAAACCGTCCACTCTTATAAAAGTTTCCAAACTTAGCTCTAATTTTAATATCAAAATCAACAGCCAAATCATTGTAAATCCCAAGACGCGTCTCTTCGCTATACTCATCGAGTTGTTTAAGCCCTAGTTTGATCTTTGTATTTCCACTAAACACAATCGGTCCAAGAAGTGTTGTATTTTTGTGTCCTTGGTCGAAAAGTGTCAAACTCACATAACCAAAATTATTGTCTTTGTACCAAGCAATCGCGGTGACTCTTCGATAATAGATTATGATGTTGTTGTTGGGGTTTCGCACGGTGACGTTGAGTTTGAAATTGTAATACAATGTATTATTGTTGTTTGTGAGGATGTATCTAATCAGTCGTTTTAACTTTTGTAGACTTTGTGTAAGTTAACTATAATTTAATGGTAAAATAAATAGAAATCTTATTTAGTTATAATTTAACTGTTAAAAGTTTGAGGTCCTGGCCCAGTATGTACAACAATATTTAACAAAAAATAAAATGTATATGATATAAAAATATCAAACTTTATTGTAATAATTTTGTGTTGTTTTATACCTTTTCTAGCAAAATACTACGATATTTGAGGCTAAGATGGTTATATAAATTAAAGATAAGATTATTAAGTTAATAATGTTTTAAGAAAATCAAATTTCAGTTTTGCTATAATAAATGACACGGTTTCAAACTCCTCTCGCTATGTGCTGCTGTCAAACTAAGTGGAAAGATATTTTTCTTTTTATGCGGCTTTCAAACTCATTTGTTTTCATTTTAGAAGTTGCAACTTTGGACATTAATATTATTGTTTTGGCTGCAATTTTTTTATTAAAAAAACAATTATTGGAAAATTGTTTTTCTTTGACAGAATTATTGGAAAATTGTTAAATTATTATTAACAATTATACGATCACTTTACAAGAGATTTTGAACTTCATCCTTTAAAATATAATAAAGTCAAACTGATAGAATAATTTCTGCATCTTTCAAGTGTTGCAATCTCAAAAGCTCGAATAATTTTTCCTCAATTAGTTGAAGGCATGTGACGAATTTCATGAGTTGTCACGTGATTTAGTTGATTGCGTGAGTTACATGAACGAATGAAGATAAGGAATAAGAAACTGGCACTCTGTGAACCCTAGCACGATGACGCTAGTAGAAGAAGAAGAAGACCGATGTAGAAGAAGAATAACAATAGGAACGACAACGTTTTGGATAATTCTACTAAAACTTTTATTTAATCTACAATGATGAAACCTGATTTTAATTTAATCATTTTTTATTTTAAAATGAAAGTTTAAAATTATTTTTATTTACATTGTTTGAAAGAAAATGTTATCTAATAGCATGGCAGCAAAGCTTTTAAATTTGATCAAACTTTTCATTCTCCGTCACAAGTGAGACGGTCACATAGCTAAAATTGAGGAGACTAAAAAAATCTCAAAAATAATTAAAATAAGGGACATAATACTTGAATTTTTTTTAAAGAGTGATTACTAAATTAGAAAAAAAACATAGAAGGGGGATTAATACTACATTCAAATAATCATTGCAACCGTCATCAATGCAACTGTCTCATCAAGGCGAACTCAACCTCATACTCCATTTTCATTTATTGAAAGAGAGTAAAGAGAATTTCATAAAAATGCAAAAGAAAACACAAACATGAAAACAATCATAAGACAAAAGACTACATTGTGGTAACTTGTATGATTGAAAGTGGAGCATCAGACTACCTTGTCCAAAAACGATTGGAGAAGCCCTGAAACTGGATTTGGTTTGAGTGATTTAGGGACTCTTAGAGCTTGATTCTTGTTGCAGAAGCTTCAGAGCAACATGATGGAGCTAATTGAATCCAGAAATTGGATTGAAATTGGATGGAAACCAAAACACGATAGCTCACTTTTTGAAGAAAAATTGAGAGTGGAGCAGGGGTTTTCTGACTATCAAAAGTTTGGTTTTTAGTGTGGAATGATCATGTATTTATAGATGAAGATGATGAAATGCTGAGAGGGGTGAAATGATCAATAATTGAGTGAATTCGTGTGCACCCTCCAAGTGAGAAAAGTGTGGATTGACAATGCTCAAAACTCAGTCAAATGATGCATTTTAGGAGTCAATTAACGCCAGGGAACTTCACTAATCATGTTTATCTCCAAAATACGTGTTAATTTGGCATGTAATTGAGTTTTGGTGGAGGTAATCATGTTTACATCAATGGGGCATCTTGTACACGAGGCTTTTTGATTCTACTCTTTTGATATTTGTTAACATCATAACAAAGATCACAATGTGCCAAGAAAATTTTCATTTAGATGCTTGAGCAAAAAATTATGTCATGTTGAAGTTGGCAGAAAAATTTGGTAAACCAAACTTGAAAATGACCTATAACGTATCAATGAATTCCATGGTCTTCCAAGCACAATTTGACTTTAACCTTTGAAGCAATCTTGTAGAGGGTATCACACATGATATTTTTCAAAAATAATTAGCTCCAAATTGAAGAAGTTATGATTCTTGAAAGTTGAGAAAAAGTCACTTGAAAATAGGCAAAATTTCACTAAGTCCACAAATGACCTATAATGTCTTCAAACTTTTGATGATCCTCTAAGCATAATTTGCTCTTTTCATGTAAATAGAAGCTGAATAGAATATTGAGAAGAGTCATATGCAAAAAGAAGCATATAAAAATATTGAGAATTGAAGGAGTTATGATTTTTTGAACTTTGACTTGGAATGTTGACTTTTTAAGTCAAACTTCCTTGAATCAACTTGTAAACTTGGACTTTCCTTGCATTTCAATGCACATGGATAATCATATAAACTAAAGATAATGTTTCCTTTAATTTCCTTTGATTAAATTGACCAAAGCTTGAGGTAACTTGCTGATAAAGGCATGAAAATAAACACATGAACCTTTGACTTTTCTTGAGAGATAAGCTATTAAACCTTGAGATATCTTTGATCAAAATGAGATTTAATGGTGCTTGAAACCTTGTACTTTGATATTAGAAGCCATGGTTTGATGAGATAGCCTTTGAAAGTCAATGGTTGACCACCTTTTAACCTTGAGAGAGCAAAATCTTAGTTGATAAATCATGTTTGGTGTTCTTGATATAGCACCCTACCTTGCAAAGAAACAAAAGGATTCAAGATATATTTTTTGTATTTTGATTAGTAGTTAGTGAAATATAAAGCATATAAACATAAAATAGAAAAGATACACAGAGAGTTGCTTAATGATCTCTGCAAAAGCAAATACAAAGATGAAAAGACAAGAAAGCAACCAAACTTGTGATCTTGTTTGTATGCAAAAATGCAAAAAGAAGATAGGATCTTAGAGTTAAAATTTAGGGTATAACAATTGTCCCTATTTAAATTTCCTTAATTCGGAGATATTAAGATTGAAATCTTCGTCTCGACGGGATTGGAGATACTTAAATACAACAACAAACCCAATTTTTGGCCCTAAGATACCATAAAATGCACATGATATGATATAAAAATGAATGCAAAGGGTTCTGTAGGGAAAAGGATGCCACAAAAGACAAAGAAAATGTTTAAGAGCAAAAGAAAGGAAAAGAAACCCTGCATGGAAAAAACAAAAGAGTAAGATTCGACTGAGGGAAACTTACCAGCGCGAGCAACAAAAGTTACCAACGGGGGAAGACCTACTATCACTAAACAAAGCAAGACTTCGTCGGGGCAAAGGAAGCAACAAAGAGGGATATCCAATTGCACTAAGGGAAAGGAATTCAACTCAACTAGAGAAGAGGTTACCTACAACCAGACATATGGTAGCTTAAACAAAGGTAACCATTCCAGGAAGAAAAGATTACCAACCATCAGTTACTAGGTAGGGTAAGCAAAGAGGTGTATTACCTAATACTAAACGAGTAATAGCTTAAAAGAAGGTAATAAACTCAAGAGGAAACAATATCAACTACCTGTTACTGGATAGGAAGAGAAATATTACCTATTATCGGTTATTGGGTAGCTTAAAAGAAGGTAATAAGCTCGGAAAAAGTAGAAGTCAACCCTTTAATGCCTCCTTTAACAACAAGGTTGGCATTTATATCATATTTCTTCAAATGGACGGCTGCAGCAATAATTTGGGACTTGTGAACTTCCTCCAAACTAGTATAAAGAACCTCGTCAAAAACTGGTATACCTAAGAGATAAATGTACTCCTCCAAGTTCGGCAAGAGGTGATAATCAGGTTCGGCAAGAGGTGATAATCAGGAAGCATAAAGCATCGGTAGACAAGACCATAGAATTGCACAAGAGTATTCATGATTTTTTCTTCAATGTTGGTAGAAAGAACAAACAAAAGTCTTCCATGACAAGATCTGAAATCTAGTGGATCAACTATAAGGATGCTAGCTTTTTCAAATCTCTAAGATCAGGAGCTCGAAAATGGTGTGTCTTAGTATTTATCCTTCCAATATACATAATCACAAAATATGTGATGCTTGCAAAGGAAAATCACTGAGATCTTTAAAAACTAATTGAAATAAAATGTTCATGAATGCATGAGTGCATGATGCAACAACCATAAACAAGGTCAAGGGTTCTGAGTCACGAGCATGGAGCCAAGGGTAAGAACCACCCACAATGGTATATACTAGAGTTTATATCCACCTGTACGACAAGGTTCTAAAAGGTTCCCTGAGTCGTGATTCCATCTTTTGGATAATATCGGCTTAAGCGACTACTCGTCAGCCAATAATATTCACAATAGAAACTCGTCTGAGTGTAGTATCGCGTAACAACTAATTTAAGTCTACATCTGAATAATCACCGCACTACGTCATAAATGGGTCAAGATGGGTTAAAGGGTTCTAAGGTCCTCAGCTTCTCAAGATCCCAGGTCGGAAAAAGTAATGCCATGTACGACTACTCGTATGACATATGTAATTCTAAAGGGCCTCCACTTAGCGAGGGATCTCAAGTTAGCTTATTAAAGACTACTCCACATAAACTGAATAAGAATATACCACCCTCATATCATAAGTGCTCTCAAGTCTGGGTATAAGACTTATCTCACCACTCATAGATCCCCAAGTACCATAATAAAACAAACAAACAACGAACAACATAATAATAATAATAATACAAACACAGATAAGCAAGTAAGCTTAACTCACTAGGGACTATTTCCCCCGCAGAGTCGCCACTTTTTTCTGTAGCGAGAAAATTTGAGATTAAGCTATTAATTAACTTAACTCGCAAGACAAGAGTCGGCACCACACTTTTATTTTTCCAAAGGAAAGGGAAAAGAGCAAACAAAATCTAAAGAAGTTTTTAAACAAAAACTAATAAAAATAGAGACGAGGGTAAGGGGTTGGTTACGCAAAGGGAAGATGTTAGCATCCAAAACGTTTATAGTACTTTATAAGAACCTCTTGAAAATCTAGCGTTTGGCCTAAAAAGGTGTTATTTGCAAAAGATTGGTGTGTGTTTGACAAGATTTCCCGAGCCTCGTGCCTACATACCCACAAAGTGCAATGGAGGATCAAAACCTCATAATTCATGTTAAAAATAACAAAATGGTTTGTTATGATTCATTTTAAATGAAAATACAACTTGTCATTTTAAGGAGAAAATTTCAACTAATCACTCACAAGTATGTGAAAATGGACCTTTGCATCACCATAAGAAGGACTCCAACTTGGATAAAGTCAACATGTATGCCAATAACTCTCTAAAGTGAAAAAGAATCGACTCATTTCAAACAATACTATGGGATAGGAGGATCACATCTCAACTATGGAAATGACTTATGTATAAACTTTATGAAAAGTTTTAAATGCAAAAAGTGAACAAAGGGCACAAAATGGTTTGAATGAGTTTTATCTTTTTTAAGTCTTTTGAAAATGGTCTTGATATGCTTAAGATTGATTAACATTTATTAAAGAACTGAGTTTGAAAATGCACTTGACAAATTCAAGGTTTATTAATAAAGTGGTTCTAGTTTGAAAAAAAAAAGAAGAAGGTTTTGAAAAAGAGAGAAGAATTAGAAAATTTAAGAATCCGGGAGGAGATGAAGAGGTTATCCTAAAGCATAAAATAAAAGTTAAGGAAGGAAAGATCTAACTAATGTACAAGTTATCTCATCCTTTGGATTCAAGCAAAAAACTACCAGAGATAATAACCAAGCATCAGATAAAAACCAAGTGTCCAAGCTAAGTCCTCACAAGAGGTCAATCCAAGGTCAAAGTACCAAATAAGATCCAAGGTCTCAAGTCACAACAACAAAGTGTAGGGTGTAATACCCTAATTTTTACCCATAAGATCCCACATTTCATTTGCATCATTACATACACAAACAAGATCATACTTTTTGGTTCTCTCACCCTTGTGTTTCTTATTTACTTTATGTTTATTTCTGTTTACTAACCTCTAACTAAAATACCAAAAATATTTTTGCAATTTTTGCTTGTTTCTTCTTCTTCTCTGTGTGTTTAGGGTTTTGCAAGGAGATTGATAGCAAGGACATTCATTCAAGTCTAAATCAAATGGAAGTTTGACCTCATCTTGGTCAAACTATCAAGAGATTGCTTCAAATGCAAATTGGTTTGTGGCAGTGGGATATTTTTCTCAGGAAATGAGATTTGTTCAAGGTCAAATTGTCTTGTATTGAAATCCAGTGGTTTATCAAGCAGTGTTCTATGAGAAGTTTGGTCCATGACTATTATGATCAAGGTTCATCAGTCCAGGTTGTGCTCATTTATGGATTTATTTTCCCAAAGATTAATTCAGATAAATTCAAAGAGATTCAGTTTTAACCGAAGATTCAGAGTTTTGTCTGTACAAGTCAAGTTTGGTGGATGTTCGATCTGGTGTTGGTATGGTTGTTGTGGCAGCAGCAGCGGCGGCTGCCTCAGTTGCATCTAGCAAAACATTAACTGCTCCTGATCTTCCAAGTTTTGAATCTTGGTTAACTTCAAGTCGTAATATCTTGAGTAGAATTTTCTGTGCAAAAGGGGGTTGTTTAGATGAATTAGAAAATTTTAAAAGAAGACCTCGTCCAAGGAACCCTGTTTCACCTGCAGTGGAAGAATATTTGAAGGGTACAGATCCTTTTGATGTTGCAGTATCTTGGTTACAATGTGGTAGAGGGTTGAACACTAAGTTTTCAACTTTGTGGTGCCAAAAAGCCATTCCAGCTGCAAAGGAGATATATTTGAAAGATTTGTCTGCTTGTTATCCCACATCAGAACATGAAACTCACTTAGATAAGGCTTTGCATGCATTTTACTCAAAGGTAAAAGGACCCGCAGTGCAACTTTTCGCAAAAACATTGGAAGAGGAATGCTCTTCCATTTGGAAATCAGGAAGGCAACTATGTGATGCTGTTAGTTTGACGGGCAAACCGTGCAGGCACCAAAGGCATGATGTTGATGGCAGTAATTCAGAATTGGGATCTTTGTCCAAGCCACATTCAAGTGGCTACTTTTTCCTGCATGCCTGTGCTTGTGGCCATTCACGACAGTTACACCCAGATCCGTTTGATTTTGAATCAGCTGATTCTTGCGGCTTCTTTGACTGTGATAAGCTACTTCCTGCAGTCAAACTACCAGAAACTGAAGTTGAAGGACCTGTTCAGTCTTCTGCTTGGAGTTTGCTGCGTATTGGAGGTTCAAGATACTATGAATCTTCCAAAGGCTTACTTCAGAGTGGATTTTGTGCTACTGAGAAATATCTTCTGAAATGGACAATATACCTGGAGAAACATAAAAGGCTAAATGGTTCAACCGAGAGTATAGTGAAACAAAATTCTGTAATTAGGGGATCTAATGTTGAATATATTGCAGATGCAAAGAAAACCGTTGATAAACAAACTCACCCTGCTGTGGAGAGTGGAGTGGAAGACTATAGAACACCTTTAGATATTACTAAAGCTGATAACAAAGATATATGTTTCGGTAGAGGTTTTCCCATTTTCAAAATGAGAAAGCCTTTTTCTGAGGTTGTTGCTGGATCAGCGGTTGTTGATTCAGGATTCCCTCCTCTCCAGCAAAGGAAATTGCCTACATCAGGTTCAGAGAAAATATCACCCAATTCAAAACGGTAGCAAATTTTCATTAACGGCAAATCACTCTCCCTCATTCTCAATCTATAAATACAACTCACCTCTCATTTGTTTTGGCAAGCTTTTCAAGCCAATTAATCCCTGCAGAATTTTCATCATAATTCCTCAATTTTCTTCAAATTTCACCTTCAAAAAAAATTACCCTCAACCGTTCTTCAAATTTCATCAGATTCAACTCTCTTTTCATTCACAACCTTTCCACATAAAAACTCACCATACTTCAACTTCTTCAACACAACAATTAGAATTTCGCAGTTCAGAAGAAGAAGAGGAATAGGAATTGAAGTGTTACTCGTGATTTGAAGGTAGTTTGAGCTTCACCGATTCGTTACCTTTTGTTGTGATTCTTTGAACTGTTGATACTGTTGTGAAGAACTTTTGATTTCGATCTGTTCGGTGTGATTTTCGCATCCCGTCGCTTTGATTTGAGCAAGCTTTGAGCTCGCAAAGATGGCGTGAACAGTTACCGTGTGTTTTGGAGAAGACGGTGAAGTTCTGATTCTCTTTTATTTTCTTTATTTATTTTAGTTTTTTTGTTTCTTTTTTTTAAAACAGATCTTGGGCCGTGAGGCCTTTTTACTTTTATCACCAGTTTTTTTTACTATAAACCTCCTCTTTTTTTTTATAAAGAAACTTTTCATTCAATTTTCTTATTTTTTTTAATATTTGTTTTTCTTTTGAAATAATTTCTTAAAATAGATTTTTGTTTTGAACCTTAAATTTTGATAAAATCTCATCAATATCAATGGACTTTGGGTGTCGATTTTATCCACCAAGAGAAATGATTGATATTGATGATGATTTAATCAATTTAAGATTCAAATTGTGGTTTCTTTTCATTTTAATTCTCTTTCTTCTTCTTTTTATTTTTGATCGATGAAATCTATGGATCATAGATTGTTGATTATCAAGGTTGTTTAATATTCATTATTTCAAATCTATGGACGAATAATCATCGAGATAATTCTCCGTACTTTGGAATAGTGATAGATTACCTTTGATTAATTGATGAAAAATCTTGATTATGATGAGATCACTACCTCTTTTCTTTTTGTGTGGCATGTTTTAGGAGAGTGATTTACATATCACTTCTCTAACATGTGTTAACACTAACATTATTATTGACCGGCCTCAGATAGTCGTGGTTTCTACATAAACTCGATTACGATTGCTTAACATAGCGCTAAAGTGTCCCTTAATCGGAAAATGATCATTCGTGGCTCAAACTTACGTTTAAAAGTCCAAGTATGTTTAGTTGCTTGTCTTAAGTCCAATACCTATGAAAATCATTGTTAGGAGGCTTTGATTCTATCAATCCTCTAATGAGTTTTCATTAACCTTGGTCTAAGTGCAAGAATTAATCATCATTGATCATATGTTCTAACCACTAATTACTAATTCACTAACAATATCCTTGTTTAATTTTGTTTATATTCTCTTCTTACTCCTTATTTCTTACTTTTATGTTTCCATTTTATCATTTCATATCATATCTTTGTTTATGTTTATGTCATTTTTCTTTTGTCCACTTGGACCATACCTTGTTCAAAACACTAATAAAGGATAAAAATCTCTAAAAAAAACTTGGTGCTATTAACTTTGTGGTTATGCTCTTGGACTACTCTTAGACCTTGGACTTCATGGACCTTTGGACTTAGAATTAGGACTCTTATTCCTATGCTTGGAGTATTGTGGATCTTAGCCTTTATTTGGCTCGCTCATTAGCTTATGCTTTAAATCGGATGGAATTCTTTTTGCTTGCTATGGAGTGTGCTACAAGTCGGTTAGATTTTTCTTACCTCTAGCTTTTATTTTGGTTTCTAGGATAGTCACTTCATCTCCTCCCCTTCTTAAATTTTCAAAACTTTCTCCCTCTTTCAAAACCTTCTTGGTTTCAAACTTCAAAACCGCTTTCGCAATAAAACCTTGACTTTCGTCAAGTGATTTTCAAACTTTGTTCTTCTTAATAAAAGTCAATCAATGTTAATCATGCTTTGACCAATTTCAAAAGACATAAAAAATACAAAAACTCATCAACTCTTTTTGTGCCTTTATGCACTTTTTCACTTTAAAACTTTTCATAAAAGTTTAGACACGATTCATTTCTATAGTTGAGATGTAATTCTCCTATTCCCCATATTATTAAGACTTTGACATTTTCCACGTTGATGTTGAGTGATAGTCTTGTTGATAATCCAAGCAAATCCTCCATCTTTATGTGACGCAGATGTTGTCTTAATACTCGTGGGTGAATAGTCGCAGTTTTCTCCTTAAAATGACGACTTGTCTTTACATCTAAAATCAATCAAAACCAACAAATTTTTTGTCATTTGTACCACGAACTACGGGGTTTTGATCCCATATTGCACTTTGTGGGTACGTAGGCATGAGGCGATAAGTCTCTCCAAACACAAAAATCTAAAAAATAATTCTCTTCTCAACTCCCCAATCTCTTTTCAAACAAACCATTTTCAAACCAAAAAACGTAAATATTTCAAAGGGCTCTTATAGAGTACTATAGACGTTTTGGGTGCTAACACCTTCCCATTGCGTAACCAACCCCCTTACCTCAATCTCTGTCTCGTGTTCTTATTTTAAAACTCTTTGGTTTTGTTCGCTCTTTTTCCTTTCCTTTATTTGGATAAAATAAAAGTGCGGTGGCAACTCTTGTTTTTTGAGTTAAGTTAATTAATAACTTACGCTCACGATTTTTACCGCTACATAGGGCAAAGAACCAAATTCCAAGTCCAAAAATCTAAATCCATGCAAGGGATAGTAACCAATAGTCCAAGGAAACAATTAAGGTATGTTAAGTGTTTAAGCTTTTATTAATGTTTTAAAAAAGAAAAAAGAAAGTCCAAGTGGACAAAGAGAAAAAGGCATAAACATAAACAAGATGAAAATATGTTATGAAATGATAAACATAAAATAACGAGCATAAAGATAAAAGTGCATAAAAATAAATGGCATAAAGTAAAAGTTAGCACAAATAAAGTTAGTGTTAGTGTTAGAGTTAATGAAGAAGATATTTTATCATTTAAAGTAGATTACTCAACTAACCAACCCAACAAGTATGAGAACTTTGCATCATCCTTTAAAAAGGACTCCAACTTGGATAGAATCAACAAGTATGCCACTAGCTCTCTTAGGTGAAAAAGAATCAACACACAACGGAGATAGGAGAATTACATCTAGACTAAAAATGACTCATATCTAAAATTAGACCAAATGATCACTTTTCGATTAGGGACAAATTTAACGCTATGTTAAGCAATTGTAGCATAATCTATAAGGAAGATCATACTATGGGAGGTCGGTCAATAATAATTTATGTACCATACATGTTAGAGATATAATATAAAGATCATACTCCTAAAACATGTAGCACAAGTCAAAACAAGGTGGATCAAGACCGAAGTCAAGGAAAGATGGATCCATTATATCAATCAACCCCTCATGGTACTTAGGAAAAACTTATGCATTAATCTAAAGCACCTCAATTGATCAAATGATCAATCAAATGGTAGATTTGAAATGATGAAAGTTCATCAAGCACCACTCAAGATCTCATGAACAATATGGCATACGCATCTTCCAATTGATCAAAAGAGAGGTGAAAAAGAAAAACAAAGGGATGAAGAAGAGAGGATAAAAAAGATAGAAAAACCAAATTGGATCCAGGTGATGATCAATTTATCATCAAAATCAATCATCCATTTTGGTGGATTAGGATTTTCACCCAATCAACACTCAAGATCCATTGAGTTTGATGAAACTTATGATCAAATCAACTAAGTTCCAAGGCCAACAGAAGTCAACATAAAGAGAAAAAAAATATAATATGCAAAAATATGAATTAAAATGCATCAAAATTAATTTTAAAATGAAAATAAAGATGAAAATGATGCATCAAATCAAATCACAATTGGTCAAGAAAATTCATGCAATTCAGAAACAAGTCAAGAATGATATATATAATTTTTGATAATTTTTAAATGCATAAAACTATTTTTAAACTATTTAAAATGCTTCAAAAATGAGAAAAGTCATGAAAAATAGAAAATAATGAAAATAAAATATGAAAAATCTGAAATCAAAAAGAGAAAAATAAAAGAGAATTTTATAAATTATTTTGGGATTTTTTGGATAAAAGATGAAATTAATATGAATTTTAGAAAGAAAATGCAATTTAAAATAAATATCAGGAAAAAAAAATAGAAGGAAAAAACAACGCGCGTTAGATCTGCTTCATTAATCTGACTTGGCAGATCTAAAAATCCAAAAGCGCACATGCATGGTGGAATTTAGTGGAAAAGTAACATATGATCACATTTGGAATCATTCAATCAAAACATTTCAAACAGCCAGCGTGTCTCCACCTCGGGTCATCTTCCTCAGCTCTCCGGTCATCTTCTTCAGTAAGATGCTCACTGGAGACTGCTAAGTGGTAGCATTAAGGCACGAAACCACCATCATTGCAACCATCTCATTAAGGTGAACTCAACCTCATACTCCATTTTTATTTATTGAAAGAGAGCAGAGAGAATTTCATGAAAATGCAGAAGAAAACACAAACATGAAAACAAAAGTTAAATGATGAACATAAGCTATCAATGCCAGATAGGTTAGAGGAAACAATCATAAGGAAAAGGACTACATTGTGGTAACTTGTTTGATTGAAAGTGGAGCCTCAGACTACCTTGTCCAAAAACGATTGGAGAAGCTCTGAAACTGGATTTGGTTGGAGTGATTTAGGGACTCTTAGAGATTGATTCTTGTTGCAAAAGCTTCAGGGGCAACATAATGGAGCTAATTGAATCAAGAAATTGGATTGAAATTAGCTGGAAACCAAAACATGATAGCTCACTTTTTGAAGAAAAATTGAGAGTGGGGCAGGAGTTTTCTGGCTATCAAAAGTTTGGTTTTTAGTGTGGAATGATCTTGTATTTATAGCTGAAGATGATGGAATACCGAGAGGGATGAAATAACCAATAATTGAATGAATTTGTGTGCACCATCCATGTGAGAAAAGTGTGACTTGGCATTATTCAAAACTCAGTCAAACGATGCATTTTAGGAGTCAATTAACTACAGGAAACTTCACTAATCATTTTTAGATCCAAAATACATGGTAATTTGGCATGTAATTGAGTTTTGATTGAGGTAAAAATTTGATCATGGTGTAAATCTTCATATCCAAGTAACCATGTTTACATTAATGGGGCATCTTGTACACGAGGCTTTTTTATTCCATTATTTTTGCAATTGGTTAACATCATAACAAAGATCACAATGTGTCAAGAAAGGTTTCATTTGGATGCTTGAGCAAAATGTTATGTCATGTTGAAGCTACCACAAAAATCTGGCAAGCCAAACTTGAAATATTCTAAGTTCAAATGGCTGAAAATGACCTATAATGTATCAATGAATTCCATGGCCTTCCAAGCACAATTTGACTTTGACCTTTGAAACAATCTTGTAGATGGTATCACAAATGATATTGTGCAAAACGAATGAGCTCCAAATGTTGAAAATTGAAGAATTTGTGATTCTTGAAAGTTGAGAAAAAGTCACTTAAAAATAGGCAAAATTTCACTAAGTCCACAAGTGACCTATAATGTCTTCAAACTTTTGATGATCTTCCAAGCATAAATGGCTCTTGCCATGTAAAGAGAAGTTGAAGAGGATGTTGAAAAGAGTCATATGCCGAAAGAAGCATTCAAAAATATTGAGAATTGAAGGAGTTGTGACCTTTTGAACTTTGACTTGAAATGTTGATTTTTTAGGTCAAACTTTCTTGAATCAACTTGTAAACTTGGACTTTCCTTGCATTTCAGAGCACATGGATAATCATATGAACTAAAGATAATGTTTCCTTGAATTTCCTTTTATTAAATTGACCAAAGATTGAGGTAACTTGTTGATGAAGGTATGGAAATAAACACATGAACCTTTGACTTTTCTTGAGAGACAAGCTACTAAACTTTGAGATATCTTTAATAAAAATGAGATTGAATGGTGCTTGAAACGTTGTACTTTGATATTAGAATCCATGGTAAGATGAGATAGCCTTTGAGAATCAATGGTTGACCATATTTTAACCTTGAAGGAGCAAAACCTTAGCTGATGAAACATTCATGGTGTTCTTGGTATAAAATCTTACCTTGCAATGAAACAAAAGGATACAAGATATACTTTTGGTAATTCAATTAGTAGTTAGTAAAACATAAAGCATATAAACATAAAGGAAAAAATATATACAAAGAGGTGTTTGATGATCTATGTAAAAGCAAATAGAAAGATGAGAGGATAAGAAAGCAACCAAGCATGTGATCTTGTTTATATGTAAAAATGAAAAAAGAAGATGGGATTTTAGGTTTTAAAATTAGGGTATAACATCTGAGATTTATTATTAAACTGTGATCCATAGTGAGTGAGTATGAGAGAAATAGAGGTGGTGAGAGAAATATGTATGTATCAAGAAAGAAATTGTACTTTTCTTTCGAATGACATAAGATATGTGTCATACCCCGAATTTGTCCTACCTGTGTATAGCCTTGATCTGTACATACATCCACCCACCAGTTATCATTCAGAAAATCCAAGAAAAAATGTTGTTCTTATTTTCTATCAAGGTCAGGATGTGTTAATTCAGGTGATGTGTGTTTGAAGCTTCAATTAGGTTTGTCAAGTCATTTACGAGTCAGATTATCAGACTATACCAAGATATCAGCGCTTCATGGTTAAGGATCATCAAGATTCAATTAAGGTTTCATGCAACATTTTGAAGTTCATATCTTAATTCATAATTATTCTAATTTCAAGGTGTGATATTTGCTCGATAAGGTTCAATATGGGAGCTTTGGTTTATCTGTGGTGTCAATGCATTTCTGGTTTGATTTTAATGAAGAGTTCAATACGCTGTAAACCGGTTTCGAGGTTGGTTTTTGGTTCAAGTCAGGCAAACTATTCATTCAGGGTTGGTTCAAGAACTAGTTCAAGGTTTAGTCCAAATTTGAGGATTAATTCATGTCAAGCTCAATAGAAAAAATCAAGAGCACGACTCAATATTTGAAATGGAGGATGTCAAAATCAAATTTCAAATCACCATGTTAAAGACCATCATCAATGTTGGAGCCATTCACAAAAATACCAAAATTTTACACACAAAAATGAGGTTCATGAAATTTACAAAAAAACTAGAAAAGTCCAAGTCCAAATCATAAAGTTTATTTTACAAAGAACCAAAATCCATCACCCTTCATCCTTTTACTAAGTCCAAAGTTACACAAAAATTACAACAACAAAAAAAGAGACAAAAGCACCATGAAGCCCATGTTATTTTTAAGTTCAAAAAGCCCTACCAATTATAAAAAAACATTAAAAAATGATGATACAAAACCATGAAGTATTTTACACAACGAATAGCTTTCCCAAGTCACGTTGTAGCCATGCGTTTCATCAAACCAAATCACCTTAAGCCATATTCACAACAAATTTCTAGTTTGTAAAACCAAAACTTCACACCACATATTAAGGCGTTGAAACGCAACATGATCCTCATACACACTTCAAAAATTCATACTCTACACATGGATCACATCCACACATAAACTTGTGAAGGGTACAAAACCACTGCCACATCTCATACAACTTGTAGGAATTGGAACGAAAACGGACACACAACGCTACCGCAACCTCAACCTGTAAGAGCAAAATGCGAAAACCATTTTTCAAACCCATTTGTCCGACAGAGCAAGTATTAAGAACAACAAAAACTACATCAATTATGAAAAAGAGATTGTTATTATAATAATAATATCAGAGTCATTAAATATCCAAATCAGGGGCACCCCCTAGCATTGAGGGTTTAGCTCCTCATAATGTTTGATAAAAAAATACAAGATGTAGACATTACAGTTACTATGAAGAAATCGGATCTTCAATCGCTTCCGATCTTGAAAATCTGTCCTTCACGAAGCCTCAGTCTTCTCCAATTTCTCTTTGTAAAATTTTTATTATTCCAAGAAGAAGTCCTCAAATAAAATCCAAAAAACACTTAAATAGAAAAGATCTCCTCTTATTTTTCTATTCCCCAAATGAATCATATTTAATTTCCCAATAAAATCATGTCTAACAATATCCAAATCAACAATCAGTGCCAAATCTCGCCGAAAAAGGAAAGAAATAAAATCTCCTCGTCTGTCTGCCATTGCCAATAGCGTGTGATACGGTTGGACACAGTGTCTGCTACGGTTGGACACATCTGTCCATTAGTCGTGATCGCAACCCATCTCTACCTTCAAAGCATGAGAAGTGGAAGAGGGCTCGACTAAGAACAAATGGAGAGTACACCTCAGATGCTTCAAGAGTAGTTGCTGAGAAAATTGTAAGTATGATTTGTTGTTCGCATGTTATGTGTTATTTAAATGTTGTGGTAATTACAATATTAATATTATCATGCATGTTGTGTAGGATGTGTTGGTTGAGGAGGCCCGTGGAGGATGATTTGTTCCAGAACCACAACATGATATACTAGTCGAGGCTATTGGAACAGATGAGCATGATGGGCTTGTTCATGGTGTTGGAGAAGGTATCGACATTAGATTATTCTTTGGTTCAACCAAAAAAAGCGTCGACAATGTCGAATTACAAGAGCATAGAGAAATCCTTGCTCTTATTGAGAAGGAGTTAGAAGAGCAGAGGAAGATGTTAGATGTCGAGTGGGAAAATCGGAAGAAAGACATAGAAAAGTTAGAAGAGTTATATGCAGTAAGTGTTTTATCTGAAATTCTAGTGTTTTATATGAAATATGTAATATATTGTGTTTAATCTGAAAAGTTAGAAAAGATATAAATGTGTTTATTATGTATTGATAAATTGTCGCAGAGAATAAGTGGATCATTACCACAACGCACGGATGAAAATGATACTAATAATGTTGATGATCAAGTTCCCCAAACACATGGTGTACGTCATGCTAACACCAAAGGAAGAAATTGTTCGGTCGCCCCTGCTAAAGAGTTTAATGAGTTATTGGATCCTTCCGCAAATGAAATCGCCATGTTATACGTTCTGGTTGCATAATGTAATGATGCATATCCTCTTTCTCTAGAGCATTGTCTATTGGTAGAGCTCTACTATGTTTATCCTAGTGACATTCGAGATTTTCTCTACGGTGGTACTTGGCTGGACGTAGGGATAATGCAACTTTGGTGCACGTAAGTATATACTTGAATATGCATGTCATTATAGTACCTTATCATTTTTGTATTTCCTTTACTTATTTTTTTAGTTTTGTTTAACCATTTAGGTATATTCATCGTGTATGGATAGAGTTAAATAAGTCCAATATTTATGGCATCTTGAATCCATATAGTATTCGATAAACAAATAATAAGCCAAAAGATATTGAGACATACATTTCGGGACGGTTAGGTCAAGGGGGAAAAGAATGTTACTTTGCACCATTTCTCAATGCGTAAGTAATTTTGAAATTGTGGTTTATCTTTTATAGTTAATTTTTTTTAGTGAATACTGATTATATATATGCTCGTGTTTATTCAGTGATCATTGGCAATTGATCATCATATTGCTTAAGATGAATATGATAACGACATTGTGTTCATTACATCAACCACTCGATCTTAAAATGAAGCAAATTATTAATAAGTAAGTTTATATTTATATGATTTATACATGTTTTCTTTGACTTTATAATTAGTTTAATTGGTTTAACCCATAAAATATTTTCAAATATACAGTGTTGTGCAGCTACACAATATGTTGAACAATGTTAGGAAAAAGCCAACATTTATCTTCCCTAAAGTAAGTGGCTATATTAATTTGTAACACTCATTTATATATATTGTTACATGCATGTGTGTTTATAACATTCATGAAATTAATGTTTATTTTTGTAGATGAGGAAACAACCAAAGGGATTTGAGTGTGGTTATTATATAATGAAACACATGTTAAACATTGTCTTCGTCGACATTGTTGATAAATGGGATCAAGTATATATTACATGTGAATGAATTGTTTACAGTGAGCTTATGGGTCCTCAATAATGAGCTTAATATGATATATTTTATGCATACTTTTAATGATGAAATATCATTCTCATGCGAAGACTTTGTAGAGATTCATAAACGCTAGCCATATATGTTCAATATGATTAATGAATCTTAAACGTGAGATTCATTTGTAATATATATATATATATATATGTGTGTGTGTGTGTGTGTGTGTGTGTGTGTGTGTGTGTGTGTGTGTGTGTGTGTGTGTGTGTGTGTGTGTGTGTGTGTGTGTGTGTGTGTGTGTGTGTGTGTGTGTGTGTGTGTGTGTGTGTGTGTGTGTGTGTGTGTGTGTGTGTGTGTGTGTGTGTGTGTGTGTGTGTGTGTGTGTGTGTGTGTGTGTGTGTGTGTGTGTGTGTGTGTGTGTGTGTGTGTGTGTGTGTGTGTGTGTGTGTGTGTGTGTGTGTGTGTGTGTGTGTGTGTGTGTGTGTGTGTGTGTGTGTGTGTGTGTGTGTGTGTGTGTGTGTGTGTGTGTGTGTGTGTGTGTGTGTGTGTGTGTGTGTGTGTGTGTGTGTGTGTGTGTGTGTGTGTGTGTGTGTGTGTGTGTGTGTGTGTGTGTGTGTGTGTGTGTGTGTGTGTGTGTGTGTGTGTGTGTGTGTGTGTGTGTGTGTGTGTGTGTGTGTGTGTGTGTGTGTGTGTGTGTGTGTGTGTGTGTGTGTGTGTGTGTGTGTGTGTGTGTGTGTGTGTGTGTGTGTGTGTGTGTGTGTGTGTGTGTGTGTGTGTGTGTGTGTGTGTGTGTGTGTGTGTGTGTGTGTGTGTGTGTGTGTGTGTGTGTGTGTGTGTGTGTGTGTTTAATGTACATTTGAGTTTGAATGTTGTAAATAATATTTTTACTTTGATGAAATAAATAATTATTTGACTTTGAGTGTTGGTAATATACATCTTCAATTGTTGTTTATGTTATGTTACAGTTTTATGTACATTTGAGTTTGAGTGTTGTAAACAACATTTTTTATTTGATGAAATAAATAAGTATTTGAGATTAAGTGTTTTAATATGCATCTTAAATTGATGTTTCTGTTCTGTTACAGTTTAAACTATACAAATTAAAAAATGGAAAGTTTTCAAAATGCAGAAATTTATTTTTTTTAAGTGCATATAATTTAACGATGATTTTTTCTTAAGATCGTGGTTATATAGTAGATAATATATAATATAACCATAGTTTGTATAGAAGACTGTGGTTATATACTTAAAAATGGACTGCAATTTGAACCTGAGACATTTTATATATGACAATGGTTTGGTTATTAACTGTGATAATATATCGTGCGTGTTCAAATTTTCCATAACGGTCATAAGACCTTGATTGTAAGTAGCGCATATACAACCACACCCTACGTAACAACGGCAGGTCACGCGTGATGTTATCCATTTTCTAACAGTTGTTGTATATGTTTTCTATAGTAGTGAGGGTCAGTAAGCTTTGGATCAAGATTAGGATAACCAATAGGAAAGACGATAGAGTAACTACCAATGTGCTTAAAAACGGCTCTCACAAAATTTACCAGAGCAATGACTCGGGCTTCACCAGCTTCAATCTCAGTCTTCAACTCTTCCTTCATCTTTACTCGACTATCCTCACCCTCCTTAGCAATACCTTCAATACATGCCATTATTTGCTCTTCCCTAACCTTATTATCCTCCAAAATATTCAAAAGTTGAATGCAGAGGTATAATCGTAAAAACATGGGAATCAATTTTTTTCCCATAGACGACGCCATTGTTCTGTTCTGGAACTATAAATAGAGTAAAGTGTGGCAGTTGCGACAGAGTAGAGCTTCTGATGCGATGAAGCGGATGTGTATCTGCAAATTTATCACTCCAACATTCAAGTTAGTATGTGAAAGACTAGAGAATATTCAAATTATGTTTGAAACTTTTTACCTGAAATGGTGGCATTCCCTATATATAAGGGGGAGGAATAACGACCTTGCTATCTTTCAGATATGGAATGCAGAGGACTGTTAGATGTGCTTGAGGTGTAGATCTTCTGCAATGAGGTACAAAATAGTCCCGTGGTCAGGGGAAGTTTCTGGAAATTCGACCATGTAGTCGGTTGGTAAGCTTCAGCCCAAGGTGATGTATCTCAGGGTGGTTTGTTCAAAGGAGATGCTTTTGACCCAAAACTGAGAGAAACACTAAAGACTTATACAGTTTTGGCAATAATTGACCTACTTTTGTCCCTAAGAATAATTCTTGAGAATATCCAATAACCTAGAGAGATTTTAGAAGGATATATCCATGAATCTCCTTATACAAGGAAATCAATTTTTAAGGCTAACATCCAACCAAACAACAAGTAAGATTTAGAGTGGTTATACTTCAAACCAAACAATTCTTTTCCAAAAGTTAATCTCGAACCAATATGGATTTTTTAGTTTGTTATCCTCTAAAACAAACTAGGGTTTTACACAAGATAACCAAGAACCGAGTTGAGATTTTACAATGGTTAATCTCAAACTAATTAAGCTTTAACACCATATTAAACTCAAGAACTAAGTGAGATTTTACATTGACTAATCTCAATTAGATAGAGTTTTTAACTAGACTGAGCTCAAGAACCGATGTGGAGATTTTAATGGTTGATCTTCACAAGCCAAAAAATATTATTTCTTCTTGGAATAACTTACGAACCATATGGAGACTTTCTAAGACCATCTCCCAAACCAAACAAGAGCTTTTTAACTAGTTTAACTCACAACCAAAATATCTTCTTACAGAAGAAATATTTATCCAAGAGATAATACACTCTTGGTAAATTACATTTAACTCTCACTCATAACAAATATCCTCACTTAGACTCAAGAATAATCTCGAAACATTATGGCTAAATATGTGTAAGAAAATTAGGGATTTAGTGAAAATGATGAGAAAAATGAAAGAGAGATAAAAGTTTGTTTTTTGTGTAAAATAAAATGATATAAAAACTCTCTTACAGGGTCCAAATTAGGGTTTAAAATTAGAAATTATCCATGAGTAAAATAACCCGCCTAATTGATTAGGCCAATCGATTATTGACCTCCAATTATCGATTGTTCAAGGCACAACGGGAAGGTTTTGATATTTAACCATTACCAATCATTAAGAGGTCATCTTAATCGATTTTAGACTCAGCCTAGTGAAAATAATCGATTAGATTATTAGGTCTAAATGATTATTTAGCTGCAAAAAATCTTCCAATTAATCAGATACCTAAATCAGTTGGTTAGACCATAAAAATATTTTCAGGTGGTTTAAATAAAATGTGAGAGATTTCTCAAAAAGATTTTGAGTATGTGTGTGTGATTTTTCCACTTTATTTCTAGAAATACCCTTGTGTTTTTACAAGACACTAGTCACTCAGATGGGCATAACCATGTGAGCTTTCACACTTCATTTCTTTTTCGAGCTCTGAAACTTCAAGTCTTAGCATTATCATCTTTAAGTTTAACATCACACAATAACCTTGAATATTCTTAATGAGAGTTGAGATATCATCATGTTGATTACCATCATCTGAGATTTGAGAGGTTAAACCACCAGCGAATCTTAAAACAGAAGTTTTCACTTGAATGTCATTTGACCACAGTGTTGACTTTAAAGAGATGACTTTATCTTCAATAACATCATCAAGAGGATACCTTACTTCAAAGAAATAACCACGATGGTAAAGTAACTAAGAGGACTAAAATCCTTCATAACAAATTCGGAGATGAGTTTAGTCATGATGAATTGATGAAGGGAATTTATAAGTCAGCATTCAGTTCAACGACATTCAAGTGCTAAAGCCAAGTATCGGTGAGTCGATAATGTAGTATCCGAGTCATATTGCCTTATGAATCTTCTTTTAGAACTACATCACCATGTCCCAAAAGTCACATTAGTTTATTGTGATAATGTAAGCGTCGTATATCTCTCAGGCAAGTTATTTGTTTACATGAATAATCACTTTGTGTGTGAGAAAGTTATTTGTGGTCAAGTTCGTGTATTACATGTTCATTCACAATACTAAATACATGACATTTTCACTAAGGTCTGTTTGGTTCATTCGAGAGAAAGGGATGGTATGGATTTTTATCAAGGGGAGGGGAGGTGAGGGGAAGGGAGGGGAGGGATTTTAATTACATATATGTTTGGTTCAAAATATAAAAGGGGAGGGAAGGGGAGGAATTTTATTTACAAATATGTTTGGTTCAAAAGGGGAGGGGAGGTATTTTAAAACTAATTTACTTTTTTATCCTTGTAATTTCATCATAAAACTCATGATATTTACCGTTTATAATTCAAGTACAAATTCATTGACGAAATATAAGTATTCAATCAAAGAACATCATAAAAGATTTTATAAAAACGTAAGAATTATAATATATAATTTAAAAAAGATTATCAAATATAATAAAATCTAACAAAAAATTATTATAAAGAAAAATATTACGATAATTAAAAACTAACATTAAAGTATAAAAAATAAAATAAAAAATTTTAAAAACATATAATAATAATAAGATGAACATATAAAAGTAAAAAGAAATATAAAAAAGAAGATAATTCAAAATAGAACTTTTAACATTTTAATAAATTAAATTGATATTTAAATAAATAATTAAGTGTAAATATGTAAATATAATTATAATTAAAATGAAATATTTCCCTCCCCTCCAAATCCCTCCAAATTGGAGAAGAGTAAAAAATGGTTCAGGAGGGATTTTGGTCCCCTCCGTCTACCTTCCCTCCCCCTCTTAAAATTTGAAGCAAACACATAAACTATTAAATATTTCCTCCCCTCCCCTCCGTTTACCCCCAACCAAACAGACTCAGGTATTCCACGACAACTCTTTGATGATTTTCGACTTAGTCTCAACATCCGACAACATTCAATTTTAACTACAAGTGTGCATTATATATATATATATATATATATATATATATATATATATATATATATATATATATATATATATATATATATATATATATATATATATATATATATATATATATATATATATATATATATATATATGTGAATAAGGATCCACTTACTCCAAGAGTAAATGTTTTTTAACTTACTCAAAAATCATAACCTTTAAATTAAATTTAATTGAATGATTATAAGTAAAAATGATAACTTAACCAATGAATTATATTCAATTTAAAGGTTATGATGTAGAGTAAGTTTAAAAAAACTTACTATTGGAGTAAGTTAATCTCATATATATATATATATATATATATATATATATATATATATATATATATATATATATATATATATATATATATATATATATATATATATATATATATATATATATATATATATATATATATATATATATATATATATATATATATATATATATATATATATATATATATATATATGGATTTACTAAAGTAGACCTACTTATTTTTATGAAAGTGTATATATATATATATATATATATATATATATATATATATATATATATATATATATATATATATATATATATATATATATATATATATATATATATATATATATATATATATATATATATATATATATATATGCATGGATTTGCTAAATAGACCTACTTATTTTTATGAAAGTTTATATTAGCTAGTTTTAATTAAAATCTCCTTAAATGCACCTTAAGATGCATGTTACTAAAATACACCTTCATAAAAACAAGTGGGTATATTATAGCAAATTTCATAGAAATTTGTTATAATATACCCACTTATTTTTATGAATGTGTGTTTTAGCAAATTTTAAATAAAAAATAGACAAATGCACCCTAAAGTGCATGTTGTTAAAATAGACCTTCATAAAAACAAGTGGGTTTACCTTAACAAACTATATATATATATATATATATATATATATATATATATATATATATATATATATATATATATATATATATATATATATATATATATATATATATATATATATATATATATATATATATATATATATATATATATATATATTGAAATGAAATACACAAGGCAAAATATTCTCTTACTAGTAATCAATTATTTAGTTTTTTAATTTTCAAAAGCAATATGTCAATCTCACATATTTTGTTTGCATTGAAAACTATTCATTTTAAAAGGAACGATTCGTTATTTTATATATCCATGTCAAGCTGTATAGAAACAATAATACACACATTACTATTCTTTTTTTCTTGAGCAAACACATTACCCTTCTTATTTTCTCAGTATTTTCAGCGTGTGTGTAATCTACAAGTCACAAAAACTAAAGTTAATGCCACACAAAGCGATAAAAATAAGCACATACAATATTAATATTTACATTCAAAGAATACATATGTAACAAACATAACTTTGTCATATACATAAATGTGCAACACAGTACAACATTGTAGATTGAATGAAATTGAATTGAAAAAAGTACTACACATATCAAGCTCTTGTTCCTACTCATATTCCTGCTCCTGTTCCTACTCCTCCTCCTCCTCCCACCTCTGCATCACGATCTGTAAAGAAAGAACCAGTCCTACATCTTCTGACTCTAAAAGAAAACCTTGATGGTGATGATGTGTTACCCTTGGAAGAAGAAACCAAAGGAATGCTCAAACGACGACACTGCACAACTGGTGGATTAAACCGTCCACTCTTAAAGAAGCTTCCAAACTTAGCTCTAATTCGAACATCCAAATCAACAGCCAAATCATTATAATTCCCAAGACGCGTCTCTTCGCTATACTCATCGAGTTGTTTACGTCCAAGCTTGATCACACGGTTCCCTTTGAACTCTATAGGTCCAAGATATGTTGTATTCTTGTGTCCTTGATCAAAGGGTGCCAAACTCACATAACTGAATTCATTATCTTTGTACCAAGCAACTGCAGTGATTCTTCGATAATAAACTATGATATTGTTGTTAGGGTTTCTTGCTGTGATGTTGACTTTGAAATTGTAGTATAAGTTGTTGTTTGTGAGGTTGAACTCGGTAAGAGTAGCATCGGTTATGTGGAATTTCACGCTTGAGGGAGAGATTATTATCCAGAAAATGATTGAGATGATTATGAGTAAGAATATTAGGGCGTAGATTGTGCAATAGAGGCGCCAAAACCAATGAGGTCTGCAACACATATTTGTGAGGTTTGAATTTTTTTGTGACGATGAGATTTGTTTGTTGATGAATATGTATTTGTGAGTGTTTTAAAGTTCGTAAATTGATGTGTTTTTGGGTGTAACGTGTTGTTTTTTATTTTCTAGGTGATTTCGTAGCAATATAGTCGAGAGTGCAGAGAGAATATAGAATAGCATTGACTTTTGGAAATGAATGATCGAAGAAATATTCAATGGCTTGAGTAACAAGAATCTATGGGACGGTTTAGTTTGGTTTAGAGATAAGTTTAGAAAATACTTAGATTTGAAGATGACAACATGTGAGAGAGACAGAGGAAATAAAATATACTAACACTTGTAGTAACAAAAGAATTTCTTCATTTTTGAAAGGAAAAGGTAAAAGTAGACAAAGGTGTTTAGTAGAATTTTTTTTACAATAGTTATTTTGTAGAAAGACTAATGTTTCAAAATATTTACCAAAATAACTAACATTCAACATATGGTCGTCAATTCAATTGGCGAAATTGACCAAATACATTTGAAGAATCTCGCCAATCCAATTGGCGAAATTGGGTAAATGATTTTGGGCTCAAACCATTTCGCCCTTTCAATTGGCGAATGAGGCTAAATAGGATTTCCCAATTTTGGTTTATTTTTTAGTTTTTGATTTTGTTTATATTTAAAATAAAGATTTTAATAAATTTAAATAATTAATTAAAATAAAGATTTTAATAAATTTAAGTAATTATAAAAAAGAAGGTTTAATAAATTTAAATAATTATTTAAAATAAAGATTTAAGGTGTTTAAATTATAAATTATTCAAAAGCGTATAAATTAATTTAAATTATAAATTTTAAAAAGTAAAAATTGATTAACCATTGAATTATAAGGTGAATAAATTTTGTAAGGGTATTTAAGACATTTCATATGGGGCACGTAATATTGTATTTTTCTATAAATACAAATGTAATCACATATATGTTTTCACAACATTGTATACCAAAAGACTACGTTAGTGCATTTTGAGAGAAGTGAAGTCTAGAATGTCTGCATTTCTAAATCAACGTTCTTCGTCGTCGTCATCAGCATCGGAGGAACCGTTTCCAGAGTTCGATCTAATGAAAAGAAACGTCGTAGTTGTGTTTTCAGCAACCAAGCCTCTGATGAAGGTGCTCCTGTGGAATACGCAGACATTGGAGCACTTGCATAGGGAACTGAACCGCTGGCTAAAAGGAGATATTGCCCCAGGAGAAAAGATTAGGAAAATCGAGAGGCTAATCGAGGAGACCGGGAGAAACGGAGTGACTCGTGAATGGAGAAAAGTGGAAAATGATGTCGGTGTCCTTGTGATGATGACACCAAAGAAGATAAAATTAATGGTCGTGATATCGTAGACGCCTTGGTGCAGTGTTATGCTTTAAGTCTTTACGTTGTTGTTATGTTTGTTTAATTTATGTTGCTTTGGTGCAGTGTTCTGTTTTCATGTTGTTGTTATGTCAGTTAAGTATGCTTTTAATTGATTGAAACTTGGTATTATTCTAATGAAATTTTCTATTAATGGAATAAAAGTTGCTATTAATCGAATGAAAGTTGATATTGATTTAACGGGAAGAGATTACATTTGAAACTATGATCTGCTGCTTGATCCTAAGTTAGGACATTTTGTTCGATTGTGTCCTGGTTGCCGACACGAACTACACAATCTCACCAGCTTGTCTGCGGTATCCATCTCAGTTCGAATGCGCGTGCTGTTAGGCCGACCTTTTTTCTGTCTGCGCATCAAGTCATTATGCCAAACAATTTCGCCTTTGTATTGAGGCCAATAGTCCTCCTTTGCCACCACTTGAAAGTTGCATGCGTTGACATTACATAGACTAATGACTTGGTGAACTGTAGAAAGAAGGTTGGTTGGGTCCTAGCGCAACTTCGAACATGCTGCTATGACATGAGAGCAAGGCATACGAAATGCTTGAAACTTTCCACAATCACACCAGCTCTTATCCAATTCAACACGGTAACATCCCCTCGGCCTTCCTTCGTTGTGATCCATAGACTCGGCAACACTGAACCGACCAGTTGTACGGTCGAAGATTGTCACCACGTGTGTGTTGGCCTTGGCAGCTTCCTCTTTCATAAATTTCATTGAAGTATCGTTGTACAGATGACCCAATTGTAATACCGAACCCCACTTCATACGTCTGCTATCAAAGAGTGATCCTAGCCTAAAATAGGTTGCCTTTACCAAGGCAGTTATTGGGAGGTTTCAGATTCCCTTGAAAACAGAATTCATTGATTTGACGAGGTTAGTTGTCATGTGGCCCCATTGCATCCCATTGTCGTATGCCCGCGTCCATTTCTCCCTATCAATGTTATCAATCCATCTTCCAGCATCTGCGTTTGTCAGTCTGATCTCGTCGCGATAGTATCTGAAAGTGGGTTCCGTTAATGCATATCCCGCGTTCACAACTTTCTTCCGTAGCGTCCTGTCTTTGATTTCCCGCATGAAATTTTGGGCGATATGCCTTATGCAATATACGTGGGTCGAGGGAGGACCCTGCCAACCATTGTCAACGTTGTTGTATGCACTCTCGATTGATGGGTGTCGATCGGAGATCAAACATAAGTTAGGTTACGGAGAAACGTAACAGCGGAGGTTTTTTAAGAAAAAACTCCAACCCCCAGCAGTCTCCCCTTCGACTATAGCGAATGCTATTGGAAAAATGTTGTTGTTCCCATCATGTGCCACAGCCATGAGAAGTGTGTCCTTATATTTCCCGTATAACCATGTTTCGTCTATTTGAATTATAGGCTTACAATATGCAAACTCTTTTATGCATGGTTCAAACACCCAAAAGACTCGGTAAAAAATTTCATTTCCAGCAACGGAAGTCTTGTCTGGTGTACACGCGGGCATTGTCTCCAATATCGCAACAGTTCCCGGAGAGTAGTGTTTAAGAGCCACCAGGAATTTTGGAAGTTCCTTGTACGACTCCTCCCAATTCCCAAACACCTTTTCAACGGCTTTAGTTCTGGCAATCCAGGCTTTTCGGTACGAAGGAGTGTAATTGTACATTTGCACCATATGTGCAATTATGGTACTCACCTTCAAAGACGGGTTGTCGCTAACGACTGACAGAATCTCATCGCAAATCAATTGAGAGCTGAGTTTATGATGGTCTTGCATTGGATTAGAGATTATACAAGTGTGGGACGGACCCATAGACCCTATCTTCCAGGAATCGCTTCTCTTCCTGAAAGACGCTGTTAATCGGAAGGGACACTCTTTGTTACGACAATAGATCGTATACCACATCGGATTTGTTCGATCGACTCTATAATCGGCTGACAGCCCCATGTGAAACTGTTTGATTGCCCGGACGCAATCTTCCTTTATACGAAACTCGTCACCCTCCTTTAGTTGCCCCTCTGTTGCGTAGTTGGGATTGTAGAAAACATCCGTCGAGGGTTCATCGTCACCCAAGTCGAGAGTTGTCATGTGTTGAGGTGGACAACAAACATTGTCGGGTGGAACCCCGTCGTCCTGGTTGTTCCCCATATCGTTAACAATGACTTCAGTTGCTTCTTCTTCTTCGTCAACAACATTGACTTCATCGTGTTCATCGTCAAAATCGCAAAAAACTTGAGAAGAATCAAGTTGTTGAGACAGTTGTTGTTGTTGTAACGTAACATATAACATAATATCTGAGAAACCTGAGTAATCGTGACTTCGGAACATGTTACGCACATCTTCATCGTCCCGCACCCTTAACGGGAAAAATTTACATTCGACATGGCCGCCAAAAAACACTGGGTTTTTGTATATAATTTGCCCAACTGGACCACATTGCAGTTTTTTTCTATTCTTGCCTTCAGGTGTAAAAAATTAGACCTTCTGTCAATTAAAAATCTTGTAACTTCAGTGTTTCTGAAATTGTAACCAGATGCTTCATCTTCGAAAACTTCACTGTTAAGATGTGCTGAAATCATATATTGTGGTGTTTGAGACATAGAGAAAATTGTGTTTGATTGTTTGAGTGTTTGAGTGTTTGAGTGTTTGAGTGTTTGAGTGTTTTAGTGATTGAGTGTTTGAGTGTTTGAGTGTATGACAGTTTGAGAGTTGAGTATTTGAGTGTTTGAGTGTTTAAAGAGTTTAAAGACTTTACTAAATAGTCTGAGTGTTTGATTGTTTAAAGAGTTTAAAGATTTTTACATGTATTTCACTTAAATTTACTTGCAGCATGCTTCACAATCAATGACATGCATCCGGACTTGAACATACAGGACAGTAAATGAATCTGTAATTTTCACATGTGACCCTGCGAATCAATGACCATGCATGCAGGCCTACGAGATTCTCTTTCTGCATGCACCAAGATACTTGTCACGCATGCTTCACAAGTAATGACATGCATCTGGACTTGAACAGGACACTTGATAAGATGGGACAATGCAAAGTTCTGCAGTCACATGTGCACCTGCATGCCTACATTGACCATGCATGCAGGCCTACGAGATTCTCTTTCTGCATGCACCAGGACACTTGTCATGCATGCTTCACAAGCAATGACATGCATCAGGACTTGAACAGAACACTTGATAAGACGGGACAATGCAAAGTTTTGCAGTCACATGTGCACCTGCATGCCTACATTGATCATGCATGCAGGCCTACGAGATTCTCTTTCTGCATGCACCAGGACACTTATCACGCATGCTTCACAAACAATGACATGCATCAGGACTTGAATAGGACACTTGATAAGACGTGACAATGCAAAGTTCTGCTTTCACATGTGATCCTGCATCAGGAATCTCTCCCTTTCACTTGTCACGCATGCTTCACAATCAATGACACACATCAGGAATCTCTGCCTTTCACTTGTCACGCATGTTTCACAATCAATGACACGCATCAGGAATCTCTGCCTTTCACTTGTCACGCATGCTTCACAATCAATGACACTTGTCTAACATGCATTTACAGCACACTCTCTCGTGGACTATAAATAAAGGGTCTTTGCCCAGCAAACTCTGCTCACACTCTCTAAGTCTCAAACAATCAAACTCTCAAACCCTCCAAATCTCTAAGTCTCAAACTCCCGAATTCTCTAAACTGTAAAAAACTCTCAAACCCCAAACTCTCTAAGTCTCAAACTCTCTAAGTCTCAAACTCTCAACCCCCAAACTTTCTAGTGTCTCAAACTCTCAACTCTCAACTCAACATCTCTACACCTCAACAACTCAAACGAAAATGTCTTTGCTCACCATGGGCGACTCTCATAGAGGCACGGCTGAAAACGTTGCAGAGTTTGTAAGTTTTTAAATCTTAGATATATTTACAATCTGCTCTAGTAAAATGATAAGTCTTTTACTTCTTGTCTAACGTAACATTAATTATTTTGCAGGATGTATCAAGGTTTCGCTGTCGTGTGCATGATTACATACCACACGACGAGCGCATAGCGGGTTACCTTCAAAACTGTGGGTTTGGTGATGTGATCAAAATCACATCATACTCGCTCGATACAAAGTTTATTCTAGCGTTGTTAGAATGCTGGAGACCGGAGACACATACATTTCACCTACCTTTTGGTGAGTGTACCGTGACTCTCCAAGACGTGCACATGTTGCTCGGCCTACACATCAATGGTAAGGTCGTCAGCGGCAAAGTTGGTGTCCCTGACCGACTTTGCGAAGATTTGTTGGGCGCCCCACTTTGTGTGGACGCGCCTCAGGCGGAAAACGACGGTCGCCCGAGGGGTCAGGGAATTAATTTAAAATACCTAAGAGAACATTACAACAGTATTCTCTTAACTGATGATAGCACTCCATTTGACATAATAGTCAAAACACGGTGCTATCTTTTGATTTTGTTCGATCATTTTTTATTTCCAGAGGGCACTGGAAATACCGTCCATACTATGTATTTACCGTTGTTGCAAAATATTAACAAAGTGTGTGAATATAGTTGGGGATCAGCTGTCCTCGCCCATCTTTATAGCGCCCTTTGCAAAACTTCAAAAAAAAATACCTGTACTTTTTATGGTTGTGCTTATCTCCTGCAAGCGTGGGGTTGGTCTAGAATGCCAACGCTTGCTCCAATAAACCGGAATGTTTTTACATTCCCGTACACCAACAAGTGAGTTTCTTTTCTAGAATATTAACACAACTTCATTTTCGTCTAAGTTAGTAATTTCTGGGATGTGTTTTAGAAGCTAATTTATATGTGTTTATTTTTTTAGATGGTCTGTTCCAGGGATGAATTATCAGAGATGTCCCAGGCACTCTATAATTCAATACCGCAACCTCATCGACCACCTTGGGCCAGATGATGTAAGTTATTTACCATTAATTTTTTAATGTATATGCATAAACCTTTCAAACTCTGTCTTACTTATTTGTCCAACTTTATTGTAGTTTGTCTGGATGTCGTACGAGGGTCTCAACCACCAGCCCAACCCCGACGATGCCGCTGTGTGGACATCAAGGACACCCATAATTAGGTTCACTACGATGGAGATGCACCAAAGTGACCGAGTGAAACTACAATTTGGGATGCATCAAGATATTCCAGATGCTCCGGTGGACTTGGGGCAATGGCATCAAAAACGGGTGGACGCACAGTGAAGTGACAGTGATTGGAAGGAGTTTGTGAAGGAGTTGCATATACACTGGAAAAGAAGAAGGCAATACGTCTTAACCTGTCGTATTGTGCACGGGGCTAGGCCAAGTCTTCAATATATGACTTGGTTTAGGTCTGTCACGACATCTCAGCCTTTCCTGTCCCAGCCAACCTATTTGGCCGACCCAAGGGAACGTGATTCTTTGTCAAACCCACAACAACAATTCAGTGTCCAAAACCAGCCTTACGAAAACCCATACATGCCAACAAATACCCCCTATCAACAACGACAACCTTACATGCCACCCACCCAATCCCAGCCTCAACCACCTTACCATTACAGCCCTGATATGTCTTTTGAGCCTACCCCCTCCACCTATAGCCCAGACAACTCATTTGACCCTACCCTCTCCAACTACCCCCCCCAACTATCCACTATTTGACTACCACACACCGTAACAACCAACACACCTAGACCAACCTAATTCCATGTACACATTCGGACAACCATACCGTCCACACTCCACTCAACCTCCCCGACAATCCTTCGAAAACATGGGCATTGGGCTTGACTACGGAAGCGTCGTTGACAGTGGACCTCCCAGCTATTGGGGTCAAATGATGCAAACTCTATCTGATACGTCGGTCATTAGTTTTTTTCTTTTGTTCAATTGTAATTGTACTTTTTATTAGATTCTAAATTAATATAATTTATTATTTCTATATTTTATTTTAACATTTTTATATTTAATATTTTCTTAATGTCATTTAAATTTTAATTAATTATAGAAAACAAACAACATAATTTAATAACATATATTTATTAAAACCTAATTAAAATATTTATTAAAATATGTATAAATTTAATAACAATTACCATTCAAATATTTACACAAACAATTTATTAAAATATTTATAACACTATAAAAAAAATTAAAATTAAATCATAATCAAATTTTAATTTGATTTAATAAAAATTTATTTTACATTAATAATTAAAAATAAGGTATTTAAAAAATAGAATAAAACATTAATTGAAATTAAAAACATAATCAAAATTTAAAAAATAGAAATCCTGAAATGGCTTATTTCGCCAATTGGAAGGGCGAAGCAGTTGGATTTTTGCCTCATTAGCCAATTGGTTTGGCGAGTTTGTCCAAAAGGCTTTTTGTCAATTTCGCCAATTGGTTTGACGACCGGCTGTTGAATCATTGTTGTTTTGATAATTCTTTTGAAAGCTTAGTTTAAATGGTAATATACTTGGGAAATATATAGCTAGTTTAAAAAAAAATTCTTTTTAGTATGACATGTTTGCCAAGTATTTTTTTGACATTGTTTATTAGTGTTATTCTATATTGGAGATTGAGAAGACGTGGAAAAGTGGGTTAAACGTCCTGTTCCTAATAGGTCTTAGGTATAATTAATCACCAAATTCCTTCACTTAATTTCATATTTTATTTTAGTCATTTAACTAAAATAGGTTACATATTAATCCCATAAAAATTGTTATATAATCTAATTGATCCCTTTCATTAAATTGTTTTAAATTTTAATCCATTACAATTTATAAATTACAAACTGAAATGATTCTTTGGTTGCTTTGTTCTCTCTTTGTTTTCTGCAAGTTAAGTTCATTTGTGAAAGTAAATTTCATTTTGAAATACCTTAGATAATTAGAGTTAAAACATTGAAACATAGTGTGCGAGTGTGAAATGACAATGTCAATAACAGTATGAAATAATGGTTTAAAGTTTTTTTTTGACAAGAAAATAATAGTTTAAAGTTAATCCATATAAAAATTGCACTTCTTGTTTCCTGCAAGTTAATCTATTTAGAAAACTTTATGAAATGTAATGCTTGTTTCCTCAAACTTTTGTTTGACATCCTTTTCATGCATTATGAAATGATATTATGAAATAACGGTTGCGTTTTAATTTTTTATGAACTGTAGTCGGCAAGAATGGTAATAATAATAACGGTTGCATCACTAATAGAATATGTAGTTGCTTGCTTCATTGATATTGTCTGCTACTTGCACTACTAAAAAATTTAGTAGTTGACTGCAAAAACTTAAAAATGAGTCACTGTAATATTTAGCGAGATCAATAATGCGGCGACTACTAAATTTTGGTGGGAAAAGTGCTTATCACTAACTGATTTTAGCAATGCATTTTCTTTAGCAAGGTTTTCGCGTGTCCATTAGACCATTTTATTTTAATTGTTTAATTTACATTTAAAATATATATATTATAAATAAAATAGAAATTTCAAATATTATTTAAAAATATTTTTACAATAATTATCATTTTTATTTAAATTAATAAATTTTTATGAGTTAATTATTTATATTAATATATGTTTTATTTGTTAAAACAATAAAAATGTAAACTTTTGACTAAACAATTTTTATAAATAAAAGTAAAAATTGGAAGGGAAGTAAATTAATAATGAAAAAGAATATTAGTCACCGGAATTTCGATAGTTGAATTTCTTTTATGAATTAATTTATATAAAAATAATTAGTTGAGACTGAAAATTATAGTCACAAAATATCAGTCGCTAATTTAGTGACTAATTTTATTTTATGACCAGTTTAGAAACTTTTAAAATTTTACTAACATAGTGACCGAAATTTTTCATTCACTACGAACGAATTTTTTAATTGTGTTATTTAGCTGTAAAAAACAAAAGTTTCTTTTCTTTTATTTCCACCACCACTTATTCTTTTTCTATTGTTTCTTTTTACCTACTTGTTTTTCTCCATCTTGCAGTCACTGTATTATTTGTTGCTTTTAAGATACAAAAATCTTGTTCCAAGTATTGTGACATATAACAGTGAGGTATCTTAACTCACTTGCAAGTATTGTGACATATATGCAAGAAGAAATTCTAGTCAAAGGCTTCCCGTCTGATTTAATCACATATAATCAGTGGGTTAAGATGATAAAATCAAATCTAAAACCAAACAGATAGTAAATCAGATCTCAAACTAGATCTAAAATCAAACACACAATAAATCCCTCATACTAATACTTCTGTCAAAAACAAAGGAAGATGGAGGAAAATGTTAAGAAGAAAATAAAGGAAGATGAAGGAAGGTGTTAATATGTAAACCAAGGAAGATGAAGGAAGGGAAGGAGGTGAAAAGTTTATGGATGAGGAGAAAGAGAAAAAAAGGTGACGACTGCTATGGTTTTGGGAAGGGATAAGAAACATGTGTTCAGTTTTAGAATTGTGTGGTTTGGTATTAAAAAAGAAAACCCCAAAAATAAAAAATGTTAAAAAAAAACTTGAAAGATATTTAAAATCCATCAAAACTGGCACGTAAGCAGTAGTTAACACTTTCAAATAGGCTAACGGAAGAGTTTTAAGGGGCTACGTAACCTTTTTAATTAAGGGATTAAAGTGAGATATTAAATTAAGTTAAGTAACCAAAAGATATATTAAACCTAAATCTTAACGTCACATTTTTATCCAAAATTTTAAAATATTAGGTATTTATATTATTAATTAGAATTAATATTATATAATACTAAAATACACTTACGTGTTAAAATCATAATAATTAATTTATTACAATGATCAAAATAGGAAAAAATATTGTCTAGATCATTTAAATTATTTTTAAATAATAAGTTAGTCCTTTAAGTTTTTTTTAACGATTTGGTCATTTATGTTAACAAATGTTTGCGTCGTTGTCCTTTTTAAAATATTTCGTTACAAAAACGCATGTGTGACACAAACGGAGTACATGTGACATTTAACTGAGATGAGTTGGCATTGAAGGTTGCTGATTTTAAATCTGGAAATCTGGAAATCAAACATATTCATCACTTTCATAAATGTTCATCATATTTAATAATATTCATGAGCAAAAATCTAGAAATCACAAAAGCAATGAAATAAATTACAAATTATATACTATTGGACTTGGATTTTCACCCTGAATCCAAATATGCAATCAAATTTATAAAACAAGTTATGATTCATGAGAATCAGGAAAAAAAATGGATGAAATACATAATAAAAAATCGTTCGATCCGACCAAAATACACAATCAAACGCAAAACTAATTACATATTCGTGATCAGCGTGAAAAATCAGTTCAAATGGTATATGAGTTTGCAATTTATTGTTGAGATTCAGAGTTTTGCTATTTTTGTATTAATGAGCTCATGAAATGTTCATCATATTTAACAATATTCATGAGCAAAATTCTAGAAATCACAAAAGCAAAGAAATAGATTACAAATTATATACTGTTGGATTTAGATTTTCACCCTGAACCTAAATATGCAATCAAATTTATCAAACGAGTTATGGTTCATGAGAATCAGGGGAAAAAGTAGACGAAATACATAATGAAAAATCGTTCAATCCGACCAAAATACACAATCAATAGTAAAACTAATTACATATTCGTGATCAACGCGAAAAACCAGTTCAAATGGTATATGAGTTTGCAATTTATTGTTGAGATTCAGAGTTTTGTCATTTTTGTGTTAATGAGCGCATGAGTGTTCTTGAAATGTATTAAGTTTTAGAGTTTTAAAATCCAAAAATATAGAAAACAACAAGACAAAATTCTAATCAGCAACCTTCAATGCCAACTCATCTCAGTTAAATGTCACATGTGCTCCGTTTGTGCCACATATGCGTTTTTGTAACGGAAATTTTTAAAAAGGGCAACGACTGCAAACGTTTGTTAATATAAAGAACCAAAGCGTTACAAAAAAAACTTAAAGGACTAACTTGTTTTTTTTTAATTACTTAAAGGACCTAGACAATATTTTTGCCATCAAAATATTATATCGGGCCTTCTTTTACTTGGTGACGTGCTTCAATATTTAGGATTCTCATTGGTGCAAATCTAAAATAAACTTATTTTAATGTGACGATAAAGAGAACTTAACTTATTTATTTATAATAATTCCAGTACCATTTATCATGAATTCTAGAAATTGGGCATATACTTTGTTTTACACAAATCAGAATTAGTGTTTATATCATCTAAAAGTACAACAATTAAGAGAAAAAGTTGCTCACATATGGATGTCTTTTTCCCAGTTCTAAAAATGGATTATATAGAGGACCCATGGGTAAGAAGGAGTAGTTTTCCCTAGTTTTTTTTATCAAGAACATGAGAGTAAAGGAATACTAGTTCTTCACCAAATTGTAGGGAGACAATTTTCCCCTTTGATTGATATTTCTCGACCATTGCTACTTGAACACAGGGTGGTAAAACAGATATGATCCGTCAAGCATACCACTTTCGCATGTGGCCAAGCCTAAATTTTGAACCAGAGCATTCGAGGTAGGCATGCCTCATCCCACAATGCAAAAAAAGATGGGTGCAGGTGAACGTGATACAGCCTGCAGATAAAGTAAAAAAATGATGTTTTTTTTGCCATGACTCATGAGACCACCAAACTAACCCGTTTATTTACAATTTAAAAATTAGGTTTTTATTTTTCCTTCTTTCTCATTCATGTTCATGTATTTCCTTTCAAAAGCACTGTTGCATGTGGTATAAGGACTAAGAAATCGTTGTTTGATTATTACTACTACAAATAATATATTTCACGACAACGCTTTCACCTCACCCAGCAGAAAACTGAGGTATAATTCTAGGACGTAATATGAATTATTTTATTTTTATAAAAAGAGTATGTATTCCCTCAAATATTGAATATAACTAAGGATAAAAGTAATCCATGACATGTTTCGATTCTCAGCCAAAGCAGTTTAAATGTTATTTCTTTTTATTTAATTTTTTTTGTTAACTAATTGATCTATTCCTTCGGTTTATTTAATAACTTATGGGTTAGAGTTTCCCATAAAAGCACTCGTTATTAAGTTTTACCTTAAACCTAACTGCTTCAATCTCGTATACATCATTCTTTGGGATGGATTGCAAACCTGAAAAAATCTTCAAGATTTTGTGTTGTATGTTGTTCTTCTAACACCAACCTTGAACAAACATTTTTTCCATCTTTTGCAATCCATCTCACATAATGATGTTTTTTTATGTTGTTGTTATTATTGTTATTGTCACCTCTCTTGCAAAGTCATTGTTATATTTTGGAATAACCTTTCAATGTTGTCAATCAAAGAAAATACTCCATGGTTTATTGTTTTTCTCGGTTGACAACATTGGAAAATTTATTCCTAAAAATATTGTATATTGCACACACAAAAAGTAGTGAATGGTAAAAATTAAAAAAAAGAAACATTATATGTTACTTTCAATTTTTCACCATTCTCCTTTTTGTTTTACTGCAAGAGATATATTACCTCGGTTTTATATAAAGTCCCTAGTTTATTTTATTTTTTAATTAATATTGAAATAACTTTTTCTATCGATTTTAGAAAACAACCGAGGGGTATAGTTACTCAGTTAACCAACATCGAATTCATATCTTACGTTCATAAAGTAACAATACCAAAGATATTGCCAACACATTAATCTATCAGAAACTCTTTCTATTCAATAAGAACACGAACACCACAACTATATATCTTGGACGCTATCTTGTGAAACTCAAACATTTATAATGAAAGCGTTTTTCATGAAAACATAAATAATGAAAGCTTGGAACAAATCTTTGTGGTGGATTGCAAGTGCAGAAAAAATTAGTTGCAAGGTTGACGTTCTTACATAATATCTTATCATTTTACTTGAATTTTATGTTATGTATCTAACCTTTTTTATGTTATATCAGAAATTGAAAGCGTTCAAACCATTCAACTTGAAAAATATTATGTAATTTTGGATTTATTCAAAGTGATGATGATGAATCAAATTTGTCAAAGTTTTGTACTTACAGATTGAAAAAAATATAACATTATAAACTTTGAATTTAATATTATGTGTAATTTAATTATTTTGAGTAAACAATATAATTTAATATTTATTGTCAACAATGAAATTTGATATTTAACGTAAACAATTTAATTTGTATTTAAAAAAATATTTTCCCATCTCCCCTCAGTTTTTAACAAGAATCGAGAGATATGTGGCAGTAGTTTTGAAAATATAATTATGTTGATGTTGGGATTCAAACCCATGACCATTTCAACTATTCCCTCGATTATTCTAAAATTGAGGTGTATAGTTGAGAATTTTCATGACATCCTTCGTTGCCTCGCTTGAATAATCGAGGTATATCTGGTAGAACAAGATTTGGTTCTACAAGATATCTCTAAGTTTTGATAATAACAAAGTGATATTTGTGTGAGAACAATTTTAGTACTCTAACGTTTGTTTTTTTGAAGAATTAACAAACATGTCCTGACTCTGATAGAGAAAGCTTTGACTCTGATAGAGATCATATTCAATGATTACTCTAATCTGACCAAAATTGCTTTTGCTCTATAAGAACCAAGTATGCTTCTGATCTACTATCACTCAGGAAGATTCTAAGAAGATAATGTATTTTTGTTGCAATGCTCTCTTGGTTTCTACTTCGGATCATGACTCTGATACTTTACTTATGAAGGCTGTCAAGCTTCTGAAGTCATTATCTTCTAAAGACTAAGTGTTGAAGACTCTGAAGACAATGTTCTATTGAACGAAGTTCTGAAGACTTGAGTTTCTGAAGAATAAGTGTTGAAGACTCTGAAGACAAAGTTCTGCTGAACGACATTTTGAAGACTCTGAATACTTAAGCTACTAGTGACCAAAGGTTCTGAGTACTAAGTGCTTATAATTTTGAAGACAAGGTTCCGGTGAACAAGTTCTGAAGACTCTAAAGACTCAAGACTCTGAAGACCTACTGATCAACTCTTCTACTTATGTTTCAATCATCTCTATTCATAAGCCTCTGATATAAAGAAGAGAAGCTCAAATGTCTACAAGGGAAAATAGTACATAGTACGTTTTAACGTCTCATTCCACTATCCTGATTTGGTGGTACAAAGGACAACTTTTGTGTACGATTTGCATCCATGTGTAATGACATTATTTCAAGTCGCCAGCTACCTAAAGGATATTCCTGATCTGTCATCTGGCGGATCTTTTTATGGATATATAAGGACTTGATTACTTGAAGATATTAAGAAGCTTTAACAACAATTAATACAAAGGTTACACTTTGATTTAAAACAATCTATGAAGAACTGAAGCTAAAGTATTGAAGCACCACAATACAAAGAACGAATATTGTTCATACTGTATTAGTGTTTTTAAGACATTTGAGCTATTAATAGTGTTTATATATGCTTGTTTAGAAGCAATTTCATTGTAAACATCTTTGTTTAAACTGTTATTTGTAACTCCTTAAGGGACTGGTTAGATCTGAATCCTTAAGAAGATACGGTAAGTCTTTATTGTTAGTCACCAGCGGTTGCTTGTGTAGATTGTAATTCCTTAAGGGACCATTTGGGTCAGAATCCTTAAGAAAAGACGGTTGTCTATGTTGTTATTCACCTGCGGTTGCTAGTGCAGTGTAATTTGTTGATTATAGTGGATTAAGTCCTTGTGTATAAGGAGAAATCACCTTGGCGGGTGGACTGGATTAGCTTGATAGTTTTCAAGTGAACCAGGATATATCGTGTGTCTTTCTTTCTTGATTACTCTATTTGTGATCTTTGTTTGAGTTTCACAAAAAGCTTTCATTTTTGAAAACTCAATTCAAACCCTCATTTCTTGTGTTTTCTCACACCTTCAATTGGCATCAGAGCTCCAATTCTGATTGTGATAAAAAGTTTTATCAACACTTCACCGTGTTTAGTACTGATCCAGTATTTGTGTAAGATATCATGGCTGCAAATAACGGTAATCCTATTCAAGATGAGAAACATCATTACAGTGCCAAACCACCAGTCTGTAATGATGAAAAGTTTGACTACTGGAAAGATAGAATTGAAAGTTTCTTTCTTGGTTATGATGTAGATCTTTGGGATCTCGTAGTTGATGGCTATACTCACCCAGTTGATGTTGAAGGAGTAAAAGTATCAAGAAGTGTTATGACCAACCATTAAAAGAAAGTTTACAAGAATCATCACAAGGCAAGAACTATACTGCTAAATGATATCTCTTATACTGAGTATGAGAAGATAACAAACAGAGATACTGTCAAGTCCATTTTTGATTCTCTAAGAATGACTCGTGAAGGAAATTCTCAAGTTAAGGAGACAAAGACGCTTGCTTTAATCCAGAAATATGAGGAATTCGGAATGGAGGATGATGAGACAGTTGAGAATATGTTTTCAAGGTTTCAAATGCTAGTCACAACACTTAAAGTTCTGGACAAAGGATACTCAATTACTGATCATGTCAAAAAGATCAGCAGAAGCCTTCCAAAGAAATGGAGACCTATGGTAACTGCTCTCAAACTATCCAAAGATCTAAATAGTGTAAGTCTTGAAGAACTTATTAGTTCCTTAAGAAGTCATGAGATAGAGCTGGAACAAGATGAACCTCAGAAGAAGAATAAATATATTGCTCTTAAGTCTAAACCTGAAAAGGCAAAGGCTTATCTAGCAGAGGAAGAATCAGAAGATTCTGATGAAGACTCGGAAGATGAGCTATCACTTATCTCCAGAAGTGTCAACAAACTCTGGAAACATAGGCAAGGGAAGTTCAGAGGATTAAGAAGAAACAAAAGTCGTGTTGACTCATCATCTAGACAGAAGAAGCACAACTCTGAAAAAGAAGTCATCTTCTATGAGTGTAATGAGCTAGCTCATTACAAGAATGATTGTCCAAAGCTTAAATACAAGAAGCCAAAGAAGAACTTTACCAAAGTTAAGAAAGGACTCATGGCAACTTGGGATGATTTTGATTCTGAAGAAGAAGAATCTGATGAAGAACAGGCAAATGTTGCACTAGTGGCAACAACAATTAACACTGAGGTTTCTGAAGAACCAGAAGGAAAAATGCTATCAGAATCATAATTAGACTTAGACTCAGACTCAGAGGAATTATCTAAGCTCTCTCGTTATGAATTAGAGTCTTGTCTTTCAGAAATTCTGGAATAATATCAAGCTCTTCAATGTAAATACAAGGATCTTAAAAAATCTCATGTAATTACTTCTGAAGCCAGAGACAAGATTGAACAGAAGAATTAGTCTCAAATGTCTCTGATACTTGTTATGTCAATAAGTATGATAGAGCATTCCAGCGCTTTCTGGCTAAAAGCATAAATAGAAGTAAGATTGCTTCCATGATCTATGGAGTTAGCAGAAATGGTAAGAAAGGTTCGGGGTGTACAAAATCTTTTGAATATGACGAAAGTCAACCTGTAAAACTAAAACCTCTCTATGATCATTTTGTGCCTTTTGGCACTGAGCTTGATTGTTCTGAGCTTGTGAATGCACCTTCACAGACACAGAAATTTATTTCTAAACCTAAGTATCATGCACAAATTCCACTTGATTATTCGGTTTCACATAATCCTAAAGTTATTAAATACTCTAGGAAAACTAACAAAAGAGGACCAAGAAAGTGGGTACCTAAGGATAAGATTATCTATGTTGCTGATATCCTTAGTAGTTTTGTTGAAACACCAATCATGATACCTAAACAGTGGTTGCTCCCAACACATGACGGGAAGAAGGCATATGTTTCAAAGTCTGGAACTTAATCCTGGAGGCTTCGTCGGTTTTAGAGGAAACCAGAAGGGTAAAATCATTGGCTCTGGAACTGTTGGTAATGGTAAACTTCCTTTTATTACTAATGTTCTTTTGGTCGATGGTTTGATGCATAACTTATTGTCTATTAGCCAACTTAGTGACAATGGTTATGATGTCATTTTTAATTAAAAGTTCTGTAAGGCTGTTAGTCAGAAGGATGGCTCAATCCTTTTTAATGGAAAGAGGAAAGACAACATTTACAAGATTAGACTTTCTGATCTTAAGGAACAAAATGTCAAATGCTTAATGTCTGTTAATAAGGACCAATTGTTATGGCATAGACGTTTGGGCCATGTTAGCATGAGAAAGATTTCTCAGCTAAATAAGCTTGAATTAGTCAGAGGCTTATCAAATCTGAAGTTTTCTTCAAATGCTCTTTGTGAAGCATGTCGGAAAGGAAAGTTCTCCAAAACTTCCTTCAAAGAAAAAAATGTTGTTTCTACTTCTAGACCGTTAGAACTTCTACACATTGATTTGTTTGAACCAGTGAAAACTGCCTCAATCAGTGGAAAGAAGTATGGATTAGTTATTGTTGATGACTATAGTCGTTGGACATGGGTAAAAATATTGAAACACAAGGATGAGGCACATTTTGTGTTTTCTACCTTTTGCTCATAAGTGCAAACTGAAAAGGATTATAAAATTGTCAAAGTCAGAAGTGATCATGGTGGAGAATTTGAGAACTGATACTTTGAGAATCTTTTTGATTCCCATGGAATTTCCCATGATTTCTCTTGTCCTAGAACTTCATAACAAAATGGAGTAGTGGAAAGGAAAAATAGGACTTTGCAAGAAATGGCCCGTACAATGATCCAAGAAACTGACATGGCTAAGCATTTCTAGGCAGAGGCAGTAAATACAACATGTTATATTTAGAACAGGATTTCTATCAGACCTATTCTGGGTAAGACTCCGTATGAACTGTGGAAGAATAAAAAACCCAACATTTCATATTTTCATCCTTTTGGTTGTATGTTTTATGTTGAACACTAAAGAGAATCTTGGCAAATTTGACTCCAAAGCTCAAAAGTGTTTATTGTTAGGATACTTTGAACGCTCTAAAGGCTACAGAATTTATAACACAGAAATATGAATTATTGAGGAAGCAATTGATGTCAGATTCATTGATAAGCTTGACTCTAAAAAGTCAGAGCTAGTTGGAAAGTTTGCAGATCTGAAGATTACCTTATCAAAATCCAAGGAAGAAGATTCTAATGAAGAAGACAAAGATGCAAAAACTACATAATCATATACAATCTCACTGAAAACAGCAAATAGTCCAACTCATAAGAAGAAAAATAAACTAAGGACTTCTCATTCTGAAGAATTGATTCTGGGTGACAAAGTTGATCCAGTCAGAACTCGTTCATCATTCAAACCTCATGAAGAATCTCTTCTAGGTTTAGTGTCACTAATAGAGCCAACAATAATTAGTGAATCTCTTCGAGAGAATGAGTGGATTCTGGCCATGCAATAAGAATTAAATCAATTCACCAGAAATGATGTTTGGGATCTTGTTTAGAAACCTAAAGGTCTCCATGTCATTGGAACAAAATGGGTATTCATAAACAAGTTTGATAAGAAAGGTGAGATCGTAAGAAACAAAACACGACTGATAGCACAAGGTTATAGTCAGCAAGAAGGGATAGACTATACTGAAACCTTTGCACCAGTTGACAGGTTAGAATTTATTCGCTTATTAGTTTCTTTTGTTATTAATCATAACATCATTCTTTATTATATGGATGTAAATAGTGCATTTTTAAATGGATATATTTCTGAAGAAATGTATGTACATCAACCTCCTGGTTTTGAAAGTTCTGAAACCCAGATTTTGTTTTCAAACTTAAAAAATCGTTATATGGTCTGAAACAGGCTCCCAGAGCTTGCTATGAAAGACTAAGTAACTTTCTTTTGGAAAATGATTTACTAGAGGAAAATGGATACAACACTATTTTGCAAAACCTTTAAAAATGACATTCTGGTTGTGCAAATTTACATTGATGATATTATATTTGATTATGCTAATACTTCCTTGTGCAAGGAGTTTTCTAAGTTAATGCAGACTGAATTTGAAATGAGTCTGATGGGAGAACTTAGATTCTTCCTGGGAATTCAGATTGATCAACGTCCAGAAGAAACATACATTCATCAGAGTAAATATGCAAGAGAACTTCTGAAGAAGTTCAATATGTCAGATAGTAAACCAGCAAAGACACCTATGCATCCTACATGCATTATGGAGAAAGAAGAAGTAAGTAAAAAGGTTTGTCAGAAGCTCTATTGTGGTATGATATGCTCTCTTCTGTATCTAACTACTTCTCGTCCAGATATTCTGTTCAGTGTTTGTCTCTGTTCTCGTTTCCAATCAGATCAAAGGGAAACTCACTTAACAACTGTTAAAAGGATCCTAAGGTATATAAAAGGAACAACTAACCTTGGCTGGATTTATAAGAAAACATCATACTACAAGCTTTATGGTTATTGTGATGCGGATTATGCTGGAGATAGAATAGAAAGAAAAAGTACTTCTGGAAACTGTCAGTTTCTAGGTAACAACCTCGTCTCCTGGGCTAGTAAAAGACAATCAACCATTGCACTATCTACTACAGAAGCAGAATATATCCCAACATCATTGTGCAGCACTCAGATACTCTGGATGAAGAATCAACTAGAAGATTTTCAGATATATGAGAGTAACATTCCTATTTTCTATGATAATACTTCTGTTATATGCTTATCCAAAAATCCTATCTTGCATTCTAGGGCTAAACATATTGAAATAAAACATCACTTTTTCCGTGACTATGTTCAGAATGGTGTTTTTCAATTAAAATTTATGGATACAGATCACCAATGGGCTGATATTTTCAAAAAAAAAACCTTGCTGAGGATAGATTCGTATTCATTCTGGAAAATATATTTATAAAACCTTGTCCATAATGAGTAGATGATATTTTTGACGTGTCAAGTCACCAGAACTTCTGAGATAAGATTCTGAAGATTAAGCAGATTATTTCTCTTTTATTTAATGATCTTCTGATTGACGATACTTCTACAAGTTAGAAGATATCTTAGTCAGATACTTCTTTCTATTCTTGACTTTGGGAATATCAAACGTATTATTTTTGAATAGACGACTATGATTTTCTTGTGACACTTGTCCAAAATCAAATCACATCTTACTGTTGAAAAGACACCTTGAGCGTTGTTATTTCATGAGACTAGATTTAAGTAATTATTTCCTCTCTCCCTATTACTGTCGTAAAAATGGTTCAACGCATTGGGTATGGTAAAATTCCTGAGAATAAACTAAATCTTTACGCCTTCCCTTATTGTTGTGTATTCTTTAAGATGTTTTAAGATAGAGTGTTCTTATCTAAACGTTTCCAGAATTCCTTGTTAGATTTTTTTCATTTTTAAGTATACATTTAATTCGTCTTTATTGACTGGTGTCAAGAGTTGAATAACGTATACCTAATCAGTGATCTCTTGGAAACTGCTACACCCCTTTCCCATTCCTTGATAAAATTGTCTCTTTGTTTTTGCTCCACATCATTTGTTTTGGAAATGATGAATTTTTTCGTTTCAAATTCATCTAAACCTAACTGCTTTTATTGCTGATACATTTTCTCTCCACACACACACACACACACACACATATATATATATATATATATATATATATATATACTCCTCCTCATCTCCTTTCATCTGTCCTTCAACTTAATATTTTTTCCCTCCTATTTTCTTCTCCCTCTCTTTCATCATATCATCTAAAACTATCAAGGGAAACATCTCTGACTTAGATCTTTTGAATGAGTGTACTCTTAATTTGAAAGCTCTAGTTGAAAATGGCATTTCCAATATTCTCTCAGATATTTTCTACCAGAATTGGAAAAATTACTTTGAAATTCTCTCTGGACCCATCTTTTGGGAAAATGCTCGCATTTTTCAGTATGACACCTATGCTTGAAATATTCTATCTATTGTCTTTGGTTTTCTAATTATGATCAATCCCACTATCATCTCTCAAGCTATTGAGTGTAAGGAAGATGGTGAGTGTCTTGAACAGTACAGAGGAAACAACTGTTTTGCTAAACACATTCACCTCATTTATCATCATGAAGGACCTGCTGACAGTCCCTTAACTCTCACCTCTATGGAAAAAATTTGGTATCAAATCATGGGAACAAATATTAGGCCTAGGAAAAGGGAACAGGATGGTTTTCTGCAATGGACAAGCTCTTCATTTTCTTCTTAGTCTCCAAAATCAAGATCAATCTATCTCAATCCATGTTCAACTATCTGAAAGAAGAAATACTTTCTTCTAGAAAGGAGTTATCATTCCAAATTCCTTTCAGTAGAGTAATTTCTCACATTCTTGATCTTTAAGGTGCAGTCTCTCACATAAAGGAAACCGAAATGAATGAAAAACTTTCTCTTAATTGGTGCTCTCCTATGAACTATTCTTAAACCATATTTAATTGAATACTTTTGACAGTTGATGGACGAGTGTTCTTTGTTGGTCCCTTTTTTGGTTGTTTTGATTATTCGTTATGTTTGTTTGTCTATGTTTTCATGTTGTTTTGTTTTGTGTTCTTGTACCTACGCCTCATACGTTTTTATTAATCAATGAGAAATGTTTGCTTCTGTTCTATCTTATTGCATTCTTTTTGCTTGCTAACAAAAAGAGAAAGAAGTATTGATTTTAATTTTCTCTTGAATCAACTCCATTACTCAAATTGTTTGAAATATTATTTACCTTTTTGATAAAGAATATATTGTCTCTGAATCATAAGCTCAGACATTTTAACTCTTTAATTGCATTCAATTATTTTTCTTAGAATGTTTTCAGGAACAAGTTGATAATTCATATATTGATAATCAGGCTCTAATTTAACCAATTATTATCTCTATCTGATGCATTTGATAAGAATCAGATTTAAACCATCTCAGATTTTATAAGTCCAATCAGGCTCTGATATATAATCAAGCGTTGTTATTCTGTATCTGATAAGAACTTTATAATCAGGCTCTGGTATCCCAAATCTGATAAGATTTTTGAGATCTTTGATTCAGGGGGAGCTTTGATAAAGGGAAGTTATTTCTAAAACTTATCTCTATCATTTCCTATTGATTATCATCGTATAAAAATGTGTCATCAAAATACATGGTTTTGTCATTATCAAAAAGGGAGAGATTGTTAGAACAAGATTTGGTTCTGCAAGATATCTCTAAGTTTTCATAATAACAAAGTGATATTTGTGTGAGAACAATTTTGGTACTCTAACGTTTGTTTTTCTGAAGAATTAAGAAACAGGTTCTGCCACGTAATGCTCTATTGGTTTTTTCTTCTGATCATGACTCTGATACTTTACTTCTGAAGGCTTTCAAGCTTCTAAAGTCATTATTTCTGAAGACTAAGTGATGAAGACTTTGAAGACAAGGTTCTATTGAACGAAGTTCTGAAAACTCTAAAGACTTGAGTTTCTGAAGAATAAGTGTTGAAGACTCTGAAGACAAAGTTATGCTAAACGACGTTCTGAAGACTCTAAAGACTTAAGTTACTAGTGACCAAAGGTTTTGAAGACTGATGCTTATAGTTCTGAAGACAAGGTTCTGGTGAACAAGTTTTGAAGACTCTGAAGACCTACTAATCAACTCTTCTACTCATGCTTCAAACATATTTATTCAGAAGTCTCTGATGTAAAGAAGAGAAGCTCAACCATCTACAAAGGAAAATAACACATAGTACGTGATCGGTGGATTTCACTTGTGTTTTCAAACTCTGTTTGTTGTTGGTTTTGCACTGTTTTTATCTGTTTTTGAAGCTTTGGTTTTTGTTATCTTAGTTATTTGTAGTCGTTTTTATGTAAGTCTTATTTTGAGGTTTGTATTACTTTTGTCGCTGGTGCATTTGATTCGTTTTCTTTTAGTGTATTTTTGGCAGGAATTGACGGCCCGACATTCGCACCATTTCGGAGGCAAAGAAAAGTCGAAAAAGTGGAATTCAGAGGCCTGACACGGGTACCCGTGTTACACAACATGGCCCGTGTCATGAGGGACACGGCCAAGAGGAGAAGAAAAGAATGGATAACAGAAGAGCAGCACGGGTGCCCGTGTCACACAACACGGCCCGTGTTGCAGCCTCTGATGCATGTTTTTGAGCATTTTGGATATAGAAGCCTGACACGGCCACCCGTGTTACACAACACGGCCCGTGTCAGGGCCACTGATGGTGAAAATTGTCGTTTTCTGATTTTTTGCATTTGGAGCTATTTCGAAGGGTATTTTAGACATTCTATCATGTAATTTGAATTGAGTTATATTAGTTGTATTTTGGCAAAAGGAGAGGGAACTTTTTGGATTGGGATAGATTTTTTACACATCTGAAGGAGAATTCTGGAGAACGAAGGATCGATCAAACGCGGAAGCAATTGACGATCCAAGTGAACCAATTTCAATTGTAATGATCTCTTACCTTTTATTTCTAAGTTCATTTGTTTTTATTAAGAATATGAGTGGCTAAACCCCCAGTTGTTAGGGGGTCGCCCTGCATTGTGATGTATTGACATTTGTTTGGATTATTCTATGAGAATTATGTTATTCACCTTATATATTTTATTTTGCAACAATCTTAATGCGTATTCATATTGGAAAGTAGAATTCGATTTATGATTAGGTTTTGGTCTAGAAAGTCAACCTAATGCTTTTGCAAAATAATATTACGGTAGATATTGCTTAGGAATGGGGATATCCTGTATCACGTATTTTATGTCAGAACTATTGCTTGATGCTTTTCATGGACACTGAGGAATTAGTGTACATGAAACTCATCAAAGGGTTTTTATTAAGGAATTAAGGAAAACTAAATTTGAGAACTGATGAATTAAGGTTAATAAAAATTATCTCAGAATAATCCTACATGGTCTTTACTCGCATTGTGTCCACTCCCCTAACACCGTTCTTAGATTTATCTATAAGTCTTTATTTACTTGTTGTGTTACTCTGCTACCAAACAACCCCCTAGACTTTTTGTTCCTTTGAATACTAAAAATCCCGTTAATTTCTACGCAGTCCTCGAGATCGATATTTGGGACTTTTTCTCTTATTACTACAATCGGTAAAAATAGTACACTTGCTATTTTCTCGATCAAGTTTTTGGCGCCGTTGCCGGAGACTGCCAAATTAACGTTGTTTTTAGAATCCAAAAGAAATTTTGTTGCTCTGCGACTAAAATTTTTATTACTCCTGTATTCTCTATGTGCTTAAAATATCTAACGTTTGTCTAACTGTGTATGCGAGGTCAGGCCTCAGCTAAATATTCTTTTGATACAGAACCAGAACGAGCATTACACGAAAGACTGAGAAGAGCTAAAAAAGACTGGCAGAAATAGAAGAAATTATTTCTGTGCATAGTGACTCAGAAACAGATAGAGAGACGTCACCCGAGACTGTTCAAATGGCTGGGAATCCACCTCAGCCTGAAAGATTGTTAGGATACTATGGAGGGGCCAATGCTCAACCAAACCGGATGACTATTGTGAATCAACCGGTGAATGTTGCACATTTTCAGCTACACCCTTCCACCATCTGCCAGTTGGAGAGAAAACCGTTCGCAAGAAGAATCAACGAAGATGCAAATAAGCATCTTCAGAGACTCCTTACGACTACCACATCTTTGAAGATAGAAGGGCATTCCGAAGAAGCCAAGAGATTAGTTATGTTCCCGTTCACACTCACTGATGATGCGGAAGAATGGTTTTACTCACTTCTAGCTGGGAGTATCACAACATGGCAAGAGATGGAAACTATGTTCCTTAATGAGTATTTCCCTGCTTCAGTGTTTATTCGGAAGAGATATGACATTGTCAACTTCAAGCAAAAAGAAGGAGAGTCTTTAGGGGATGCATATAAGCGGTTTAAGAGGTGTCTGACGGTATGTCCTACTCATAACATGGACGCCACTGAGCAGATGCAAAACTTTGTGAATGGATTACGACTCAAAACGAAACAGCTCATAGACACTGCTGCCGGTGGCTCAACCAACTTCTCAACAGCCACGGGTATCAAAAGGATCATAAAAGCAATTGCCGCTAACGAGCACCTTGAGTTGTATGATCGCACTGTAAACCAACGGGAAGGTAAGATTGATTTGAAGCTGGCAGACCAGGTTGTTAAAATGGAGGATCAGATTACTGCCGAGGTAGAGAGAAGGTTAAAGAAAATGAATATTGGAACTCAGACAGTGGCACAAGTTGAACCAGTTCAAGCATCACCTTGTGAAATATGTGGTGGACCACACTTTACCGTGCATTGTGTAGCAACTCAAGAGCAGGTGGAACAAATTAATATTTTGAGGCAGAATGATAACGCGAAATCGTATATATATTGACGTATAATTCAACTAATATTCGACTGGTTTCAATCCGATTTCGGGTTTCTTCCATGTTATTTGTCTGATATTTTGCAGGTATTTGAAGATCATGTCCAAACAAAGCAATATGAAGAAAAGAAGCAATTACAGATGAAATATGGACGAAAACCAGATGAAAACAACATGAAAAACATAGAATGCGCATTTTGCTGCTGTGACGACCGTCACACATCCATGACGACCGTCACACGGGTGACGACCGTCATGCAGGCAAAAACGCAAAGCTTCATTTAAACGTGCAAAAACCAGTTCCAAGTCCCAAATAATGGACCACTACTCCCTAATTTTTCTGACTCCAAGTCCACCTTCTTCAAATTACAACCATTAGCATTTCACCTCTATAAAAAGGGAAGGAGAGGAGCTGAGAAAGAGAGCCGCATTCAGATAACGAAGTGCTGCCCAAATTATTTTCCAGAGCAAATTTAGTTTCAGTCTTGTTGTTTTTGTTTCCTTTCTTTTTTTTCCTGTATTCCATTTCTACAATATTCATTTGTGCGCTCTATTGGTTTGAAGACACAATCCTGCCGACATCGTTGAGATTTGGCTAAAAGCCAATTGGATACGTTACAGGTTTTTTATTATTTCGTTAATTGTAACTTTAATTTCTAGTAATATGAATGTTCTAAATTTCTGCTTTTATTTACGTTTTACTTATTCCAAATCCATGTCTAGCTAAACCAGAGTAATCGATATGTAATAATAATTCAGACGGGATTTGATAATAACCGGTTAAAAAAACTTTCTTTCTCAAAAGTTGTTTATGGCCTGAGTGTTTAAACTTATTTCCTGAATAATCGTTCGTCGCGACAGCGAGAACTTATTTAAAAGTAGTTTTGCCACGACAGTGGGAAATTAATTAAGGTATGAACCAACAAGCGACAGCTGCGGCTAAGACCAGATAGTAAACACTAGGCATTTGTTTTAATAACAGCGAAAGCACTTTAAAATAGATTAGAACTTAGAGATTTCCAAAAAGCGATTTTAACCCCGAACGGGATAGCGACAGCATACGTTCCGCCTTAAAGTTGCGACTAGCGTCAACAACCATCATGAGACGAAAGTCTTTAGATCACTATTTTCTTCTTAAATAAATTCAGAAAAATATTTTATATACCGGTAACTTGTCAAATCCCCGAAGAACATAATTATTGCATATCGATTCGCGTAATTATAATTCAAGTAACGTTTTTTAGTTCCCTTTAGTGATAGAAATTATTCCCTTAAACATTATCTACCTAGCTAAACATAGTAACTCCCGAGAACACTATTTTGATTACGAGTCCTTGTGGGATCGATATCTTTTATTACTACGCGATAGACTGTGCACTTGCAGTTAAGTTGTATTAGACATAGAAAGTCGCGATCAAGTTTTTGGCGCCGTTGTCGGGGACTCGTTTAGTCAATAGTGTAACCTTCTGTTACGCCGTATAGACTAGGTTAACTATTTTTATTTTCCCTTTACTGGTTCTGTCGATTGTATGTCAAGTAATCGCCCACAAGGCGATATCTTAAAACCTTCATTCGCAGAACTAGAGCGCTTCTTACATTTAAGAAGTCGCATCATTGAGTACCAACAAAAACATAACATTCCCGATCCTCTCACTCACATTCCCAAATCTGAAGAAGAACCAAAGATGGCTGAAGGACCTCAAAACAAACCGCTGAAGGCATACGCTACACCCTCTCAGATGGAGCCTAGAAGTAGCATTGCTGCCCCAGCTATTACTCGAAACGATTTTGAGCTGAAACCGTCATTGCTGTCAGCTGTACAACAAAATCAATTCTCAGGAAATGCAACTGAGGATCCAAACGAACATTTAATGAAGTTTGTACAATACGCAGACACAGTGAAAGCAAATGGAGTAACTCCAGACGCAATAAGACTTCGTCTTTTCCCTTTCTCTCTTAGAGATAGAGCGTGGACATGGTTACAATCCTTACCATCCAACTCCGTTACGACGTGGGAACAGTTGAAGAACGTGTTCTTAGCAAGATATTTTCCGCCAAGCAAAACTGCTATGCTTAGAGCTCAAATCAACGGATTTCGACAAAAAGATACTGAATCTCTCTACGAAGCATGGGAAAGGTTCAAAGATATGATGAGAACATGTTCTCACCACGGTCTAGAAGACTGGGTGACGATCCATACTTTCTATAATGGGCTTTTATACAACACCAGATTAACGGTAGACGCCTCCGCAGGCGGTGCACTTATGGATAAGCCATACGACGAAGCTTATCAACTAATCGAAAACATGTCTCAGAACCACTGCCAATGGGGAGGTGAACGCATTCCAACAGAGAAACCCGCATCGAAAGGTGGGATGTACGAGATCAGCAGCCTTGAAAAGTTCAACGCTAAAGTAGATGCTCTAGCACAGAAAATTGGCAGTCTGATCGCTAACTCCACTGCAACCGTCGCTGCCGTAACTCCAAACTGCGAGTTATGTGGAATCGCCACTCATAATGCGCCTGAATGCCCATTGTTAGCCGGAATCCCACCAGACCAAGTAAACTATGCTCAAGGAAATCCTTACGCAAATACCTACAACCTGATCACACTAAAATTCACCGTATTTCTGACTCCGATTTCGCATGCATTCTTAGCTTTTATTGTTGTTTTGCTTTGTTATTGCTTTGTTTTCTTATGTTTTCAGGTTTTTATAATAATCGGAGCTTGAATCGGGAAAAGGAGCGAAAAAGGAGTGAAAACGGACGAAAACCTAGAAATTCAGCATTTTGCACTTGCGGCACCCACCGTGGCGGGCGCCATGGGGTTAGCCATGACGTGGCCACGTCTCAAGACCACTCCTCAACCTCCAAGACCCACGATCCCCACTCCATCATCCCCTGTAGGGACCATGGCGGGCGCCATGACCTTGTGGCGGGCGCCACAAGGCAAAATTTCATAACCTCCACTTTTTAGTGGAGGGGCGTCCCGGTCATTTCATGCTTTCAGTTTTTACTATAAATAGGACCTTAGATTTTCGTTTTTCTTCATCCAGAATTAGAATTCTCTAGGCATATATCAGTTATAAAGCAGTTGCCATTCCACATCGGGGTGCCTCTGCAATCGAGTGATCGAGTCTGTAATCTGTCTGTGGTTCGAGTTTTGGAGCACTCTGGAGGAAGTTAATCCTGCCGCCATTTTAATTCCAGTTAGTATTTTATTTTTCCGCACTGCTTTACTTTTATTTATTTTCTCGCACTTTACTTTGTTTATTTCCCGCACTCGCACATTTACGTTGTTTATTTCCCGCACTCGCACATTTACGTTGTTTATTTCCCGCACTCGCACATTTACGTTGTTTATTTCCCGCACTCGCACATTTACTTTGTTTACTTCCCGCACTCGCACATTTACTTTGTTTACTTCCCGCACTCGCTTTAAATTACTCATATGAAAAACTATAAAAAGAATATTTACTTTATCATGTCTAACTAATCCCATAAAGGTTAGAATGTAAGGATCGTAATTAAACCAGTAATCAGTATAATTGTTCGTGGAAACACCTAAGGGCTATTTTATCTTTCAATTCAAGTAATTGTTTTTAACTATTTCAAAAACAGCCAAAAGCGCTTTGTATAGTTCATTAGGAGTTTTTAGATTAAAAAGAAAAGAGATTTTAAAACGATTTTCGGACGCGTTATGAGATTTAGAGTCTGGTTCATAAGAACCTCTTTTTGCTAAGAAGTCCAGGTTAAAATACTTTTCAACTTTGTTAAGAAACTATATTTCTTAAAAATAGGTTTACTACTCTAACGCAGTACGCACCTTTTTATCCGTGACAATAGGAGGGGTTGATTAGAGAGTACAACTCGGTTCTGAATACGCGAAAGCGACAGTTCCTGTTAAATTAGTTCTTTTCAAAGGAGAAAACATTGCCCATAAGTAGTTCCATTAACAAGTACTGGATTATCATTGATTACGTGAATTACATTCGAGCCTGTCTTTTATTTATTATTTAAAATTATAATTTTATTTACCATTGCACCCTTACTAAAACCCTTAAAAATAGTTGCCTTAGATAAACACCATAACAACAGGTACGATAGATTGACACTTGGTCTCTGTGGATTCGATAATCTTTTATATTACTTTGACGTGATTCGTACACTTGCGAAAAACACGCATCAAGTTTTTGGCGCCGTTGCCGGGGACCAATATCGTCAAATTTCATTACCCTGTAGTTATACCGTTTAGACTAAGGTTGTTACCCACCGGTCAATGCGAAAGACTCGCAGTGCCGGAAGTTTAGTAGACCCTCTAGCTGAACCTGAACGTTACGCTCGCGCACGTTTATTTTTCCATAGGAATAGGAGAGCTATGGCCGAAGATCAAAATCGAAGACCTCTTAAGGACTTCGCCCAACCATCAAACGAGGAACCTAGTTCCAGTATAGTAAACCCCGCTATCCCAGCCAATAATTTTGAACTTAAGCCATCCCTGCTGCAATTAGTGCAACAGAGACAATTCGCAGGTCTCGCTACTGATAACCCGAACCAACATTTAAAAAACTTTCTTCAATTAGCAGACACCTTTAAAACCAATGGAGCTTCTCCTGAGGCAATACGCTTAAGATTATTTCCCTTTTCCCTCAGAGATAAAGCTCTATCATGGTTAGATTCCCTTCCACCCAATTCAATAACAACTTGGGATGACCTTAGAAAAGTTTTCCTTGCTAGATATTTTCCCCCAAGTAAGACCGCTCTTCTTCGAAACCTAATAACTAGATTTACCCAACACCAAGGAGAGTCGTTGTTCGAAGCCTGGGAGAGATATAAAGAACTATTAAGAGCATGCCCACACCATGGCCTAGAGAATTGGCTAATCATCCAAACCTTCTATAATGGACTTCTTTATAACACTAAAATGACCATCGACGCTGCCGCTGGTGGCGCACTGATGAACAAACCTTACCCTGAAGCTAGTGCCCTTATCGAGGATATGGCCCAAAACCATCAATCATGGGGAGTAGAACGAGCGACAGTGGAAAAGAAGGAAGCCCAAGGAGGAATACATGAGCTAAGCTCTATAGACATGATGCAGGCTAAAATGGACGCGTTGGCCCTTAGAGTCGAACATATGTGTACAACTCCGAATACTGTTGCCGCAGTTTCGCCGAATTGTGAGATATGTGGAACGCAAGGACACCAATCCGCCGAATGCAATCTGTTGAATGAAACCAACACTGAGCAAGTGAACTATACCCAAGGGAACCCATTTTCAAACACATATAACCCTGGATGGAGGAATCACCCAAACTTCTCCTACAAAAATAATAACCCTATCCAAAATACCGCACCTCCGAGACAACAAGGTTACCAAGCCCCTAGAACAAATCAACCTATGCAACCTGTACCACCTAGCCCGAGCTTTGAGGAAGTTGTAAAAGATTTTATCGTTGCTCAAAAACAACAAAACAAAGAGTTCATGAACCATAACGTCCATGTTAACGAACTAATTACCAAGTTAGGAACCAAGGTTGATCAAATTATTACTCATAATAAGATGCTTGAAACCCAGATCTCTCAGGTAGCGTTAAACCAAGCCCCACAGACTACACCTGGAGGACAGTTCCCTGGACAACCTCAACAAAACCCGAAAGGGCAAGCTAATGCCATTACTCTACGAAGTGGAACCTCTTATAAGGAACCTTTAAACCCTAGATTAAGTGAGCCCGAAACTTCTGAGAGGAATGAGGAAAAGGAACCAGAGAAGCCTGAAACCCCGGAAAGTCAAGAAAAAGGAGAAGAACCTAAAAATAAAACCTATGTACCGCCACCGCCATACAAACCACCAATACCTTACCCTCAAAGATTAAAGAAAACCCAAATCGATAATCAATATCAAAAATTCGTTAAGGTTATAGAAAAACTTCACGTAGAAATCCCCTTTACAGAAGCCATCACCCAAATACCTTCTTATGCTAAGTTTCTCAAAGACATACTTACGAATAAACGTAGACTTGAAGATCCGAAACCCGTGGAATGTAATTCTATTTCCGAAAATAGGTTAGCAAAGAAAGATAAAGATCCCGGAAATTTTTCCATTCCTTGTGTTTTGGGGAATCATGTCATCGAAAAAGCTTTTCTAGACTTAGGAGCTAGTGTGAGCTTAATGCCTTTAGCAGTTTGTGAGAGATTAAACTTAGGAGAATTACAACCTACTAAGATGTCACTTCAATTAGCCGATAGATCCGTTAAATACCCTATAGGCATACTTGAAGACGTCCCTGTTAGGATAGGTCAGCTGTTTATACCTACTGATTTTGTTGTCATGGACATTAAAGAAGATGACGACATACCAATCCTCCTAGGTAGACCGTTCTTATCGACTGCTGGAGCCGTAATAGATGTTAAAAAGGGAAAACTAACTTTTGAGGTAGGTGGCCAGAAGATAGAATTTATATTGTCAAAATTTCTTATGGCACCTGTGATAGGAGATTCTTGTTATGCCTTAGATATCATCGAAGAATGTATTAGGGAATTAGAACAAGAAGAAGAAACTGAATCTATAAAATTGCCATCAACCCTTATTTTGGAAGATGACAATTATAAAACACCCTACATTGATGATAACCTTCACGAATGTTTATCTCTAACCCCAGATCCTATGCCTTGCCCTATAAAACCGACCGTAAAACTTAAGGAACTGCCTAAAAACCTGAGATATGAATTTCTTGATGAAGATATGAACCGTCCAGTTATAGTCAGTGCTACCTTAAACCAAGAAGAAACCGATCAATTATTAGAAGTTTTACGTAGGTACCCCTCAGCCTTAGGATATAAGATCTCTGATCTAAAAGGAATAAGCCCATCCGTATGCATGCATCGGATTTTGCTTGAAGAAGATTCAAAACCTTCTAGAGAACACCAACGTAGAATAAATCCTATAATGAGTACTGTAGTTAAGACTGAAGTTCTTAAGTTACTAGAGGCAGGTATAATATATCAGATCTCGGACAGTAAATGGGTGAGTCCTGTGCATGTAGTACCTAAAAAGGAAGGCATCACAGTCGTGCAAAACGAGAAGGGCGAACCTGTAGCAAAAAGAACTGATGGAGGTTGGCGTATGTGCATAGATTATAGAAAATTAAATAAAGCAACTAGGAAGGACCATTTCCCATTACCATTCATAGACCAAATGTTGGAGCGCCTAGCCAGACACTCTTACTTTTGTTATTTAGATGGATATTCAGGATTCTTCCAAATACCTATTCACCCCGAAGATCAAGAAAAAACTACCTTTACATGCCCAGTTGGAACCTTTGCCTATAGAAGAATGCCTTTTGGACTTTGTAATGCTCCTGCAACTTTCCAACGCTGCATGATGTCTATCTTTGCTGATTATTTGGATGGAATCATGGAAGTATTTATGGACGATTTCTCAGTTTGTGGGTCAGATTTCAAAAATTGTCTTGTCAACCTTGAGAAAATCCTGGAGAGATGTGTGGAGGTAAACCTTGTGCTAAATTGGGAAAAATGTCATTTCATGGTCACCGAAGGGATTGTTTTAGGACATATAGTTTCCGAAAAAGGTATAGAGGTAGATAAAGCAAAAATAGAAGTCATAGAGAATCTAAAACCGCCGAAGACTATCAGGGAGATAAGAAGTTTTCTTGGACATGCCGGATTTTACCGACGTTTTATCAAGGATTTCTCCAAAATAACAAAGCCCTTAACTGGTCTTTTAATGAAAGATGCTGAGTTCATCTTCGATGAAAAATGCACTGAAGCATTTAATCTTCTGAAGCAAGCTCTGATTTCAGCACCTATAATGAAACCCCCTGATTGGTCGGAACCGTTTGAGATAATGTGTGACGCCAGTGATTATGCTGTTGGAGCCGTTCTAGGTCAGAGAAAAGATAAGAAGTTACATGTGATTTATTATGCCAGTAGAACCCTAGACGCTGCACAGCTCAACTACGCAACAACCGAAAAAGAGCTCCTAGCTGTAGTTTTTACAATAGACAAATTTAGATCTTATCTAGTAGGAGCCAAGATTATAGTTTACACCGACCATGCTGCCATTCGTTACTTACTAAGCAAAAAGGATGCCAAGCCTAGGTTACTTCGATGGATTCTATTATTACAAGAGTTTGATTTGGATATCCGTGACAAGAAAGGCACTGATAATGTGGTAGCTGATCACCTATCTAGGCTAGAATACCTGAAACCTGATCCAGTACCCATAAATGACGATTTTGCCTACGATAGACTGATAGCCCAACTAGAAACCATTGAAGATGATAACCCAGACCCTCATGAGCAATTTCATAAATCCTTAGCTATAAGCAATGTACCTTGGTATGCAGATTTTGTTAATTACCTAGCCGCTGACATCATACCCCCTGATCTAAACTACCACCAGAAGAAGAAGTTCTATAGTGATGTGAGAAACTTCTATTGGGACGATCCATTTCTTTTCAAGAGAGGTAAAGATGGCATTTTCCGCCGTTGTGTTCCAGAAGAAGAGGTAAATAATATAATTGAGCATTGTCACTCTGCACCCTATGGTGGACATGCAAGCACATCTAAGACCTACGCCAAGATTCTTCAAGCTGGCCTATTCTGGCCTACTATGTGGCGTGATGTCCATGCTTTCATTGTCAAGTGTGACAGATGCCAACGCACAGGAAATATTTCAAGACGTAATGAAATGCCATTAAGAAATATCCAAGAAGTAGAACTCTTCGACGTATGGGGTATGGACTTTATGGGACCGTTCCCACCATCTTTTGGAAATCAGTACATATTAGTAGCTGTTGACTACGTGTCTAAATGGATTGAAGCTATCGCCGCACCCACAAACGACACCAGGGCAGTCATCAAATTGTTCAAGAATTATATATTTCCCAGGTTTGGAACACCCCGTTTAGTCATAAGTGATGGAGGATCACACTTCATATCGAGAATATTTGATAAACTTTTAAGCAAGTATGGAGTTAAGCATAGAGTAGCAACACCATACCACCCACAGACCAATGGACAAGTGGAAGTATCTAATAGGGAGATAAAACAAATCCTCGAGAAGACTGTCTCTATATCTAGAAAAGATTGGTCGCAGAAACTTCAAGAAGCATTATGGGCCTATAGAACCGCTTTCAAAACTCCTATAGGAACAACCCCTTATCAACTGGTCTATGGAAAATCATGTCACTTACCATTTGAGTTGGAGCATAAGGCCTATTGGGCCATCAAAACTTTGAATTTGGATTACTTGACAGCTGGTGAGAAACGTATCCTTGATATCCACAAATTAGAAGAGCTCAGACAATCTGCCTACGAAAATGCCATCATATACAAAGAAAGAACAAAAGCTTGGCATGACAAAAGAATCATAAGAAGAGACTTCAAAATAGGCGATCCTGTTCTCCTGTTCGATTCCAGGTTACGACTATTTCCAGGTAAACTCCGTTCGAGATGGACTGGCCCTTTCGAAGTATCTAAGATCCTGAGATCCGGTGCTATTGAAATCAAGAACCAAACATGTAAACCGTTCATAGTCAATGGACAGAGGTTGAAGCCCTACGAAGGAGGTGACATTCCAACAACAGACACCTGTCATACTCTGAGTGATCCACCATATCCTTCCAATGATGTTTAAATATCGGTCGTCGAGCTAATGACGTTAAACAAGCGCTGCATGGGAGGCAACCCATGGTTTTCTTATTTTTTGTACTTTTTATTTTTTATTTTATTTTAATTTGTTTATTTTATTATTATGTCAGGACTCACGGTTGAATGTTTTATGTGCTTTCAGGACTTGTTTGCTAACCTTGTACAGAATGCAGAACCCTGATGACATGCACGTGGCCTTTAGAGATGATGCACAGAGAGAGCGTTACTATGTTCACATGAGACGCCCTATGGCTCCTACCAGGTACCCTGACCATGACTGCATGGATGCCTTGGGGATAGAGCCAAGCGTCAGATTTTTATGCCATCAACTCCAGTGGGACCAGTTTGACGACAGGAACAACACTTATAGGAACTTGACTCTTGAGTTCCTCAGCTCGTTTCATCATGACCCTTGGGCTGGACCCGATGGACTCGCTGTTTTCAGGTTGTTCGGGATTGACTACTCATTCTCTCATAAAGGGTTTGGTGATTTACTAGGTTTCCATACTACTCCTGATGCTATTCCAGAGACTCCGATGGGGTATTTTATGAGCAGAGAAGTGGAAAAGTTTTGGACTAAAATATCAGGCGGAGGGAGCCAAGATCCTTCTACCCAGTTTTCTCAGGTAATCCACAACCCTGCATTGAGGTACTTCCAGATGATTCTAGCACATTCTTTCCTAGGTTTTCCAGATACAGAGACACTGCTAAGTGAAGAGGAGATTTTCCTACTGTTTTGTGCGACTCAGTCTCGCCCTGTTGCTTGTGGCAACTTTCTACTGAAGGGCCTTGCTAGTGTTGCCAGATCATCAGTAGGAATCATCCATGTCGGTGGGATTGTTACACAGATTGCTACTGCATTGGGTTTGTCTCGCAAGCTATTGCACCTCAGGACCTTCTGCTGCTACACCACCCTGGATATTGATTTTTGTCTTGATAGAGGACTGATGAGGAGGGCTTCTTTTGAGCCCAACATGTTTAGATTGCTGATCGACGGTGAAGCGATACACTACTTTACATTACCAGATCCGCTGATGACCAGTGTCCATGATCCTGCCAATTGGAGTTATGCTCTAGAGGGTTATGGAGAGACTGTCGAAGAGCCGAAATCGCCTCCCGCCGCTGAGTACACTCCTACACCTCTTACTCCCCGAATCACTGTTATGTCTAACAATATGTCTCTGCAGCCACCTGACCTACAAACACAGATTTATGAGCTCCGCAAGGAGACTGCCCTGCTCAAGCAGGAAGTGGCAGACTTAGAGTTACAGATGCAGGTTTCTGATCTCACTCATGCCTCGGAGACCGATGCTCTACATCAGGCGATCGACGAGCTTCGGAGGGAGATAGCTGAGATTCGTGGATCAAGCCAGGATAAGAAACCTACCACATGACTCATTCCACCCTGACAGCACTACCCTAGTATTTAACTTCGTTTTATTTATCGCATTTCCAGACATATTTTACTTTATTGCAGCTTTTATATTTTCATGCACTTTGAATTCCTTATATATATACATATTATGCACTAATTTTTATTTTTCTTTTTTCTTTTTTGATTTTTAATTATTTTATTTTTGTCGTGCAAAGAAAAAAATATATAAGACAAAAATATGCAAGCCAATGCCTTGAAAAGAAGAAGAAGACGCTATTCAGACCCCCCGGAAGACAAAGGTGCAAGGAAGGCCCAAAGGAGGATCCAAAACCACAAGGCCCAGGAATTGGCCTTGTGGCGGGCGCCATAGGCCCTGTGGCGGGCGCCACACCGTATCAACAAACAAATACGGGATTCAATTCCCATTTCCACCATTTTCATCCCTTTCTTCACCAAAAACCCATTTTTCCAACCTTCCAAATCCTCCTTGAACCCCATTAAAGCTCCCCCATTTCCAAAATACCCTCCATCCATAAAACATATCCAACATCCATTTCCATTTTCATCCATCAAAAAACCAAAAAAATCAAAACTTTATCATTCCCCTCATAAACCACTTTTCTACTATTTTCTCTACCTAAGGAGCTTTTCAACAATGGAGTTCAACGGATTTATTCTTCGTGATGGAAGACCGGGCGAAAGGCAACGGAAAATTATTCAGAGGCTTCAAAGTCGAGAAATCCTCTCGACTAGGTACGTCGACGATAACTGTCTGTATGCTTTGGGTATTTATCATAGTGTTTTTAATTTATTAGAATTTCTAGGCTTGCATAATATTTTCATTAATCAGGAACCTACCTATGAGAGGCTGACAACTGAGTTTTTGAGTTCTTTGATATACACTGTCAGTCCTAACACTGCTAGCACTGTCGGTACTGTTATTTTTAGACTGTTTGGAATTGAATATGAATTCAGTACCAATGAGCTAGCAGATTTGTTAGGAATCCCTCATAGGGAAGGTTCGATTTGTGAGGCACCTTTGGATGCTGAATGGTCGGCCGAGGTATTTACCTTCTGGCTAAGGCTTTCAAGTACTTCAATTAATTCTTTTGAAGGGATACTTGCGTCGACCATTCACAACCCGGCCATAAGAGTTTTTAGACTTCTTTTGGCATGTACTATTTTTGGCCGGGAAAGTCCAAACAAGGTTAATGCTCGTGAACTCCTATTTTTGCAAGGATGCCTCACTAGAACCCACATCAATCCGGTCCCGTTTATGCTTGCCCACATGACTTTATTTACTAATAAAACAGGACCGATTGTTTTTGGAGGGCTTGTTACGTCTATTGCTCGGGCTCTTGGCCTGAATGATGAGATAGCTACACTTGAACCACTACCTCCTCGCACAATTAATTTAAAATTTCTGAAAGACATGAAATTGTGCCGAACAAGGAGAGAAGGTGGTTATGAGTTGATGGTTCATGGGGTAGCTATCCCATCTGTTGCTTTACCATGCAGTAGACGTACTGATGTACGTGATGAAAGGAACTGGACCTATGATCTTAATGCTCCACGTGTTTTGGGTCCACTTCCTCCTAATATTCCCGATGGGGAGGCACATGACACTGATGATGAGTATGATCGGAGAGAGCAGTCTCCCATCCCTCACATGTCCCCCCATCGTCCTTCACAGTCACACACTGCACCATCTTCCTCTAACCCTGTTGCAGGTACTGCTCCTGGATTCTTTGTCACCGAGGAGATGTGGCGTGATATGACAGCTAGAGAAGAAAGGCGTGATGGCCTTCTCTCTACTATTTCACAGCAGCTGACGGACAATATGAGCTTCATGCAACAATCGCGATTGGTTTCGGATCGTGCTTATAGCAACGTTTGCCGTACCTTGAACGATATTTCATTAGAGCAGAACCGTCAGAGAGAGTTCAACAGCCGACACTACCAGCTTGTAGAGGCTACTCAGGGTTCCATCTTGGGTAACCTTCGAGAGGTCCGGAGTGCTCAGGCTGCTTTATCAGCACGACTCGACCGGAGGGACCAGCATCGTAGTAGATCCCGTCGTTCCAGACCATCACATCAGGACGGCGAAGGCACCAGTGCCCCTCCTCAGTAGTCTTTTTCCAGGTTACCCCCCTTATCTTATTTCGAAACATTGGGGACAATGTTCGATTTAAGTGTGGGAGGGGATTTTATTGCTTTCTGTTATTTCCCTTTTTAGTTAATTTCCTTTCAGTTATTTCCCTTTTCAGTAATTTATTTTTCTTAGATAATGCATGAGTCTAACGAGTCACCAGTATAGTGTCTTTTTAGTTCATCTTCATTTTTTCCCATTTCCTTAGCCTTACCAGAAAATTTTTAAAAAGAAAACAATGTTGTTTCACATGTTTTTTGGGCTTTGAGACAGGTTTAGATTAGGATGTGGTGACTTAGGTCAACTTTTTGAAACATCAGAACCATTTTAGCACCATAGACCTCTTGAATATAGGAATCACTCCTAAACCCCACCACCATGGCCTTTACTATCATTCAAAAAATTGTCCTAAGTAGTTTATTTTAGCAGTCAGCTCCGGCCTAAGCATACTCTACGTAGGGGGCCGATGAATATAAGTGAATGATCCAGTGCTAATAAAAAAAAAAAAAAAAAAGAAGAAAAGGCAAACTCTGGTATAGGTGACCCTCACAAAGTCATTTAAACCGAAAAAAGAGAAGAAAAAAAAAAAATTTTGCCACAAAAAGAAAAAAAATTGCAAGTCACCTATTGTTAGTTGGTTCAGAGGTATCTGGCACTGAACTTGGTAGGGCGGATTACGATCCGATCCCCCGCAGCTACATTTAGGCGAAATAAAAACAGGTTTACACATGCTTATGTGCCAGAAACCTTATGTTATGGATCAGAATCACTAACCGGTCGCTCTACTATGAAGCATGTACGGATAACGGGCTTAATGTGATTGCGCCTGAATGAAAAGGACACAAAAAGATGAGAAGATAGGCCTAGGTATCGTGGGATGACATGGAGTGGTTAATATAGGATTGAAGTTTGTGTTTGTGTTACTATGGTACCCTTGGTTCACTTAGTTAGTATCTGTCACTGCATCCTGACTTGAACTTAGAATCCCTTTAGCCCAAAGACAAGTGTTGACACCATATTTTCTTAAGCTTTAATGTTTGCTTGAGGACAAGCAAAGGTTTAAGTGTGGGAGAATTTGATCACACTAAAATTCACCGTATTTCTGACTCCGATTTCGCATGCATTCTTAGCTTTTATTGTTGTTTTGCTTTGTTATTGCTTTGTTTTCTTATGTTTTCAGGTTTTTATAATAATCGGAGCTTGAATCGGGAAAAGGAGCGAAAAAGGAGTGAAAACGGACGAAAACCTAGAAATTCAGCATTTTGCACTTGCGGCACCCACCGTGGCGGGCGCCATGGGGTTAGCCATGACGTGGCCACGTCTCAAGACCACTCCTCAACCTCCAAGACCCACGATCCCCACTCCATCATCCCCTGTAGGGACCATGGCGGGCGCCATGACCTTGTGGCGGGCGCCACAAGGCAAAATTTCATAACCTCCACTTTTTAGTGGAGGGGCGTCCCGGTCATTTCATGCTTTCAGTTTTTACTATAAATAGGACCTTAGATTTTCGTTTTTCTTCATCCAGAATTAGAATTCTCTAGGCATATATCAGTTATAAAGCAGTTGCCATTCCACATCGGGGTGCCTCTGCAATCGAGTGATCGAGTCTGTAATCTGTCTGTGGTTCGAGTTTTGGAGCACTCTGGAGGAAGTTAATCCTGCCGCCATTTTAATTCCAGTTAGTATTTTATTTTTCCGCACTGCTTTACTTTTATTTATTTTCTCGCACTTTACTTTGTTTATTTCCCGCACTCGCACATTTACGTTGTTTATTTCCCGCACTCGCACATTTACGTTGTTTATTTCCCGCACTCGCACATTTACGTTGTTTATTTCCCGCACTCGCACATTTACTTTGTTTACTTCCCGCACTCGCACATTTACTTTGTTTACTTCCCGCACTCGCTTTAAATTACTCATATGAAAAACTATAAAAAGAATATTTACTTTATCATGTCTAACTAATCCCATAAAGGTTAGAATGTAAGGATCGTAATTAAACCAGTAATCAGTATAATTGTTCGTGGAAACACCTAAGGGCTATTTTATCTTTCAATTCAAGTAATTGTTTTTAACTATTTCAAAAACAGCCAAAAGCGCTTTGTATAGTTCATTAGGAGTTTTTAGATTAAAAAGAAAAGAGATTTTAAAACGATTTTCGGACGCGTTATGAGATTTAGAGTCTGGTTCATAAGAACCTCTTTTTGCTAAGAAGTCCAGGTTAAAATACTTTTCAACTTTGTTAAGAAACTATATTTCTTAAAAATAGGTTTACTACTCTAACGCAGTACGCACCTTTTTATCCGTGACAATAGGAGGGGTTGATTAGAGAGTACAACTCGGTTCTGAATACGCGAAAGCGACAGTTCCTGTTAAATTAGTTCTTTTCAAAGGAGAAAACATTGCCCATAAGTAGTTCCATTAACAAGTACTGGATTATCATTGATTACGTGAATTACATTCGAGCCTGTCTTTTATTTATTATTTAAAATTATAATTTTATTTACCATTGCACCCTTACTAAAACCCTTAAAAATAGTTGCCTTAGATAAACACCATAACAACAGGTACGATAGATTGACACTTGGTCTCTGTGGATTCGATAATCTTTTATATTACTTTGACGTGATTCGTACACTTGCGAAAAACACGCATCACAACCCAGGTTGGCGAAATCATCCAAACTTTTCTTACAAAAGCGATAATGCATTGCAGATGCCTGCTGCTCCGCCAGGATATCAGAAACCAGCTGCTGTCCAGACTGCACCTAGGAAATCAAACCTCGAGTTGATGATGGAAAAATTCATAGCTACTCAAGCTCAAACAAACAAAGAATTCCTGAATCAAAACATACACACTAGCGAGCAAATTAAACAGCTGACCGGAAAGGTAAACGCTTTAGCCACCCACAACAAAATGCTAGAAACACAGATATCACAAGTGGCTCAACAACAAGCCTCTGCTGCCGCACCCGCTGGCACATTTCCTGGACAACCCGAACAAAATCCAAAAGGTCAAGCAAATGCTGTCATATTAAGAAGCGGAAAAGAATTGGACGAACCGATCGATCCGAGAACCGAAAACTCAGCCATGCAACAAAAACCAACTGAACAAGCAGAAAAGGAATCCGAGTTAGAGAAGAAGGAAGACAACGAGAAGGAGAACACCGCAAGTGAAAAAACGCAAGCACCTCCAGCGCCATATAAACTACCTATCCCTTATCCTCAAAGATTAATAAACTCCAAAACTTCGGGACAGTTTAAGAAATTTGTAGAGCTCCTTAAACAGTTGAATATCACTATTCCTTTTACAGAAGCTATCACTCAAATGTCGTCATACGCTAAATTTCTCAAAGAAATCCTGTCAAATAAGAGAAAGATCGAGGATAACGAAACAGTTACACTTACTGCAGAGTGTAGCGCTATTATTCAAAACCGCATGCCTCCTAAATTAAAAGACCCAGGTAGTTTCTCCATACCCTGCGTCATAGGAAAGTTCGTAATAGACAAAGCTCTATGCGATTTAGGAGCCAGTATCAGTGTTATGCCTTTATCTATATGCAAAAAGTTGAATATGGGAGAACTAAGACCAACCAAAATGTCTGTACAATTGGCTGACCGATCAGTAAAATACCCCGTCGGAATACTGGAAAATGTTCCAGTACGCATAGGACAATTCTACATCCCAACCGACTTCATAATCATGGACATCAAAGAGGACTCTGTTACCCCAATTATCCTAGGAAGACCGTTCCTAGCTACACCCGGAGCTATTATAGACGTGAAGAAAGGAACGCTAACATTCGAAGTAGGAGAAGAAAAGATAGAGTTCATTCTCACCAAGTTCTTACAAGCACCAGCCATAGACGATACCTGCTATTTAGTAGATGTAATTGACGAATGCATAAGAGAACTTGAAAATAAAGAGACCACGTATTCATAAATAGTAAAGATTCAAATACCCGATATTTCTGAAGATGATGATTGGCGTAAACCGTATAAAGACGACAGTCTAAGCGAAAGCTTAGCACTAACCCCAAACCATATGCCAGGTCCGAAGAACCCATCTTTAGAACTTAAAACACTACCCAAAAACCTTAGATATGAATTCCTAGACGATGAACTAAAAAGACCAGTGATAGTCAATGCCGACTTAGGACAACTAGAAACCGTAAAGCTATTAAAAGTCCTAAAGAAGTACCCCACCGCGTTAGGCTATAACATAAGCGATCTAAAAGGTATAAGCCCTTCGATCTGTATGCATCGAATTACAATAGAGGAAGACTGTAAAACCTCTAGAGAGCATCAGAGGAGATTGAACCCCATCCTAAGCACTGTAGTCAGAGATGAAGTAAAGAAACTGCTAGATGCAGGAATCATCTATCCAATCTTCGATAGTGAATGGGTCAGCCCAGTTCATGTCGTACCTAAGAAAGGAGGAGTCACAGTAGTTAAGAATGAAAAAGGCGAATCAATAACAAAAAGAGTCGTGACTGGAAGCAGAATGTGCATTGATTATAGAAAGCTTAACAAAGCCACACGAAAAGATCACTTTCCCTTACCCTTCATAGACCAAATGTTGGAAAGATTAGCCAAACATTCATATTTCTGCTATCTAGATGGCTATTCAGGATTTTTCCAAATTTCCATTCATCCTGATGACCAAGAAAAGACTACATTCATGTCCTTATGGTACTTTTGCTTACCGCCGAATGTCGTTCGGACTTTGTAATGGTCCAGCAACCTTCCAAAGATGCATGATGGCAATCTTCGCAGATTTCATAGACGACATCATGGAAGTATTTATGGACGATTTCTCAGTATGTGGACAAAGTTTCGAAGGATGCCTACAAAACTTAGAAATGGTATTAGAACGTTGTGTAAAAGTGAACCTCGTCCTAAATTGGGAAAAATGCCATTTTATGGTCCGACAAGGAATAGTTCTAGGACATGTCATATCAAATAAAGGAATTGAGGTCGACAAAGCTAAAATAGAAATTATAAAAGACCTCCAACCTCCAACATCCGTACGAGAAATACGGAGTTTTTTAGGACATGCCGGTTTCTACCGCAGATTTATAAAAGATTTTTCAAAAATCACAAAACCTTTGACCGGCCTGTTGATGAAAGATGCTGAGTTCGTCTTTGACGACGACTGTCTAAAAGCATTCGAAACATTAAAATCAGCCCTTATCACCGCACCAATTATGCAACCCCCCGATTGGTGACTGTCGTTCGAAATCATGTGCGATGCGAGTGATTATGCTGTAGGCGCAGTTCTAGGACAAAGGAAGGACAAGAAACTTCATGCCATCTACTACGCCAGTAGAACCTTAGATTCTGCCCAAATGAACTACGCTACAATAGAAAAGGAACTTCTAGCAGTTATATTTGCGCTTGACAAATTCCGTTCTTACTTAGTAGGAGCAAAAATTATCATATACACAGACCACGCTGCCATTAGGTACCTAATAAGCAAAAAGGATGCCAAACCAAGATTATTGAGATGGATCCTATTATTACAAGAGTTTGACTTAGAAATCAAAGATAAGAAAGGAACCGAGAACGTAGTTGTAGATCACTTATCCCGAATAGAAGGCATCAAACATGAACCAGTACCGATAAATGACGATTTTCCATACGAACATCTGATAGCCAAATTAGAAAGTGACATGCCTAACTTAATCTCGGAAGATCCAGAACTCGAAAAAGCCGTAGAAGCCGTCTATGCCCAAGTCACATTACCTTGGTATGCTGACATCGTTAATTACCTAGCTGCAGGCGTGCTTCCACCGGATCTCACTTATCAGCAAAAGAAGAAATTCTTCCACGATCTGAAACACTATTATTGGGATGAACCTCTACTCTTCAAGAGAGGGGCTGACAACATATACCGTCGCTGTGTCCCAGAGGAAGAAATAGAAAATATCATTTCCCAATGCCATTCAGCATCATATGGTGGTCATGCCAGTACATCCAAGACGTGCGCTAAGATTCTCCAAGCCGACCTATTCTGGCCTAACCTCTGGAAAGACGTTCACATCGCTGTGCTAAAATGTGATCAATGCCAACGAACTGGAAACATCTCACGACGCGATGAAATGCCTCAGAAAGGAATCTTAGAGGTAGAAATCTTTGACGTATGGGGGATAGATTTCATGGGACCCTTCCCGTCTTCTTTTGGTAATAACTACATACTCGTCGCTGTAGACTATGTGTCTAAATGGATAGAAGTCATTGCTGCTCCAACAAATGACGCACGAGTAGTAATCAAACTCTTCAAAAACACAATCTTTCCTAGATTTGGTGTACCCAGACTCGTCATTAGTGACGGCGGATCACACTTCATATCGCGAATCTTTGACAAACTTCTTTCTAAATATGGAGTCCGACACCGAGTAGCTACACCTTATCATCCGCAAACTAGCGGACAAGTAGAGGTCTCGAACAGGAAAATAAAATAAATATTGGAAAAGACTGTCGCTACCTCAAGGAAATATTGGTCATCAAAGTTGAACGAAGCTTTATGGGCTTATAGGACCGTTTTTAAGACACCAATAGGTACTACACCCTTCAAATTAGTTTACGGTAAATCCTGTCATCTCCCTGTAGAATTAGAGCATAAAGCCTTCTGGGCCATTAAGACACTTAATTTCAACTACACTGAGGCAGGAGAGAAACGAATCTTGAACTTACACGAATTAGAAGAACTTCGATTGGACGCTTACGAAAATGCCCGTATCTACAAAGAACGAACTAAAAAATGGCATGATAAACGTTCAGTCCGGAAACAATTCAGTGTGGGAGACATCGTACTTCTATTTAATTCAAGATTAAAACTCTTCCCAGGTAAACTAAAATCTAGGTGGTCTGGACCTTTTGAAGTGACTAAAGTACTTCAAAGTGGAGCTGTTGAAATTACCGATAAGACGAATGCACCGTTTATCGTAAACGGGCAACGTCTAAAACATTATAATAAGAACGAAAACAGCCCTCAAGTCAGCAGTATAACATTGCTCAAGCTTCCTGCTCAAACACCCGAATAGCTTGTCACCAAGCTATCGTCAGGCTTTTGACGTTAAAAACAACGCTTAATGGGAGGCAGCCCAATTTTCCCGTATTTCCCTCTTTACTGTATTTCATTCTCATTTTTATTTGAAATCATACTTTGAAATTTTAACAAAAATTCTAAACTTAAAATTACTACTATTTTTACTTTATTTTATTTTATTTTATTTTTCTCTTTTATTTAAACTTTGTTTTTATTTCTACAACCTTTTGTTTCTAAAAATTCTGACTTAAAATTTCTGTTTTAAACTTTTCAAGATTTTAAAAGCCTTCAAACCTTCCTCCTGTTTTTCTCCGACTAACCTGTGAGTATGGCCGCGTACGACTTCACAAAGGTTCATTTTCGAGGATTAGCTCAAAAGGCAAGATTTGAAGCATTAACCGAGAGAGACATAGCCTTAACACTGTATTATGATAAGTCTACCATGGAGAAACTAGGAATTACTGATAGCATTCAATTCCTGTTTAATCAATTAGGCTGGGAGAACACCTCCTTGAAAACCCGTTTTGCTACCTATAAGGACCTCACCTACGAATTCCTTAGTTCCTTCAGGTACTTACCCAACTATGGTTTTGGATCAAACACAGAGCTGATCACCTTTTGGATGTTTGGAATGGACCAAACCCATAGTCGTATGTCATTAGCTAACCTCCTAGGATTTCCTAGAGGACCACATATGTTCATCAGTGCCGAAGATGACGATCTTGACTTTGAACTCAACCAGTTCTGGGGTAGAATCACAGGCGACTATTACCCTGACCCAAATGGCATGTATAACGATGAGATTCATAACCCCGCTTTCAGATACTTTCATAATATCCTAGCTCACACCCTTTTCGGAAAAGAAGAAAACATTACTACAGTATCTAAAGAAGAGTTATTTATCATGTTCTGTGCTTCTCAGGGCCGTACAGTGAATGACGTACCTTTTATGATGAGATCCTTCCTACGCCTCACTCAGGAACCACAATCACCTATTCTAATAGGAGGCCTCGTGACAATGATTGCCCACGAGCTTGGCCTTAGATTCCACCTAAATGCAAGCACTAGTTTTGGCACCATCCGACCCATGAATATCCAGTTTTGTTTTAACAGGCGCATTTTAAGAACCATGGGACCTGGACCTTACGAGTACCTCATCAATGACAAACCTGTCCAGCTATTCACATTGCCAAATCATCAGATGACAAGTATCCATAACAAGGACAATTGGGTTTATGAATTAGATGAGCCTATGGAACCTCCTTCACCTCAATCAACACCACAGAATTACATGTACGACAGTGATCACATCTCTGAAGCACATGATTAAATGTACTATGAGGATGCTGTATCAGAAGCTGAGGTAGACCCTGATACCCCTCCGCATTACAACACCTATCCTGAGCCCATTCCTGAGGAAACCACTGACAAAATGGATACTGTTCTGCACCGATTAGACAACGTCGACGCAGCCCTGACCACCGTAAGAGAAGAAATCACAAGCATACACAGTGAACTCGCAGTTTTCATGGACTTAGTTTGTGACCAGCTCGATTACTACACCCGGAAGTTTGACGAATTGAAGGCACAAAAGGACTGAGATTTTAGCTTTAGTTTAGTTTATTTTTTTTCTGTTTTCCGTCCGTTTTCAATTATTTTGATTTTCGCATTGTTTCATTTCACTTATGTATTACATTAAAAAACAATCATTTTAATTAAATGTTATTTCAATTTTATTCTTTATTCCTTTATTTTGTTTTTATGTTCTCATATGCTTCTTGGCTGATTTAATACATTGCCATATCAATTATAAGCCTTAAAACCATGACAAAAGCACCCCTGTAGCAAAATTCTGCGTTTTGCAGAATTTGCTGGTGTGACGGCCGTCATAGAAGCCTGACGCCCGTCACACAGGTGACGACCGTCACAGATGCGTGACGACCGTCACGAGTCCAAAACCTGTTATCTGCTATAACAGAGGTTACGTCTTCTCCCCCACTCCCATCTTATCAACTTCCAATCATCACACACTCAAACCCCACTTCAAAATTTCGTTTTCCCTCCTTACTACATATAATCCCAACTCCCATTTCATCTTTCTAATCCACTTCTGTGACATTTCTCATTCCACAGAAACAACTTAATCCCCATTTCATCAGCATCATCCAACCATGGCAAGAAACAACGAAACCTTAGACCTTAGCAATATCATGTTCAGCGACGGCGACTCCGGCGAGAAACAGAGAGCAAACTATGTCGCTTTCCATCAATGGTTGCTACAGCCGACCCACTATCCGCACATACCATCTCTCACGGAGCTCGGCCTCCTTGACAGCGTCACTTGGATGCTCCAGAGAGCTGGCATTTGGCATCTGTGCACAAATCCGCAGCCGACTTACGAACAACTCACCCTTGAGTTTCTCAGTTTGTTCAGTTACTTCACCTCCAGCGGCGACCTCAGCCAACATTCCGGCGCCGCCTGCTTTCGTATGTTCGGCACGAACTACCAACTGAATCAAAATTAGATTGCCGACATCCTACATTTCCCTCGCGGCGATGATGCTCACTGTCGCATTACCGAACAGTTTCAGCATGAAGCCTTTGCGCTTTGGTACCAATTGACCAGAATCAATGCCGACGGCTGGGATTCTCTGCATGCAACACACATCCACAACCCAACCATCCGGTATTTCCACCAAGCACTGAGCAATACCATCTTCGCAAGGGATAGCAACCATAAGGTGAACTCCAAAGAACTTTTCTTTCTCCGCTGCGTGTTCAATTCCGAGCCCATCAACGCCGCTCCGTTCCTCCTGGCCCACATTCAGGCCAACTGCAACCGTGGCTCTAAGCCATTTTACTTTGGCGGGATTGTTACCTCCATTGCATTAGGGCTGAACCTCGGTAACCAACTCCAGAATCTCCATACAATTCCTTCGGTATTTCTCGACACCGACCATTGCAGAGCTTCTCACCTCATCCGCTCCAGGGCCGATGGAAAGTACCATCCGGTCGTGCGTGGCAAAACCTTCAGAAGTATCATCATGCCGTCACGTACCCGGATGCACCCACAGGATCGTGCCAACTGGCTTTTTGACCTCAATGCCCCTGCTGCTACCGCTCCCCCAACTCAAACCAACACCCAAGGTTCTGTTGACGAAATGCAAGATGAGCTGGACAGAACTGAGCAACCTGAGGCATCACAACCACTTCCTTCTGAAGGCACATCCTACCGTTGCCGCCGCCACCGTCCAGAGCCCGACTACTCTGAAGAAGACCTTCGCCGATCCCTCGACCAGCAAGCACAGATACTCGCTATGATGCAGCAACAAAATCAGCGAGCAGAGCAATTCGAAGCTTGGCATCGGACCACGATGCAACAACTCCAAACTGGCCAGGAAACCATCACTGAGAACTTGGCGAATCTTACCTTGCAATTCGAAGGACTCCGTGATTATGTCTATCACACCGGAGCGCTGAACTTTGAGGCCCGAGTCGACCAAGCCAGAGGTAAAGGACGCGACCGAGGCAGAGGCCGTGATTAGTTCTTTCTTTCCTTATTTTTTTACTATATTTTCCGTTTCCTGTATTTTCATTTCCCTTGTATTTCCCTCTCGCATTCTTTCAAATCAGTGGGGACACTGATTGAGATAGTGTAGGAGCGGAGCGTTTATTTCCCGTTCCCTTGTACTTTTAATTCAGTAATTTCAATTCAAACATTTTCCCATTTTAGCAAATAAAATCTCTTTTATATATCTTCTTCCGTTACGCAAATATCCCCACTTTATTCAACATAAACAAAAATTTTCAGTCGTTCCTCAAAAGCAAAAGCATCACGAGAATGCGCCAAAGTTCAAACCAAGTTTGAAACTCCGAGACGAAAATTCTAACAAAACCAGCACCGTCCTGACACCTTAGACCTCCGGTTTATGCGAGTCGGTTTCACTACCTACGTGTACCAAAGTTTCAAGTTTCTACGCAAACTCAGCCCCAAGTAGTTTATACAAGCATTCAGCACCATCCTAAACACTTCTAAGCGAGCGACCAATGCAAATAAGTGTATGATCTCTAAAAAGATGAAAAATCATGAAAAGAAAGTCATATAGCCCAAGTATAGAGACATGTTCCCTCTAAGTTAGGTGCTCCTCACCCGAGCATTTAGCCCAATGGTACAAAAACTTATTGAAAGATCAATAGTATAAGCTTATGAGCAATGAAAAGACCAAAACAGCAATGAGATCATATTCACTAACAGGTTGACTTGCCATGAAAGTGTATGGACAACGGGCTTAATGTGATTGCGCTAGAACAAACAGGGTAAACTTGACGCGAGAACCTTGATACCAAGCTGCAGTAGCGTGACTGAGACCGATTTGCATAAAAAGGAGACCTCCGAAGACTTATAGTCCAGTGTCGTCACCGTACTCGTTTTGTTCCTATTTAGAATCCCGGTTTTTCCCAACTTTCTGAATAAGGAAGCTTCCTTGTGCTTGCCGACTTTTATTCTTCCTGTTTTTACTTGAGGACAAGCAAAGATTCAAGCTTAGGGGAGTTTGATAACGCGAAATCGTATATATATATTGACGTATAATTCAACTAATATTCGACTAGTTTCAATCTGATTTCGGGTTTCTTCCATGTTATTTGTCTGATATTTTGCAAGTATTTGAAGATCATGTCCAAACAAAGCAATATGAAGAAAAGAAGCAATTACAGATGAAATATGGACGAAAACCAGATGAAAACAACATGAAAAACATAGAATGCGCATTTTGCTGCTGTGATGACCGTCACACGGGTGACGACCGTCACACACCATGACGACCGTCATGCAGGCAAAAATGCAAAGCTTCATTTAAACGTGCAAAAACCAGTTCCAAGTCCCAAATAATGGACCACTACTCCCTAATTTTTCTGACTCCAAGTCCACCTTCTTCAAATTACAACCGTTAGCATTTCACCTCTATAATAAGGGAAGGAGGGGAGCTGAGAAAGAGAGCCGCATTCAGATAACGAAGTGCTGCCCAAATTATTTTCCAGCGCAAATTTAGTTTCAGTCTTGTTGTTTTTGTTTCCTTTCTTTTTTTTCCTGTATTCCATTTCTACAATATTCATTTGTGCGCTCTATTGGTTTGAAGACACAATCCTACCGACATCGTTGGGATTTGGCCAAAAGCCAATTGGATACGTTGCAGGTTTTTTATTATTTCGTTAATTGTAACTTTAATTTCCAGTAATATGAATGTTCTAAATTTCTGCTTTTATTTACGTTTTACTTATTCCAAATCCATGTCTAGCTAAACCAGAGTAATCGATATGTAATAATAATTCAGACGGGATTTGATAATAACCGGTTAAAAAAAATTTCTTTCTCAAAAGTTGTTTATGGCCTGAGTGTTTAAACTTATTTCCTGAATAATCGTTCGTCGCGACAGCGAGAACTTATTTAAAAGTAGTTTTGCCACGACAGTGGGAAATTAATTAAGGTACGAACCAACAAGCGACAGCTGCGGCTAAGACCAGATAGTAAACACTAGGCATTTGTTTTAATAACAGCGAAAGCACTTTAAAATAGATTAGAACTTAGAGATTTCCAAAAAGTGATTTTAACCCCGAACGGGATAGCGACAGCATACGTTCCGCCTTAAAGTTGCGACTAGCGTCAACAACCATCGTGAGACGAAAGTCTTTAGATCACTATTTTCTTCTTAAATAAATTCAGAAAAATATTTTATATACCGGTAACTTGTCAAATCCCCGAAGAACATAATTATTGCATATCGATTCGCGTAATTATAATTCAAGTAACGTTTTTTAGTTCCCTTTAGTGATAGAAATTATTCCCTTAAACATTATCTACCTAGCTAAACATAGTAACTCCCGAGAACACTAGTTTCATTACGAGTCCTTGTGGGATCGATATCTTTTATTACTACGCGATAGACTGTGCACTTGCAGTTAAGTTGTATTAGACATAGAAAGTCGCGATCACAGAACAATCCTTATGCCAAAACATATAATCCTGGTTGGAAAAATCACCCCAATTTTTCATGGAAAGATCAGCAAGGAAATGTACAAAAACCGGTTCAAGGCCAACATATGTATCAACCTTAGCAGCAACAATACCAGCAGCCACCGTACCAACCTCAATATCAACAACAAGCTCCTAGAAAAGCTGATTGGGAAGTCGCCATTGAAAAAATGGCTGCCCAAAGTTCTCAATTTCAAGAAGAGACAAGGAGCAACTTAAGGAATGTTGGTGCATCCATTAAAAATCTTGAAGTACAAATGAGTCAAATTGCTCAACAACTAGCGAGTTCGCAAGCGCCGGGTACACTTCCAAGTGCTACAGTACCAAATCCGAAGGATCACCACCAAGTTAAGGCGGTAGTAACAAGAAGTGGAAAATCCAAGGAAGTGGAAGAAGAGGAAACTGAACTAAAGGATCATATGATTGAAGTGGAACTGGAAATAAAAGAAAATGACGTGGTTGAGGAAGAAGTGGTGACACCAACACCGGTAACTAAAGAAAAAGTTGTAGAACCGAAACCGGTGATCAAGCTGCCATACCCCTCAAGAAATAAAAAGAAAGGACAACAAGAGAGAAATTCCTTGAACTGTTTAAAAAGTTAGAGCTGAACATTCCGTTGTTGGAGGCACTAGAACAAATGCCCACCTATGCCAAATTCATGAAGGACATCATTGCTAAGAAGCGGACTAGTGAGTCTGAACCTGTTATTCTAACTGAAACTTGTAGTGTTATTTTGTAGGGTCTGAAGATTCCGGTGAAGAAGAAATACAGTGGAGCTGTTACTATTCCATGCACTATTGGTGATAGGTCATTCAAAAGAGCTTTAATCGATTTGGGAGCAAGTATTAGCCTCATACCCTTGTCCATCTACAAAAAGTTGGGTATTGGTGCGGTTCAAGACACTCGGATGACTCTCCAATTTGCGGATCATTCGGTTAAGCGGCCATATGGAGTGGTTCAAGATGTTCTGGTTAAGGTAGACAAATTTTTGTTTCCGGTTGATTTTGTGATACTAGAGATGTCGGAAGATGAAGAAATTCTGTTAATTTTGGGTCGGCCATTCTTGGAAACCGGGAGAGTCATGATAGATATGGAAGGCGGTACCCTTACCTTAAAGGTATATGACGAGGAGTTAAAAATTGATGTTAGGAATACCATGAAGCATAAACAGGATTTTGGCACAAGTAGCAACATACAAGTGCTAGAACAAGTTGTAGAGAGTGAACATTTGGAGAGTGTGACCCAACTGCCCCTTGAGAGAGTGTTAAGCATGTCAATTTTTAAGGAAGATAAAGAAGTGGATGAGAATGACATGGAAGTAGTTGAAATGTTGGAAACTCGACCATTTCAAAGGGGATCCCGACCACACCAATGGGAAGACTTAAGGCAACCTATAGCGTTGGAAGGTAATGAAGAAAAGCCTAAAGGTTCGGAATTGAAACAACTTCCGGAGAATCTTAAATATGTTTTTCTCGACACCGAAGAAAAATGCCCCGCCATTATTAGCTCTAGTTTGAAAAGTGTCCAAGAGGAAAAGCTGATTGGGGTTCTTAAAAAATTTAAGAGTGCTATCGGATGGAAAATCGAAGACCTCAAGGGTATAAGTCCTACAGTTTGCATGCACGAAATTCTTATGGAGAAAGACCACAAACCGGTTGTGCAGCCCCAAAGAAGACTGAACCCCGTTATGAAGGAGGTAGTAAGAAAGGAAGTCGTGAAATTGTTGGATGCTGGACTTATTTATCCTATATCGGATAGTTCATGGGTGAGCCCTGTTCACGTGGTGCCCAAGAAAGGAGGTACAACTGTGGTGACTAATGAAAAGAATGAGTTGATTCCTACGCGTACAGTCACTGGTTGGAGGGTGTGTATTGATTATAGGAGACTTTATTTGGCCACAAGAAAAGATCACTTTCCGTTGCCGTTCATTGATCAGATGCTAGAAAGATTGGCTGGGCACGACTACTATTGTTTTCTGGATGGATACTCCGGGTACAACCAAATCGCGGTTGCGCTGGAGGATCAAGAGAAGACGGCTTTCACATGCCCGTACGGAGTTTTTGCCTACAGGAGGATACCATTCGGGTTATGTAACGCCCCAGCGACATTTCAAAGATGCATGACTTCTATTTTTGCTGATATGCTTGAGAAGCATATGGAAGTCTTCATGGATGACTTTTCTGTTTTTGGTTCGTCATTTGATAATTGTTTAACTAACCTTTCACTTGTTTTGCAGAGATGTCAGGAAAGTAACTTGATCCTAAATTGGGAAAAATTCCATTTAATGGTAAGAGAGGGCATTATCCTTGGTCACAAAATCTCACACAAAGGGATCGAAGTCGATCAAGCAAAAGTGGAGGTAATATCTAAGTTACCACCACCTGTGAACGAGAAAGGTATTCGAAATTTCTTAGGCCACGCAGGTTTCTACCGTAGGTTTATAAGAGATTTCTCCAAGATAGCTAAACCGTTGACTTCCTTGTTAGTCAAGGACACAACGTTTGTGTTCAATAAGGAGTGTGCTGACGCGTTCGAAAACCTGAAAAATAAGTTAGTGTCAGCACCGATTGTGATTGCCCCCGATTGGTCTCTGCCGTTTGAGATAATGTGTGACACCAGTGACATCGCGGTGGGGGCTGTGTTGGGGCAGCGAAGAGAGAAGCTTTTTCATGTTATTTACTATGCTAGTCACGTTTTGAACCCTGCACAGATGAATTACGCAACTACCGAAAAGGAGTTGTTAGCGGTGGTGTACGCCTTTGACAAATTTAGGCAATATCTGTTGGGTTCTAAAGTGATTGTTTATACTGACCATGCTACTTTAAAATATCTTTTTGCTAAGCAGGATTCAAAGCCCAGGCTTCTGAGATGGATCCTACTTCTCCAAGAATTCGACGTGGAGATTCGTGATAAGAGAGGATGTGAAAATACTGTAGCTAATCACCTCTCGCGAATGTCATCGATTTAAGAAAACGAGGACAAGCGTCCGATAAAGGATGAGTTTGCTGATGAATACATCCTAGTTATTAATGGTGTCCCTTAGTTTGCTGATTACGCCAATTATTTGGTCGGGGGTATAATACCTGACGACTTTGATTCTAACAAGAGAAAAAAGTTTGTTCATGATTGCAGGTTTTACTTATGGGATGACCCGTTTCTTTACAAAAGAGAGGTGGATGGGCTGATCAGAAGATGTGTTCCTGAAGATGAGCAAAGGAAGGTGCTCGAAGCATGTCATAATTCAGATTATGGAGAGCATTTCAGTGGTGACCGCACCGCAACCAAAGTCCTCCAATCGGGGTTGTATTAGCCGTCTTTGTTCAAGGATGCCCAGGACGTAGTGAAGGAATGCGACAGATGTCAACGGACTGGAAATATCTCGAAAAGAAACCAGATGCCGCAAAATTCCATGTTGGAAGTAGAGTTGTTTGATGTTTGGGGGATTGACTTTATGGGGCCATTCCCACCATCATTTGGAAAAAATTATATACTGGTAGCAGTTGACTATGTTTCGAAGTGGGTAGAAGCAGTGGCACTACCAACCAATGATGTTAAGGTAGTGGTCAGGTTCCTGAAGGAGAACATATTTTCTCGGTTTGGAGTACCAAGGGCTCTTATAAGTGATGAAGGAACTCACTTCCTGAATCATCTCATGGAAAGGTTACTCCTTAAGTATAATGTGAAGCACAAAATAGCTACCCCTTACCATCCTCAAACCAACGGGAAAGTCGAGGTGTCAAATAGACAACTCAAACAGATACTAGAGAAAACAGTGTGTGCCTCCCGTAAGGAATGGGCAGTAAAGCTGGACGACGCTCTTTGGGCGTACTGCACTGCTTACAAAACACCCATCGGTGTGTCCCCTTACCAATTAGTTTATGGAAAAGCTTGTCATCTGCCTCTAGAGTTGGAACACAAGGCGTTATGGGCATCTAAAGTACTCAATCTAGACCTCACCAAAGCAGGAGAGTCTAGAACTCTCCAACTCCATGAGCTAGAGGAATTTCGAAATCGGGCATATGAGAATGCCAAATTTTACAAAGATCAGACAAAGAAATGGCATGATCGAAGAATTCAGAAGAAGGAATTCTGGGAAGGACAGTTGGTGCTGCTGTACAACTCCCGGCTGAAACTCTTTCCCGGAAAGCTTAAATCAAAATGGTCAGGACCGTTTGTCGTACATAAGGTGTTTCCGCACGGGGCAATAGAGCTGAGAAATCAAACTAACGGAGACATTTTTAAAGTCAACGGTCAGCGATTGAAACCTTACTACGAGGGGCAGAAGAAGGATCGAAATAATGTCGTTCATCTCTCCGGATAAGATGAAGGACCGTCGATCCATGCGACGGAAAACGAAGCGCTTCGTGGGAGGCAACCCACGCCTTTTTATACTAATGCTTTCATGTTATTTATTGTTGTAACAGGTTTGGTGTACTCGCAGTTCATCGGAGGAAGAAGGTTGTCAGAAACCGGACAAAGAATGCGGAGAAAATTGAAAAATCAGTACCCTGACACGGGTGGTCGTGTTGTGCAACACGGGCCGTGTCAGGATGGCTACAACATGAGAGGAAAATTTGAGGATAACAGCGGTGTGACACGGGTGCCCGTGTTGCACAACACGGCCCGTGTCACATAGTTCAGTGGATTTTTTTAATTAAGCTACAGGTGGCACAACACAGGTACCCGTGTTGCAGGCGCGAAAATGAAAAATTAATTTTTACTCGTGTGGGACCCATCTCTTTATTTCTCACTTATCTCCTTTACCCCTCTCATTTACCCCACTTATCGTCTCATCTTCATCTTTTACTATCTTCCTTCTTCCAAAAAACCCTAAACCTTCATTGCCTCCTCTCCACAAAAGCTTCATATTCACCAATACCCACTCATCAAACACACTTTCCTTCTTCACAAAAAACGTTCCCCTCATCCTTGTGATCATTCCTCCGGTTGCATTTTTCTCTAACGGTGATTTCGAATTTTTCGAATTGTCTGTGTTGTTTGTGTTTTGCAGGATAAACAATGCCGCCTCGTAGAGACACCGAAAAAGTTGTGGCCGAAACTTCGCGCCCCAAAAAGAGAGCACACCGAATGGCGAATCCTCACAACATACTCTTTGAAGACCCGGATCACCAGAAGAAATATTCCAACATCATAAAGCGTAAGCTCATCCCAACGAGGTATATTTGTAACACTACGCTTGATAATTTAGGGCTGAGAGTAGAAGTCCATAGGATGTTTCACATTCTTGGTATGCTGGAATTTATGCAATTTGAAGCGCCGACTTATGAGCGCATAACTGTTGAATTCTTAAGTACTTTAGAATTTCAGTTGAAGCATAGGTGGACAGGTGCGGAGGAGGAATACTATGGCATTCTTAGATTTCACCTGTTCGATACTGACCATAGCCTGACAGTAGCCAAATTGGGAGATATTCTGAAGCTCCCCAATTTTGGACCTGGAGCTCCTCCGGGAAATTTTAGTGCAGGTGACTTCTGGAGGGCCATCACAGGTAAAGTTGATTATGTCGCTAAGGCGGCAAAAGCCTCGTGTATTCATAACCCGTGTTTCAGGTACGCTCAAAAAGGGTTGGCCTATACACTATTCGACAGGGGTGACAGCACAGGAGTGGCAACTCAGAGGGAGCTGTACTTATTGTATGGCATGACGAATCAAGAGCTCATCAATGTAGCTGCCTTTGCAGATGACCATCTGAAGAGGGTTGCGAATGCACCTTCCGGCGAAATCAGTGTCGGCGGTATGATTACTCAAATCGCCAATCACCTTGGATACGGTCCCCAGCTGAGGGAGGAACCCATACTCACAGGTAAGACTAAGATAGACCTTGCCACCCTAACCATCCAAGGTATGATTCAAACCTTTGATAATTATTACTCGTTGGTCAGTCGAAACAATCATCTCTTAGCGCTACCTGCCCCTGACTTTATCGGCATTCAAAATGTGAATAACTGGTTATATGAGAGCCCAATGCAGAACGACGACCAATTTTATGATGGTGCAGGTACTGATGAGGATGAGGAGGAGGAAAGAGACCAAACGGAAGGCACCCATGAACCGGCTCCTAGAATGTCTCCCCAACCCCAACCGGAGTCCGGATCTTGGAGCTTGTCTAAAAAAGAATGGGAATGGATGGAGAGTGAGGTGTGTCATCTCCGGAGTGAGCAGACAAGGCAAGGCGATGAGCAAACGAGGCAAGGAAACGAACAAATCTGCCAAGGCAGGTTGATCAGTGAAATGCATGAATGGATGCGGCAGATGATGCTGCGCGACCAACCTCCTCAACCATGAACTCTGTGAGTCCCCTTCTACTGGTGTTCCAACAGTGGGGACACTGTTGAATCCAAGTGTGGGGGTATTTTATTTGTGTGTTTTTGTTTCTGTTTTTCTTTATTTGGTTATTTATTTTTAAGTGTTAGTTTGAAAGCATGATGGAAGTTCCACAGGGAAAACCTCCCGATATTGAGCCATTAAAATAAGAACTGTTTGGTTGAGCTGTTTGCAAGTGAGGTGATGAGAAAGTATATAGAATGCTCGGAAAAAGAACCGTGAGGATGAAATCAGAACAATCTTGAGAGATAGGTAAAAAGCAAACACCCTGGGTTTCCCGAATAGGAACGAGTCTGACGTGTAGATTTGTACCATAGTGCTTTGATCTGAGAAGTACCCATAGTAGTTTATCTTGACAGTCGGGCTTAATCAGTAAGAATCGTGTGTGCGAGGTTGATCGAAAAGAAATATATATATATATATATATATATATATATATATATATATATATATATATATATATATATATATATATATATATATATATATATATATATATATATATATATATATATATATATATATATATATATATATATATATATATATATATTGAGAAAAGGCACAGAGAAAAAGGGGCAATTAGACGACCAATCCTTCTAAGTTGGGTAACCCTCACCCGGTTATTCAGCCCAACGGCGGTCGAACCTGAAAGCCATTCAAAAGTAATAACAGTGCCAGAAAAAAAATTATTAATAATAGTTAGTTGATCAATCTTGTGCACGCGAGGAAAAATCATAAATGCCCTTATAGTTATTGTCCGAATGAAAGGGATGAAAATCGAAAAGAAGACTTAAGTACAAAGCATAGTCGGAGAGGTTACCAATAGGGAGACTGATGTCTGTGGTTTACCGCGGTCTAGTGTTTGTGTGTTACCTATTTTGAGGGAGAGGCTGAGATTAACCCTAGTGGGACTTGGAACGAGAAGTTCATGTATGATTATCATTACCGTAACTCACAGTTCTATGGACGGTTCAGTTGTGCAAAAAGATATTTTAAGTTCGGTTTGGCGGGCTTTTTGCTTGAGGTCAAGCAAAAGTTCAAGTTTGGGGGAGTTTGATCGGTGGATTTCACTCGTGTTTTCAAACTCTGTTTGTTGTTGGTTTTGCACTATTTTTATCTGTTTTCGAAGCTTTGGTTTTTGTTATCTTAGTTATTTGTAGTCGTTTTTATGTAAGTCTTATTTTGAGGTTTGTATTACTTTTGCCGCTAGTGCGTTTGATTCGGTTTCTTTTAGTGTGTTTTTGGCAGGAATTGACGGCCCGACATTCGCACCGTTTCGGAGGCAAAGAAAAGTCGAAAAAGTGGAATTCAGAGGCCTGACACGGGTACCCGTGTTACATAACATGGCCCGTGTCAGGAGGGACACGACCAAGAGGAAAAGAAAAGAATGGATAACAGAAGAGCAATACGGGTGCCCGTGTCACACAACACGGCCCGTGTTGCAGCCTCTGATGCATGTTTTTGAGCATTTTGGATACAGAAGCCTGACACGGCCACCCGTGTTACACAACACGGCCCGTGTCAGGGCCACTGATGGTGAAAATTGTCGTTTTCTGATTTTTTGCATTTGGAGCTATTTCGAAGGGTATTTTAGACATTCTATCATGTAATTTGAATTGAGTTATATTAGTTGTATTTTGGCAAAAGGAGAGGGAACTTTTGGATTGGGATAGATTTTTTACACATCTGAAGGAGAATTCTGGAGAACGAAGGATCAATCAAACGCGGAAGCAATTGACGATCCAAGTGAACCAATTTCAATTGTAATGATCTCTTACCTTTTATTTCTAAGTTCATTTGTTTTTATTAAGAACATGAGTGGCTAAACCCCCAGTTGTTAGGGGGTCGCCCTGCATTGCGATGTATTGACATTTGTTTGGATTATTCTATGAGAATTATGTTATTCACCTTATATATTTTATTTTGCAACAATCTTAATGCGTATTCATATTGGAAAGTAGAATTCGATTTATGATTAGGTTTTGGTCTGGAAAGTCAACCTAATGCTTTTGCAAAATAATATTACGGTAGATATTGCTTAGGAATGGGGATATCCCGTATCACGTATTTTATGTCATAACTATTGCTTGATGCTTTTCATGGACACTGAGGAATTAGTGTACATGAAACTCATCAAAGGGTTTTTATTAAGGAATTAAGGAAAACTAAATTTGAGAACTGATGAATTAAGGTTAATAAAAATTATCTCAGAATAATCCTACATGGTCTTTACTCGCATTGTGTCCACTCCCCTAACACCGTTCTTAGATTTATCTATAAGTCTTTATTTACTTGTTGTGTTACTCTGCTACCAAACAACCCCCTAGACTTTTTGTTCCTTTGAATACTAAAAATCCCGTTAAATTCTACGCAGTCCTCGAGATCGATATTTGGGACTTTTTCCCTTATTACTACAATCGGTAAAAATAGTACACTTGCTATTTTCCCGATCAGTACGTTTTAACGTCACATTCCACTACCATTCCACAATCCTGATTTGGTGGTACAAAGGACAACTTTTGTGTACGATTTTCATCCCTGCGTAATGACATTATTTCAAGTCGCCAACTATCTAAAAGATATTCCTTATCTTCCCTCCAATGGATCTTTTTCTGACTATATAAGGACTTGATTACTTGAAGATATTAAGAAGTTTTAACAACGATTAATACAAAAGGTTACACTTTGATTGAAATCAATCTATGAAGAACTGAAGCCACCGTATTGAAGCACCACAATACAAAGAAAGAATATTATGTATATTGTATTAGTGTCTTTAAGATATTTGAGCTATTAATAGTGTTTATATCTACTTGTTTAGAAGCAATTTCATTGTAAACATCTTTGTTCAAATTGTTGTCTGTAACTCCTTAAGGAACCGGTTAGGTCTGAATCCTTAAGAAAAGACGGTTAGTCTTTGTTGTTAGTCACCAGCGGTTGCTTGTGCAGATTGTAATTTCTTAAGGGACCAGTTGGGTCAAAATCCTTAAGAAGAGACGGTTGGCTGTGTTGTTAGTCACTAGCAGTTGCTAGTGCAGTGTTATCTGTTGTTATAGCGGATTAAGTCCTTGTGTGTAAGGCGAAATCACCTTGGCGGATGGACTGGATTAGCTTCATAGTTTTCAAGTGAGCCAGGATATATCGTGTGTCTTTCTTTCTTAATTAGTCTATTTGTGATCTTTGTTTGAGTTTCACAAAAAACTTTCATTTTTGAAAATCCAATTCAAATTCCCCTTTCTTATGTTTTCTCACACCTTCAATATATATATAGTCTTTGAAGATGTTGAGCTCATTACCTTTTAGGTCAAACTACCAAACATATCTTTTTTCATATAATTTGAATCAAAATTATATATTATATTAATATACTGTAAATGTAAATGTTAGTTACTATTATATACTAAATAATTATTATGTTTTATTTATTAATAGTAAGATATATATATATATATATATATATATATATATATATATATATATATATATATATATATATATATATATATATATATATATATATATATATATATATATATATATATATATATATATATATATATATATATATATATATATATATATATATATATATATATATATATATATATATATATATATATATATATATATATATATATATATATGTATATATATATATATATATATATATATATATAAATTAATAAACTTATATTATTAATAATAAACTGAAACTACTATTGATAATAAACTGAAACTAATTATTAATAATAAATTGAAATTACTTAATAAATACAAATTATTAAATTCTTAAACTAAAATTATTAATATAAATTAATAAACTTAAATTATTAATACAAAATTAAAATTATTATAAATAAAATAATTAAACATAAATTATTAATAATAAACTAAAATTATTGATATAAATTAATAAACTTAAAATTTTAATAATAAAATGAAATTATTATTAATAAACTAATCAATTAAATAATAATTTTACTAAAACTGAAATTATATTCATTTTTACATTTAATTTCAATTAGTTTATTATTATTATTTTATTTTATTCATTATTTCATTTTAATATTTTTTATTTATTAACTTATATTAATTAATTTCATTTTATTTTTAATTAAAAAATTTCAGTTTATTAATTAATAATTTCAGTTTATTAATAATTAATAATTTCAGTTTATTAATTTATATTATTAATAATTTCCGTTTAATAATTTATTAATAATTATTTCAGTTTATTACTGTAAATATTTTAGTATTAAAATACTAAATATTTTTTTATTAATATTTAAATGTTAAATAATTAATTAAAAATATTTTACTATATTTAAATAGTAATATATAATTATACTGTAAATATTAATTAAAATACTAACATTTATTAAAATGCTAAATAATATTTAAATGCTAAATAATTTATAATAGTAATATATAATTATACTGTAAATAGTAATATATAATTAATATTTATTAATATTTAAATGCTAAATAATTATACTGTGAATAGTAGTATATAAAATTATACTAACTAACATATATAATCATACTAACTAAATAAGATATAATTTAAATGCTAACTAACATATATAATCATACTGTAAATAATAATATATAATTAATATTTAAATGCTAAATAATTTATTAAAATACTAAAATATTTTAGTGTAATTAACGTTTATAGTATATACTAAAATATATGATTAACGTTTACTGTGGTAACTAACATATATAATGTTTTACTATTAATCAATAAAACATAATAATTATTTAGTATATAATAGTAACTAATATTTAATATATTAATAGTTAATATATAATTTTGATGCAAAAAGAAGTGTGCAACTAAGTAGTAAGATTTGGTAGATGAATGTAAAAGGTTATGGGTTCATTAGTCGTTTTTAAATTTTGCCCAAATAACAAGAGACAAAATAGCTATTAACTCAAATTATTATTAAAGTTTCTGTTGATCACAAATTTATGTGATAAGTAGCAAGTTATTACAAATTTTTGTTGTTTACGGATAATTTATAGTATCAATTTTACATTTCTACTATCATTAGGATCCACACATGCAGTATCATTCATATTTTCAGTATTAGGTTCCACATTTGCATCAAAAGTTGTTCATTAGGTTCTACATTTGCACTATCATTTGCATTTGTAGTATCAAGTTCAACACTAGTACCTTTTTTAAGGCAAATAATATATAATTTAAATAGAGACTCGCGTCATGCACAGAGTTGACATGAATTATGTAAGAAAGTATTATAAAATATAGATTTTAATTTTGTTTATTGTAAAAAAGTTTTAATTGAAATGATAAGATAAAGCTGATAAAAAAGATAGAAAAAATATGTTTGAATATATATATATATATATATATATATATATATATATATATATATATATATATATATATATATATATATATATATATATATATATATATATATATATATATATATATATATATATATATATATATATATATATATATATATATATATATATATATATATATATATATATATATATATATATATATATATATATATATATATATATATATATATATATATATATATATATATATATATATATATATATATATATATATATATATATATATATATATATATATATATATATATATATATATATATATATATATTGCAATTTAATTTTAAAACATGAAATAAGTATAAAGAATTTCAATAATTTTTTTTAATATTCTTTTTTCTTTTTTTAACATTTTTAAAAATATTTATTCTTTAATATTTTGTGGATGAAAAACATTCCACATTCAAATTGGTCACACTTTATGTAACCACTCATGAAGAACATTCCACATTCAACATTAATTTGTAGTCTAGAAACTGAGGTGAGTATGACTTTTGAATGAGTATTTAAATATGCTAAGTGATGTTGTTTTTTACTACACAATTCTTTTGCAACAATTCCCATTGATTTAACTCAAATGGATTAGCCCGTCAATTTTAATTATTTACAATTTATCAATGTATTATTGGAAATTTTTATGTAATTGTCGTACCTCAAAAAATATGATCATTCATAAAGCGTTCACACACTTGCGGTAAAATAGTTCGAACAAAGTCGTAATCGAACTTTATTTATTTTAATGAAAGAATGGGAAAATATCGACAAAATCTTTGAAAAGAAAATGGTCATTTCAACCAAATTCGAGTTCGGGAGTCAATTACACAATGGAAAGGTATTAACACCCCCCATGTCCGTTGTATTCAATGGAAACCTCTTAGTTAAGCTTGCGATTGAATGTTAGCTTATGCCAATTGTTTTCTTCGAACGATAGAAAAGTTTAAAGGAAAATAAAAGAGGTTGCAAAAAGTTTTTTATTAATTTGTCTGATAAGATTGCGAGTCTCACTCCTACGTATCTCTGGGTGCGATGGAGAACTAAAGGCTACGTAATTTTGGGTAGAAAATGTTTCTTTGTTAGTCAATTTTAGCGAACCTATTTTGTCTCAATCGACGGAACAACATTGCTTGCTAACCAAAACAACTGAAGAAGGGAACGTTTACATCACGACAAAATGGATTTACAAATCAACATTCACAAGAAATGTCGCTAGCTTACTCACACATATAAGTGAATGAAGCATTGTCTTGCATCGTCTCGAGACGAAATACCTTGCATTTGAAAAAGAGTTTAAAGTTCATCGTGTAACGATGAGAAAAGAGATTTGATGTGTTTGAGGATGTTTTAACATTGTGAAATGGATTTTACGTAGTAGTGTCATACAATTTACAACAAACCACTCAGTAATTGAATATTTAAATTTTAGATAAAGAATTAAATTATATACCTAACTTGAACTCATAATTCTTAATTACTTTCTCCTTACTAAAATTTTAATACTTGGGACCATTTTGTTCATTAGATGAAGTTAGTAATAAGCAACCCACTTCACCTCTCAAATATTTCACCTCTTCTTCAAGTTTGCTTTCAACAATTGAAGATGTATCTGTTTGGAGGACGAATTCCTAGACCCGGTGGCAGAAAAGTCGGTGGTGGCCTGCGATATTTTTAAAATCCTTGATGATCTTTCTCTCTTTAACGTGCCTCCTCCTATGGCCAAATACTTTATTGAGTTTGAGGCTTTCTTTACTCAGCTGACGAAGGACCTATCGATGTATAAGCAAGCCAACGCCCAAATCAAGGGGAAGATTAGCAAAACGAAACGTGCGTGGTATCTCAGCTTTGTTTGTGAGAAAAAAACTTAAACATTTTGAAGCCACAAAGAAGGAGAGTTCTGACAAACGTCAAGCCCTCGACCAGCACATATCTCACCATCAAACCCAAATGGTGGAACTGGAGAGAAAGATTACTGAGGTTGAAAAGCAGAAGGCTTCTTTGGATTCTGATGAATCTCTACCAGCTCAGGAGGTAATCGACTAGGAAGTATCTCAAGGGATAGCCCATGTCGAAACCGCCCTTGCACTCAAAAAGACCATCGACCAGATGCGGCAGAGGAAATTTCTTTTGGAAAACATGGTGGATCATGAGAGGACCCTTTTTGAAGGTTTCAAAGCCATGTTTCCTGCATAACAACACTGTTTTAAACTTTATTGAAATTTTGGTTGTAACTCCATTCTGGAGACATTTTGTAAATGTGTTAGCCTTCCACCACCGTAGGCCAATTATCAATGAATATTATTTTGGATTCGAACTTCTTGTAACATAGGCCTATATTTTTTTCAAATACTTCCCATTTATTCTTATGATTTGTTGTTCTTCACCAATCTCTTAAATCTCGTATGCATTACTGCTGAACGTTCGGGTTATTTGGAACGGTTCTTCCCAATTTGGTGACCACTTTCCTAACCTTTGATCCCGAGAAACGTTTTCCATACATAGTGTAGCACCCCAAAATTTGCCCATCTCTTCTTTGTATCTTGGCCTATCTTGCATTGACATCTGCATAACATTGATCTTAGACAGGGGATCAAAGTATCCTATCCAACAATCAAGGGCTCAAGATCAACTTTGTGACAACTTCATGTCATAAGGGTCCTATCATCATCAAGACATGTCACTCAACTATGGTTCAAAGGGGCCCAAATCTTGGATCTCAAAGTCAACTAAGGGGATGATAGTTGTTTTCAAGTGATTTCATGTGTTTGAAACAAGTAAAATCAAGGGGAAACATAAAATCATGAGATTAGATGAATTAGGGTTTTGATAGAAACTTTTATAAGTGTGAAAAAAACCTAATTTTAGTCATTTTGCAACCTCTATAACTTTCTCATTTTTTTATCCAATGAGGGCAAACTAGCTATCAAATTGAAGAGGACATCATGAAATACAAGTTTGTAGAAGAAAGTATGTCCAAAAGATTCATGGTTTGAGAGATATGATGAGTCAAAGTTTGGAAAAGGGAGATTATGACATTTCTACACTTAGAAAATTTTCTAAGTATAGAAATTCAGTTTCATGTACCTACTTTCAAGCCCATTGTCCATGGTGTTACAGGCTTCATTTTAATTTTCCCACAAAATGAAAGTTGTAGAGCATCCTCTAAGCTTTATTTTATGTACTAGATCATCTCCATTGGATGTGTAGAGCTCGAGTTATGATGCTTTCAACTTAAGGTTTCAAAGTTTTCAAAGGTGGTAAGTGGTTAGACAGATTTTTCAACCCAACTTCCAAGGCATTTTTCAATGAGTTCTTGATCTCAAATGGATTTTCCCACAACATGAAAGTTGAAGATTGTTCTTCAAGCTTTCTATCCATTACTAGAACACTTCCATTGGATTAAAGCTCTTCAAATTATTTGGCATTCAAGTTGATGTTTTCATTGATGATTAAGGGACATATCTTAGAATTTTTCTAAGTCATTTGTGGCAGTTTCAAGACATGATATTTGAGCAACTTTTTCTTGGTTTTACAAGTTTTGTTTCATCATCTCTCCAACATAAGAGTTACTCATCATTCATCCCACTTTCTATTAAGCACAAGAACTCACAAAATGGAGCTTTATTCATGGAGTTATTTTGTCTGAAAAGGCAGCCACATGAACATATTTGCAAGGCATGACATCTTTACCATTTGGTGCATATATCATGAACCAAAGATAACAACTTGCTTTTGTTTCCAATTCTCACGCATAGGCCTCCTTTCTTTGTCACCAAACATTGCCCATTTAAGCTAGACAAGTCATATACCATATGTATCACTCTTGAACCATTCTTGCTATAAGAAGAATACTTCCAAACTTGCACAACATTTTGATCATTCCATTTCTTATTTTTGAGTTCATCAAGGCCACTACACAAACCACACAAAAACACCTCACCAAGGTTTAAACCCGAGCCACTCCATTCATTTCCAATTTTCAACAAAATTAACCACTTCCTTTTTACCACTGTAAACATCTGTCCTCACATGCCAGGCCCTCATATTTAAGTCTTAGAAACCCTGGAATGCAGCAGCCACTCTTTTGGATAGAAATCAGAACCAAGCTCTCTCTTTTCTTCTCAAAAAATATCACTTTCGAGTTCAGTGATTTCAAAGGATTTTCTTCATTCTTTTGCTTGATACACACTCTCTGAGGATTGTTGAGGCGTTTGGAAGAAGTTTCTCAAGATTTTACAAGTATTTAAAGAGGCAACAAACCTCCTCCGTTTGGTAAATTTCTTCAATCTATATCTGTCATGATTGACGTGTTTTAAGCTTGTTGTTGGTGACTCTGAAGTCCTACACTAGTGTAGGCACGTTTTCCATTGTTGTTGAGTTGGTATAATGAAGTTACAATTTAAGCATGATTTCTTTGTGGTTTGTTTTCATGGTTTTATAATCTATATAAATTATTTTTGGCATCATATTCGTGTTCCCCTTAAAATTTCGTGCAAGATAGAACTTTGTTTTTCTTGATTTGGTGAAGTTTTCAGACTGCTCCAGTGGGGGTCACCGGAGAAGAAGATCGGAGCCCTAGCTCCGACGTCTAATGTGGTTTACTTATATGGCAGGGATGACCAGTTGACTGTGCTGAGTGGTTACCCATGTGTTGCCTGCGTGTGCATTTCTGTTTGACTTAGAGGCCAACTCAATTAGTGAAACGGTGCGTTTCAATAATTGCCTTGTGTTTGTTTGGTTTTTCTGAGTGTGTTATGGACTAGGCTTAATATTTATTGCTTTCTTCACCCCCAATTCGTGGCCCATTTGCGTAGAACTAGTTTCCAGTTCAAAACAGTTTTGCTGACACACCCCTCATTTGCCTTACTCTTTTTTATTATCGTATTTTATTCACATTTTTTATTCTATTTTATTTTTAATACTTAAAACCTTTTAAAAATTCCACAAAAATACTTTTCAATTATTCTCACAACTTATTTAATATTTCATATTTTTTATTTTTATTTTATTTTATTATTTTATTTTGAGTTTTTAATTTAATGTGTTTTGTTTGACCTAATCCGTAACATGTCTTTAGTTATTGCCATTTTCTTTTGACCCTTGGCCCAATTTTTCATATACACTTAGGCATACACATGTAGGATATTTAAGTGCTGGTTTGGGGTCTTGGTGATCATGTCTTGATTGTTTTTCATTTGACTTTGTTTGACCTTCGACATGTGCTCGATAATTTGTTTGCTTGACCTTGTTTGATTCATTTAATGAGGATATCTTGCCATTCTTTTTGTGATATTTTTCACATTGATTCTTGATAGGTCTAACTTGTGTTAGGGAATTTATTTGGATTTTATTTGGTCATGTGTCTCTTTTTAGGTATTGCATCAAGTTTTTGATGATTTGATCATGTGTTTATTTTTGGGTATTGCATCAATTTTTTGATGATTTGATCATGCGTTTGTGCATATCTTGACCTAGCCTTGTGAGTTTGCTTTTTGTACGATTCTATGTGTCGCTTGCGCGAAAATAAGGTGTCAGCGTGATAGAAGAGTCGCCACCTTTCGTTATTTATCCCTCAGAGCGGGAAAGGAAATGATCGGAAAAACCTGACGAATAAGGGTAAGACAAGGTCATCGCAACCATTGTCTGGGTTCGGGAGTCGGTTACGCAAGGGGAAGGTATTAGCACCCCTCACATCCGTCGTAATCGACGGGATCCTTGCTTGTTGGTGTTTACTTGGACGGGTTGGTTTTATTCTATCTACCTATCAAGGCTGGCTGAAAAAGAAAAGAAAAATGACTCGGCAAAGCGTCGCGCTTTATGCCTACGTATTCTCATCAGAGAATAAGAAATCAGAGTCAACGTAGTTCGGCCTACGAAGGGTTATGGGGGAAGGTTGCTCGCCAAGACATCGCCATCTTGTGCCTACGTACTCTCAACAGGCATGAGAGATCAGAGCATACGTAGTTCGGGAAACTACGGTTTATTTCATGTCTTTTACGAAAGAAGTGTTTTTTATTGTGTTTGCGATTTCAACTGCACTAGAGACTATGACCTGAGAGTGAATGCGTCGCATGTCACCCAAAGGGTACCATACTAAACATCCAGACTGTGGAAAAGAAACTCTCCCACAATCCTTTCTCAGATAGCTTAAGGCTCATAACGTACGAAAGAAATCATTCATGATTACGGTATCTTAAACTGTTTTGAGATGAGAAGAGAACAGGCTCAACTAGGAGGGTGACTATCAAGTCCTACTATTATCATGCCATGGATTCATCCTATGGTTGAGGTTTGAACAGGGAACTCCTAGAAGTTGTCATGCATAGGTTTCAACCTAAAATTCTATCATCAAATCCTTATCAAAGGAAATGAGAGTCCTAAGGGATCATGTCAATGATACACCAAAACAGACAAAGCATCAGCTTAACAGTAAAATGAATGCAATGCAAGTGAGGGAGGAAATGTGTGTGGGGCTTCAGCCTCCACAAGCTCATCTCAACCTCAAGCCAGAATGAAATAACAGTAATCATACTGAAAAATAAACAACATGCTATCAAGCAATAAACAGTAAACTGCAATCATATAGATAAAAGAAATGAAATGTCATCAGGCAAACAAACCACATGGGCAAGGGAGCTGGGCTCTACCGAATATCCGCAAGCAAAGCCATGCAATAACAATACAAGCAGAGGGAGTAACTCAACCTCTAATGCAAACATGCTCCTAGATTCTACTTATTCTAGATGAACTTATTCTAATGCAACAGACAAATCAAACAAAACACACAATACAGAAAAGAAAACAGAAGAAAGCTTCAGCTCCTCCAGCAGCAACTCAGTCTTCAGACTTCAATCAACTGCTTTTCCAGGTTACAACCCTACAACATGAGTTTCAACTCATCTTCTCCCTTAAGCTTCAGCTTCTTGATCAGCTCCACCTTCAGGCTTCACCTAATTTTCAGGGATCTTCAAGTATCAACTTGATCTTCATGCTCTTCAAGCTTCAGCTGAAATGGCAATACTCAAGGATTCATCCTCTTCAATACTCTTCACTGAAGTCTTCATCTTCAAGCTCAAGCTCTGCATCTCTCAAGACAATCAAAACCAGAGAAAATCACTTACTGGATAAGCTGGGGGATATTGAACTGCTTATTTGACCACCAAAGGTGACCTATAAGGGTTCAACATCAAAGGAATGGTTCCCTCAAAAGTTCTACCTCCTAGGTATAACACTTATCCCTCCAAAGGATAGAGGTGAATACCATGGAAGGACTTTGAATCATAGGGAGGAATGGAGGTGAATGATACCATCCATGTTTGAGAAAGAAGTTATCTACATCTAAGCCCTTCCTAATTCCTAACCCTAAAAACAACAAAAAGAAAATAAGAACAAGCTCCCAAGCTCCTCAATGCATCTTCAAATCTTCTAGTATGCTCCACAATGCTCCACAATGAGATACCAAGCTCCTCAAACCAAAGGAAAACTCCAAAGCAAAGCAAACTAAACAAACATGCCCTAAAGGCAACACAAACAATCAACCAATACAAAAATCAACTAAAAGTAGCATACTATTATATTAAATCCTAATATAATTTCTAAGGGATCCTACATACCTACCCTTAAGTCCCATATATGCCCCATAGTCTAAATTGTCCTAAAAACCCAAAATCTAAAGTTGTTATGGACCTATGTTGAAGTTTTAACCTAATTCTACACTACCTAATAGCATCTAATCAAAACTATCTTAAAAATCATCACAAAAATATGGAATTAATCCAGGGGGAACCTAAAACATACATATAACTACCCTAAAAAGATTGACCTAAAAATCTAAAGGGAACTACCCTAACTAAATTCTACAAATTAAGGTATCAACTTAAAAGCATTAAAAAGCAATTAAAATGAAAAATATGCAAAAAATATAAAAATGAAATAAAATGGCAATTTTATGATTTTATATTTTTCTTGACAAAAAATGGAAAGTGGAGAAAAAATTTCCAAGCAAAAATATTGATTTTTTAATTTTATATGAATTTTTAAAGATTAAGAAAATTTGGAGTGAAAATATTATGAGAAATGATCATGGGGTGCACAAAGCAAATATATCCAGTTCAATCGATGATGGGCCCAGAATGAGGGGTGGCGTTAGTAAAGCGTGCCTGGCCCATTTAATTCAGAAAAAACAAATTAAAATGGAAAGAAAAAAGATAAAATCGCGGTGCAAAAAGAAGTAAAATACAGTTAAAATATGGACTTGGGCCTGAAGGGGGGTTTGGAAAGCAATATTCACTAAAGCCCAGAACTGGTCTTAAGTGAAACGCCACGTTTCACTTGGCTTCTGATTTCCCTCCAATTCGCGTTTGAATCACGGTCGTCCGATCTGTTGTTTGGTCAATGAGTCTGCGCGCATTTAAGGGCTGCCACTTCATCTTCAACCTCACGTCTAGGGTTTTCAGAAAATCACCATGGAAATACATGCCATGCACCAGACTTCTAGCTGCTCGTGCTCCCTCGTTTCTTGACCAATTTCACTCATTCAAAGCCCAAACTTAATCTATTTTCCATGTTGAACACAACCATGTCATTGGTTTGTATTGAAACACTCTAAATCATGCAAACCGAATGTGTATCATCACGAACCTCAAAATATCGTCAACTTTCGACCTTAACCAAACTCATGTTTCTTGATATCAAAATGCTCCTTATGTTACACTGATTAAAATCCTCTAATAACCTTGCATTAAAGCTCACTAAATCACACGTTCCAGCTCATCCAAGAATTGACCACCATTAATGAAACTTCTCCAATTGGTCTCAAACTCATCAAAAATGACCACCTAATTGTCTCTAATGGATCTACACTAATAATTAGCCCTAGCCATGCCTAGAATAGGGTGTAGGAATGATTTTTGCATACCTTGCTTCTTGAAATGGTAGGTGGTGAAAATCTTCGATCCAAGTCTTGTAATTCTTCAAGAATGCTCCCTAGATGATGAATATTCTTCTGTTTGCAGAATATTTGATGTAGAGAACTTGTACTACAAGATCCAATGCAATTTGCCCTCTTGCAAATTCAATGTGCATTCCTTCAATTCTTCATCAATGGATCCTCAAACCAGCATGAACACACTCAAAAATGTTTATGGAGAAGATTTGTGGAGAAAAATGAAATGGCAATGAAGAGAAATATGAAGTTTGAATATGATTTGCAAATGAAGCTTTATGATTTCAATCACTATTCTCTACCACAATCAACACCAACTAACACCAACCTTTCACCAATGCAAGTTGTATTCAATATATAGAGAGGTTTAGAAAAGTCTAGAACCTCCTAGAATCATCTAGTAAGAACTTGAAGATTTCATGTCATGGTAATTTGCATTTTCATTTCTCCTTATATGATATCTCATGCAAAAACCCTTGTAACTTTGGTAACCAACTTGAATTTATCCCCAAATGATATTTTGGACAAGTTACCATGCATCTCTTCCTTGTTTATTAAGCTTTTCCTTTTTTTGGTTTGGTGCCTTATTATGCAAGCAAGACTTTTACAAAGCAACCCTATGATGCAAGCCTCAAATAAAAATTGTGGCTGAACCATTGTTCTTAAAATGTCATTTGGAGTCAAAATGACCTATCATATGACATGGTTTGGACTTATAGCTTATGATTTCCAATTTTCAATCTCACTTGAATTAACTTATGCCTCATTTTTAGGCCATTTTTATCACTTTTTGATATGAGCCTTTTCAACATCTCATGACCACCCTACTGGCCTTAAAACATCATTATAAGCAACTTTGATGTTGAAGATTTTTCCATTTGAAGCTTGAAAGTAGGAGATATGGCCATATGCTTGAAATGACCTATAACTTCCAAATGACCAAAATGTCCTTGGCTTGTCAAAGCCATAAGTTGAGTTCTACAAATCCTATCAAGGACTTTTATTACTATCTAGAAATCTAAGAAGATTCTATTCAACATTCGTGTTGACCAAGAATCCATAGGAATCATCCTACTAGGGCAAAAGTTGTCTACAAGCTGGGTGACTTTCAAGGACCCAGATTCACATACCTCAGATAACCTGTAATTTGTCAAAACCATAACTTGAGCTCTGCAAATCCTATCAAGGACTTCTACCACTCAAATTAAAGCTAAGAACAAGATCTACAACATTCTTGTTGTGGGAAGATAGGGATCAAACTAGGGGATTTTACACTGTCAATCCTGAGAAACCCTAGCTTAAAACTTCTCAAACTCCTCAATCATGATGAGTTGGTCTAGGAATCATCCTTATAATATCTCAATACATCACTCCATGATCACATGGCTTTTGGATTAGGTCTCAACCCTCTCCAAATCATCAGTTGACCTAGGGTTGACCCAGTCAAACCCTAATTCTACCACTCATGGTCGAATCTTCTGAATTCTTGTACAATGACTTCTCTGGGCTTCATGATGGCTTTCAAGACATCTCATAAGCTTTCTCAAAGCTTCAAGTCTATCCTCATAGTCTCAGAATCATCTGAGGAGCTCCCACAACTATCAAGCTATGAGGCACACAACCTTGGTTTCAACCAATTCCTCTGAGGATCTCTTAAGCTTTCTGATAAAGGTATCAACCTTCAAACACTTTATGGGTAAATAAATGTTGGTCAAATTTTAGGGTGCAACAACTGCCCCTATTCAAACGGCTTGAACCTGACTGGGTGAGGAGCGAACGGCTCTCAACCAATCAAGGTGCGAGACGGTTGAATACCGGTAAACCCGGAAATTTGCCAACTGCACACATACTCGATCCTCTGGCTGGAACGAATCTTCGAACATTGAAATACTAGCTGCACGGCAACTAGCTGGAGAAATGCTGATCTGACATCGCTGTCAGTTATCCACATTAAAATCCTCTGACATTGTCAACAGACAACCAAAGCACCCCACATCGCCGCTGGAAAACTAAATCACCTGACAGGAATACCCAACATCGCCGCTGGAAAACTAAATCACCTGACAGGAATACCCAACATCGCCGCTGGAGAACTAAGAACCCGACATCGCCGTCGAACAGCCGAAACATCCAACATCGCCGCTGGAGAAATAGAGAATCTGAGAAAAACCCAACATCGCCGCTGGAAAACTAAAGAATCTGACATTGCCGTCGGAGAACCAAACATCCAACATCGCCTTCGAACAACCAAGATACCCAACATCGCCGCTGGAGAACTGAAGAGTCTGACATCGCCGTCGGACAACCAAAATACCCAACATCGCCGTCGGAGAACTGAAGAGTCTGACATCGCCGTCGGACAATCAAAATACCCAACATCGCCGTCGGACAACCAAAATACCCAACATCGCCGCTGGAGAACTGAAGAGTCTGACATCGCCGCCGGACAATCAAAATACCCAACATCGTCGTCGGACAACCAAAATACCCAACATCGCCGCTGGAGAACAAAGAATCTGAGAAATACCCAACATCGCCGTCGGACAACCAAAATACCCAACATCGCCGCTGGAGAACTGAAGAGTCTGACATCGCCGCCGGACAATCAAAATACCCAACATCGCCGTCAGACAATCAAAATACCCAACATCGCCGCTGGAAACTAGAGAATCTGACATCGTCGTCGAATCAACCATCCAACATCGCCGCTGGAGAACCCGAAATAATCTGACCTCGCTGTCAAAACAAATATCCAACATCGCTGCTGGAAACAAACACAATCTGACCTCGCCGTCATGATGAAGAAACTTCATTGGGGAATTGGTCACACGGTAACCAGTACTACATAGTCGATCCTGTCATCAAGCATTCCAAGAACACTGTCGGGCGTTAGCCGGACTTCAACCATCAGGCATTCCGCATTAGCTGAGATAACCACTTCATTAACACGGTCAGACTTCGCTCCTGGAGTCTTCAAGGGAGATTTCAACTTCGCCGTCGGAAACCTGCTAGGGAGGATGCTTCGCCGCTGGGGGAATCTGGAGAACTATCAAGTAACTCCGCTCCGGGGGTCCAGGAATCATTCTGTAATCAGGCATTCCAAGAACACTGTCGGGCGTCAGCCGGACTTCAACCATCAAGTTGATCATGCCATCAGGCATTCCGCATTAGCTGAGATAACCACTTCATTAACACGGTCATACTTCGCTCCTGGAGTCTTCAAGGGAGATTTCAACTTCGCCGTCGGAAACCTGCTGGGGAGGATGCTTCGCCGCTGGGGAATCTGGAGAACTATCAAGTAACTCCGCTCCGGGGGTCCAGGAATCATTCTGGAGGAATCAACTCTGCTGAGGACTTCAAGACTCATCTTGACCAAATAACTCCGTCGGGGACCTTCAAGAATCATCTTGAACAAATAACTTCGTTGGGGAGAATGTCAGGAATCATCCTGAGCAACTGATCTTTCGGTGGAACACCTGCAAAACAAGGACGGTAACAAGCTAAATCATGTTTATTATGCATATGCTTCGGCGCCATGCTCCACACGGTGGAAATGCTATGTGTTTTATGATAAATGCTATGCAATCATGCACAATGATGCGATCCTGTCGGCAAAATAAATGCCGAGGGGAAATCCTCCTGTCAAGGAGAAAGAACTACTCAGATAGAAGGATCATCCTGCTGAGGAGAACATGGTCACGCCAATATCAATTGGACTCCGCAGGGGACACAACTTCAGTTGACTGTGTTGCGGTGGAAATAGGATCACAAACTATTAATGAGTTTGAATCGCAATTCAATTCACAACCGCTCTTTGATTTATCCGAAGGAAAAGGTCAAAAGAGGGAAAACCTATTTTGCATCGTAAACACAATGCGGGGAAAGATCTAGGGTTCGGGGGTTGATTAAATTTAGGGAAGGTATTAGCACCCTAAACTTCTGTAGTACTCTACAGGAACCTTTTGTTCAGATGTTTACTATTTGCTTTATTTATTTGCTTAAGGTATATGTACAAAGGATTAAAAGTTAAAAAGGACCTAGGGGTTAATTCTAAGTTTACTCGGCAAGACATCGCATCTTGTGCCTACGTATCCTTACGGGAGTGGAATCAGAGTAATCGTAGTTCCCCTCAAAAGGGAGGTTAGAGACTTATTGACTGTGGTCAAGGTCTCAAGGGGAATAAACATGTCTTAAGGACACGCTTACGTGGAGTGTAGGAACTCCAAATCTCTACGTTGAAATGTTAAGTTGTGTTAGGGTTAGGTTAGGGATTCCGCGGCGGGAAACCCTAAAATGAGTGCGGCGACTCTTTGACCTAAAGCTAGGGGTAGTTTTGTAATTTTGTCCACGGCGAGACATTTGTGAAAAGTTAGGGTTTGTAAGGGTTTGAAATTTTGAGGACTATTGGCGTGGCGGCCAAACGGCTAGACCTAACCTTCGGATGTGAAATTAACTATAAAGATGCGATGAAATTAAATATACATACAACGGCAGAAAATAAAGTGCGGAAAGATAAATGCGACAATTGTCTCGCAAAATTACATCCCATAAGCAGTTACAAATATGATAATTGAATATTTAAACTGAAAATAAAATCAATTGAACTTAGTCAGTTTTGATGAAGACTGTAAGAGTTTTTTATGCTTGCCGATCCCCCGTTTTGTTGCTCCTGAGGTCCTTTTATACTTGATTTTTTTTAAATCTTTTTCAATCTCAGATTTGATTTGAATATCTCAATCTTTTTCAATCTCTGATTTGATTTGAATGAATTTTTATGATGATTTCAGATTTGATTCAATGATGGTGATGCTGATATTTAGATCTGATTTTCTTATGATGATGATATGATCTGATTGATTTGATTTTGCTCCATCTGGAATTCATTGGGATTGGATTAGATTAAAAAAGTGTTGAGATTTAAATTTAAAAATGTTAGCAAAGAAAATAAGAGTTTCAAGTTAAATAAAAATTAGAGTTTTAAGTTTAAAAAAAAATGAGTTAGAATTTTAAAATAAAAAAATATATTTGAATGTTGATTTTAAAAAATGTTAGAATTATTTTAAAAACTGTTAGAATTTCATTTTAAAAGGAATTTAGAATTTAAAAAAAAGAAAAAGAAAAGGGCGTTAGAATTTAATTTTAAAAGGAATTTAGATCTTAATTTAAAAAAAAAGGATAGATTTAATTTATAAAAAAAAAGGTTACATTTAATTTTTTAAAATAGTTAGAAAAAAAGATTTAATTTTAAAAAGAAGTTAGAGAAAAAAAGATTTAATTTTAAAAAGTTAGAAAAAAAGATTTAATTTTTTAAAAAAAGTTAGAAAAAAAGATTTAACTTTATAAAAGTTAGAAAAAAGATTTAACTTTAAAAAGGAGTTAGAAAAAAATATTTAACTTTAAAAAAGTTAGAAAAAAAAGATTTAGCTTTAAAAAAGTTAGAAAAAAAGTTTTAATTTTGAAAAGTTAGAAAAAAAGATTTAGCTTTAAAAAAGTTAGAAAAAAAGATTTAGCTTTAAAAAAGATAGAAAAAGATTTAACTTTAAAGAGGAGTTAGAAAAAAGATTTAAAAAAAGTTAGAAAAAAGATTTAATTTTAAAAAGAAGTTAGATTTTTATTTTAAAAAAGGTATTAGAATTTGATTAAAAAATGTGTTAGAAATTAATTTAAAAAAGGTTATAAAAAAATTTACTCTTAAAGAAAAGAAAAAAAAATTAAATTTTAATCTAAATCCTAAAAGTTAGTAAGAAGAGTTTAAAATGATTTAAATAAATAAACTAAATAGAAAAAAAAAGTTAATAAAAAACATTAGTAAAGTTATAAAAAAAATTTAATTAAATTATTATTAGTTAAAAAAACAAGATTTAAAAAAAAGGTTAATTTATTAAGTTAATCAGAATTTAAAATAAAAATAAAAAGAAAGGGTAAAATTTGGGGTATTACAGTTGCCCCTATTTAAATAGCTACACCGGACGATTTGAGTGACAGAGACTCGAGGAATCGTGGTGGAGAGATTTAAATATAGATAACCGAAAATTTTGCCCTTATATGCGACGATATGCAATGCTATGGACAAAGCGAGGACAGCTTAATGCAGATGATGCCATGAATATGATATGATGCGTATGCTGGAATGATGAATGCGAAAATGCTGACGAATGCGACGACACAGGGACAGACGCTACGAGAAGAACACACTGGGGAAAACGACGCGCTGGGACACAGTACAACACTGGGGAATTCTAAAATGATGGTCAACTGGTGTGAACACGACCAATTGTCATTTTTAGAACGGGAACGAGATTCTCAAATGGAGATGGCACCTGTGAGACGGCCTCCACTGGGAATCTAAAAGTAAATCTGGATCACGTATGATTGCAAAATCGATCACAGAATGCATGGAGCATTGAGCAAAGAATAACATCCAAGCTTCTGTAAACTATCTCTCGTGACAGGATCAAACGGACCTTTCGGAACTCCGTAGCAAATATACAGGGTAAAAACCGGCTGTATGCCAAAATAAATGGACTTTAAGAATAAGATCCTTAAATGGAGATGGCACCTATGAGATGACCTCCACTTGGGAATGCTTAATAATAACAGGATCTACACGGTTGCAAGATCGATTACAGAATGCTGGAGCATTGAGCAAAGAATAACATCCAAGCTCCTGTAAACTATCCTTCGTAATGGGATCAAATGGACTTTTCAGAAATCCATATCATATATACAGGGTAAAGACCGGCTGTATGCCAAAATAAATGGACTTTAATGGAAAATGCCCTGATAAGCTTCTCGAGGGAGAACTGTCACTTATCGTTGGAAGGGACTTATGTGCCAAAATGGATAAGCACTCAAATAAAGAGGCTGCTGCTTATCTGATAAATAAATCTTCTCGCATTTAAGGTCGGCGCCTGGAATACGATTCTGATTCTTCTCTTACTGAAGGATAAATAAACTTCTCCATGCTTCAAGATCGTGCTCTCCTGAACATGAAAAGGGTAAACTGAACTTCCTCATACTTCAGAATCGTGCTCTCCTAAATATGATTCGGCTCTTTCGGGTAAATGAAATTCTTCATACTTCAGAATCGTGCTCTCCTGAATATGAAAAGGGTGAACTGAACTTCCTCATACTTCAGAATCGTGCTCTCCTGAATATGATTCCGCTCTTTCGGGTAAATGAAATTCTTCATACTTCAGAATCGTGCTCTCCTGAATATGAAAAGGGCTAACTGAACTTCCTCATACTTCAGAATCGTGCTCTCCTGAATATGATTCCGCTCTTTCGGGTGAATGAAATTCTTCATACTTCAGAATCGTGCTCTCCTGAATATGAAAAGGCTAACTGAACTTCCTCATACTTCAGAATCGTGCTCTCCTGAATATGATTCGGCTCTTTCTTGTAAATGAAATTCTTCATACTTCAGAATCGTGCTCTCCTGAATATGAAAAGGGCTAATTGAACTTCCTCATACTTCAGAATCGTGCTCTCCTGAATATGATTCGGCTCTTTCTTGTAAATGAAATTCTTCATACTTCAGAATCGTGCTCTCCTGAATATGAAAAGGGCTAACTGAACTTCCTCATACTTCAGAATCGTGCTCTCCTGAATATGATTCCGCTCAAACCTCCCCGTATTTCAAGATCGTGCTCTCCTGAATACGATTTGGTTCAAAACCCCCCATACTTCAAGACGACAGGTAAATGGAAGCCCAACTGCTCCATGGAGATGGCCATTTGCTGCGAGTCATAACGAAGATAGGATCGGCTTCTTAGGTGAGAAATGTTGTATATCGATGTTGTAAGATGTAAAGTGTTGTACCGATGTTGTAACATGTAGGATTGTAAAGTGTTGTACTGATAGATTTTCCAGGCGTGAACTGGCGTGTATCTGTAAATGATTGTAGTTGAAGATAGTGCAAAATAAGTGCACGTCCGGGTACAGTGATAAACTTCTCGGGCGAAAACAGTCGCGTATCTGCCATGGTATGGTGAAAATCTTTAGATGGTGCAAAATAAATGCACGTCCGGTTGGGATTGACGAACGACAAGACTGAGATTCAATCTAGGATTGAGCTAGAAAGAAGACTGGTAATCAAGACTCCATCGAGGGAATGAACTCGAAGGGTAGATATCTTATCCTGGCGAGGAAAGATAGCTGAAGTAACCGTCATCCACGAGGATCGAGCTCCGTGGGGGAAACTGGAAACAAGTAAGTATTTTATGCTTAGGGCTGACAATCTATTTGGAGAGAATGGACGAACCCAGTTACTCGGCGGTAACAACCAAATGATGGCGAGACACAATGAACCTGCGAAGGTTAATGCCCATGTTAATGTGAATGTATGTCAATGTCTATGTATGTAGTTAAATATGCAGGATGTTATGAAATGAGTATGTAATGAGTATGTAATGAATATGTAATGAGTATGTAATGAATATGTAATGAGTATGTAATGAATATGTAATGAGTATGTAATGAATATGAATATGTAATGAAATAGGCATGTGATGCTTATGCCCCTGCGTAGGCCGACGAAACAGACTAGAGACAGGACGAGAGACGAAATAAACATCTCGACGGAGATACCCTGCGTTCTCTGCAAACCAATACGTCAATCATGGGTGGGAAGGATCAATGGTGGAACCAAATCTGGTTTTAAAGTTCTGAATTCTCTGGGGAGAAAGTAATCTGCTTGAGTGTACAGTATCACGTCTTCACATGGGGAGAAGAAAACCTGAGGGACACTTTTGAGTTACCCAAGAAAAAGTTGTCAGCTTATAGTCTCTCTGGGGACTGTGATGAGGCAATAGTTTTAGGAGCCTGTTGCAACACTGAGATTTACTGGGGAATGAAGGCCGCCGTGAGTAAAATCCATCGGGTGCATGAAGAAAAGTTGTGAAACCACATGGCCTTGATCTTGAAGGACCTTATAGTAGTCGCCATTTGTTTCCTTTAAAAACATGGTGCCCCAGGATACTTGCGTTGCGAGGTAGGGTCATCTCAAGAGGATTTTATAGAGAACACGGAGTCTGGTTGCCCCACTGTTTTCAAACTCTTTGAGAGATTCGTCAGGTCTGGACGTAACTGGCACAATTTAATCGTGTTACGACGAAATCTTTGAGAAATAACTCTTTAAGAATGTCAGACTCGCGTTGGTAAGCGAACTGGGAAACTGCCTGCCCCTGTTTAGCAGGATCATCAAGTTCCACGGGTTATGTCCATATGTAAATCTCTAAGATATCAAGCAAAGTCGTCATGCCTGAAATGCCTATCCTGAGCTTGTCAATGTACGCATATATTTGTCTTGAATTTTTTGTTTTTTGTTTTGAAAAAGATACCTCAACAACTCGTGACCGAGATCACTGGTTAGGATATAAGTTTGAATTATAATGCCAACATGAATTTTTTCTGAGCATAGATCGTAGGAGTCAGGAAACGTGATCTTGTCGAGTATGCTTTCAACCGAAGTCCTACTTCAATTAGGTCTTTTAAAGGTTGTATCGTGGCTCGTTTCACGGTTTAAGAAACAAAGGATAAAGGCTCAAAGTTATATTTGTACCCGCCCCTTCTTCGTGATGTTCTCCAATCCTAATTCAGTTAATCGGATACGAAAGCTCATACCTCAAACGGATTTGCTATGGTCGAGAACTTATCAAGGCTTTGGACATGGCAGTCACTCACCTATTTCTAATGGCAATTGGTCACACGACCAGGGATTATTTATAGTACCCTCTTGTTTTGCTTTTATTCCCTAACTTTTGCCTGGACAATGTCTTTTGATCCGACTTGGGAGTCCAGCGGGATGCCCCAGTTTTGCCTAAGTCTCCTTCATAGGTTTTGACTTAGCGGGCTCTTATTTTTTTGAATATTCTTTTATGCACAAGTCGTGTAAATCTTTTGGAAGGCTCGTGACTGCCCCACTCCTTAAGTAACCGAGGGATAGTCATTGTATTGGACTTCTTAAGATGCTAAGGATAAATTCTCGAAGGTTTGCTCTTCCTTTTTGAGGATCTAAGCACTCGATCGGTTTAACTGAAACCTACCCTGCCCCAGGTTATGATGAAGGTTCTTAAAAAGAAAGAAAAACTCCTACTTCAAGGCTCAAAGGGTTGACTAGGGATTAACATCCTTATATCTCCAGTGTTTGGGATTTGAAACAATGCCTTACATCATCAGCAGGTTTTAATTGAAAGCATACGACAAGAAATCTGCCGTTTTAGGTTCGTCATCCTCCCCCCAATTCTCCACGAGAACAAGAGATCGGGTAAAATTGGCATTATGATTTATGAAAACGTTTTTTGAATGAGTGAAACAAATAGATTTATTCAAGACAAACATATGCGTTTCATTAATTAATCAAACATAAACAAGTTTGTTCATGCTAAATATGCTCAATCAAAGGGAAATACATATAAATAAACAAATGAACTGTCGGAAAAATCCTTCTAAATGTTTATGAAATCTTGCATTTAAGAGTAACAGTTTCCTTTGGCGGAGCCTCAATGGAATGGGACGTCTGGTTTACGATTACTGCGAGTCGTCATGGCTTGCCCCAGTTATGCTGGTCACATCTTCAACAGTTTTCCGTCGTTGCTTCAAAATAACTTTCCCAGATTCTTTATTGATCCCGGTCATATCATCTTGAGGGTTACTGAAATGAAGCGAGCTAGGCCTTCGAATCATTACTGGATTCGACTGATTTGCCACAGGCGTAGCATGCTTTGCAGAATTCGAACTTGACAAGTGAGGAACCCTGGGAGGAGTCTCGGTCTTCAGTTGAGCATCGCCAAAAGACAACTTCTTCGTTTCTAGCAAATTTCTGACAACTTTCTTAAGAGCATAGCAATTCTCTAGATCATGGTCGGGCGCACCCTCATGAAATAAACAATGAGCGGTAGCGTTGTGACTTGCAGGTAATGGATTAGGTGGAGGACCCAAAGCACGGGTGGTAATCAGACCTTGTTGTACCAAATGGGGGTATAACTCAGTGAAAGTCATCGGAATTGGAGGACAAGGCTTGTACTGACTCTTACGGGGATAAGGAACCTGATCCTGTGATTGCTGGTGAACGGGAGCGTTGGGCACTCGTTGACTGTCGACAGGAACTTGCATAGGCGAATAACCGGAAGGTCGTTGATAAACTGGTGCCTGATATACCGGAGCTGACTGTACAGGCTGGCATGCAGGAAACTGCTGATCGAAAGGAGGTGCAACAGTAGCTACATAGGGTTGTTGAACATATAGAAACGGATAACCTTGAACATAACTCTGCTGATATTGTAAAGGTTGAGGAGTAGCCTTTTTGCGGTTCTTTGAACGTGTAGGTCCTTTACCATGGTCGGAGTTAGGAGTTTTGCACTTTGGAGGGGTAGCTCGTCGAACTAGTCGAGCACTGGGAGGCACCAAACCGGATTGAAGACCGTGAGGAGGTACATTCTCGACAGTAACAGCTGGTTGAGGTTCCATAACGGTATTAGTCTTAGAAACAACAGTAGACTGAGCATCCACCTTCACACTAAGAGCTCGTAACATCTCCACAATCTGCCCTACACTTCTTCGAAGATCTTCGAATTCATGGCTGACACGGTTGATCTCTTGGTTTTGATCTTCCATTCTTTTGAAGGGTCACATTGATGCAGAGAACTCGGGGTGACAAAACTGGAGGGTGAGAGAACCGAGTATGAGAAATCGGGAGACACATGCAATGCAAAAGTATGATGCTAAAATGTGAATGCAAATGAAGAGTTCATGGAATTCAAACATTTACGAATGTCGTGGGGTACCAAGGAAATCTTTTTCTTGTTTTTTCATTTTATTTTTTATTTATGGTATCCCGCGATATCCATAAATGATATTTGAATTCCATGAAATACAATGCAATGAGATGCTTTATGGATGCAATGCATGAAAACACACAAAGCCCTAGGTTAAAGGAACGTGAGCGGAGTCAAGGTCTACCCATCCCAGAAGGAGTGTACTATAGGTTAGTTGTACCTGCCGAACAAGGTTCTACAAAGTGCCCAAAGTCATCAGCCCATCTTTCGGATATTATCAACCTTCCGACTGACTCAGGGGTTAATAATATCCTCAAGAGAACCTCTTTTGAGTGTAGTATCGCGTAGCAGCCGTTGTAAGATTACTCCCACATAGCTCCCGCACTACGTCCTAAATAAGGCCAAGGTGGTGTTAAGGTACTACGGTCCTCAATATCACAGACTCCAATCGACCATGGAAAAAGTTTTTAACGATTACTTGTTCAACCGAACCATTTTCGAAAAGGTCTCAACTGAGCGGTGATTCTCGAATCAGCTTGGTCGGGATTCACTCCCTATAAGCCTCATCGAATATATCCCCATCCTATAATAATGTCACTAGTCCGGGCGTAGGACTTATCTCACTGCACAAGGAACAATCTCCCAAATCAGAGCACAAATATATACATGCAAATGAATAGTAAAACAGGTAGTAATAAATATGAACAAGTTAGGGATAACCCTCAAAAGTTTAGAAGACTCCCCAGTGAAGTCGCCATTTTCTGTTGCGGTGGAAATAGGATCACAAACTATTAATGAGTTTGAATCGCAATTCAATTCACAACCGCTCTTTGATTTATCCGAAGGAAAAGGTCAAAAGAGGGAAAACCTATTTTGCATCATAAACACAATGCGGGGAAAGATCTAGGGTTCGGGGGTTGATTAAATTTAGGGAAGGTATTAGCACCCTAAACTTCTGTAGTACTCTACAGGAACCTTTTGTGCAGATGTTTACTATTTGCTTTATTTATTTGCTTAAGGTATATGTACAAAGGATTAAAAGTTAAAAAGGACCTAGGGGTTAATTCTAAGTTTACTCGGCAAGACATCGCATCTTGTGCCTACGTATCCTTACGGGAGTGGAATCAGAGTAATCGTAGTTCCCCTCAAAAGGGAGGTTAGAGACTTATTGACTGTGGTCAAGGTCTCAAGGGGAATAAACATGTCTTAAGGACACGCTTACGTGGAGTGTAGGAACTCCAAATCTCTACGTTGAAATGTTAAGTTGTGTTAGGGTTAGGTTAGGGATTCCGCGGCGGGAAACCCTAAAATGAGTGCGGCGACTCTTTGACCTAAAGCTAGGGGTAGTTTTGTAATTTTGTCCACGGCGAGACATTTGTGAAAAGTTAGGGTTTGTAAGGGTTTGAAATTTTGAGGACTATTGGCGTGGCGGCCAAACGGCTAGACCTAACCTTCGGATGTGAAATTAACTATAAAGATGCGATGAAATTAAATATACATACAACGGCAGAAAATAAAGTGCGGAAAGATAAATGCGACAATTGTCTCGCAAAATTACATCCCATAAGCAGTTACAAATATGATAATTGAATATTTAAACTGAAAATAAAATCAATTGAACTTAGTCAGTTTTGATGAAGACTGTAAGAGTTTTTTATGCTTGCCGATCCCCCGTTTTGTTGCTCCTGAGGTCCTTTTATACTTGATTTTTTTTAAATCTTTTTCAATCTCAGATTTGATTTGAATATCTCAATCTTTTTCAATCTCTGATTTGATTTGAATGAATTTTTATGATGATTTCAGATTTGATTCAATGATGGTGATGCTGATATTTAGATCTGATTTTCTTATGATGATGATATGATCTGATTGATTTGATTTTGCTCCATCTGGAATTCATTGGGATTGGATTAGATTAAAAAAGTGTTGAGATTTAAATTTAAAAATGTTAGCAAAGAAAATAAGAGTTTCAAGTTAAATAAAAATTAGAGTTTTAAGTTTAAAAAAAAATGAGTTAGAATTTTAAAATAAAAAAATATATTTGAATGTTGATTTTAAAAAATGTTAGAATTATTTTAAAAACTGTTAGAATTTCATTTTAAAAGGAATTTAGAATTTAAAAAAAAGAAAAAGAAAAGGGCGTTAGAATTTAATTTTAAAATGAATTTAGATCTTAATTTAAAAAAAAAGGATAGATTTAATTTATAAAAAAAAAGGTTACATTTAATTTTTTAAAATAGTTAGAAAAAAAGATTTAATTTTAAAAAGAAGTTAGAGAAAAAAAGATTTAATTTTAAAAAGTTAGAAAAAAAGATTTAATTTTTTAAAAAAAGTTAGAAAAAAAGATTTAACTTTATAAAAGTTAGAAAAAAGATTTAACTTTAAAAAGGAGTTAGAAAAAAATATTTAACTTTAAAAAAGTTAGAAAAAAAAGATTTAGCTTTAAAAAAGTTAGAAAAAAAGTTTTAATTTTGAAAAGTTAGAAAAAAAGATTTAGCTTTAAAAAAGTTAGAAAAAAAGATTTAGCTTTAAAAAAGATAGAAAAAGATTTAACTTTAAAGAGGAGTTAGAAAAAAGATTTAAAAAAAGTTAGAAAAAAGATTTAATTTTAAAAAGAAGTTAGATTTTTATTTTAAAAAAGGTATTAGAATTTGATTAAAAAATGTGTTAGAAATTAATTTAAAAAAGGTTATAAAAAAATTTACTCTTAAAGAAAAGAAAAAAAAATTAAATTTTAATCTAAATCCTAAAAGTTAGTAAGAAGAGTTTAAAATGATTTAAATAAATAAACTAAATAGAAAAAAAAAGTTAATAAAAAACATTAGTAAAGTTATAAAAAAAATTTAATTAAATTATTATTAGTTAAAAAAACAAGATTTAAAAAAAAGGTTAATTTATTAAGTTAATCAGAATTTAAAATAAAAATAAAAAGAAAGGGTAAAATTTGGGGTATTACAGACTGCTACGGGTGAAACAACTTCAGTTGATTGCTGCAGGGGAACGAAGCTCTACGAGAACCTGGACCTGCTGAAAGAAAGCGATGTCAATCGCTGGAATAAACTGCGTGGCCATCTCGGCTACTCTTCTGGGGATGATAACTCTGTGGGGAAACAACTTCAGCTGCTCCACACTCCACTGGAGGAAAACCAATCATGGTCTGATCAACTTCCAAGGATTCGGCTCTCTTGGGTATCTGCAAACTCGGCTGAGGAAGGAGAAATCATTCTGCTTCGCTGGAGAGCGTACGACTCTGGGGAATACAGTGTCAGCTGTTCAACGCTCTGCTAGGGGAAACCAATCATGGTCCCATCTGCTTCACTGGAGAGTACAACTCTGATGAGGAATTTCAATTCCGCTGGGGAAGAAGGACTCATCCGACTTCGGGGGAGAGAAACTCTGCAGGGGAATACAGCATCCGCTGTTCCAACACTCTACTGGGGAAGAGGGAATCATCCGACTTCGGGAGAGAGTACAACTCTGGTGGGGACTTTCAATTTCGCTGGAGGCTTCAGTCTGGCATCATCAGTGGTTGCATACTTCGGCGTACGAATAGTTTCCTACAAAACCTGCACTTGTGACCCAGTGCGGGGGGAAAACACGAGCTTCGACGCCCGAACACTTCCTACGGAACTTGCACTTGTGACCCGGTGCTGGGGGGATGACGAGCTTCGGCGTTTGAACATTTCTAAGAAACCTGCTCTTGTGACCCGGTGCGGGGGGGAAATCATGCTTCGGCGCGTGACTTAGCTGAGGAGGCGACGTTCCTTCAGGATGCGTCTACTTGGGGAAGAGAAGGTAACCGCCTGGTTCGTGTTTCAATATGCACATGTTGGGAAATGCATGGATGAGTGTAATGCTCTGTGCGAAACGGAAATACTACATTTTTGTTATGCAATCATGCAAGGATATGCCCCAGCAAAATAAATGTTGGGAAGAGGAACCATCCTCTCGGGGAGAGTAACCACTCTACTGAGGAAAAAGCTACCCTTCAGGGAAACTGCAACCTGCATCAATCTCAACTGGGCTTAAACCTTGGGACGACGGGCTCCTCCGGGAAACACAGCACATCAGGCTGAGCAACACACCGCCCTCTGCTACTCTGCATGGGGAAAGCGATAAATGCCTTGAACGGCTCTCTGGGAAACGACCCTTCTGGGGAACATAGCCTTCAGGCTACAAGACACTCATGTCATTAAGTCCTCAAACTTACGGGGATAAACAAACTTCAGCTTGCTGGACAATCCTTCAGGATCTGCTTGGGGGAACACTTCATCCGCCAACCATGGCTATGCCCGGCTGGGGATATCAATCTACCTGCCTGCTGCTGGGGAAGTGATATCCTCTTGCTGGGGAAAAGGGTTACACTATGTTGACGATATCAATCTTGACACGCTGAGGATAACTCTTGCACACGTCTCACGGAGGCTGACCCTTCTGGGTAACACTTGCTGGGTAAATAAGTCTGATGAGGAATACCTATGTATCAACACTGCTGGGGATATCAATCCTTAGCTACTCATGGTACAACTCTGTTGGAGATGTACTGATCCTATCAAGGAAACACCTCTGACATCTGCGGAAGATAACAATCGATCACTGAACTTGAATCTCACTTCACCGAGGAAGACAACCCTGAACGGTCTTTTTTGAACACCCTAAGTCCTTATAGGGTACGAAGCAATCTGCTGAGAAACAACTCTTCTCGGGCTGACATCAAAATCTACCCGTCTAGAGATTACTCAATGAGGGAATCACCATCGACCTCTGCTTGAGGAATGAGTCAATGACCTAGACTCAGAGGGAAAGGGAGTAACACTCGGACTCTGTGGGGATACAACATTGCATCAGTCCCACTGCTGGGGAAATAAACCCAAATTTGTCGGTCAGGGAAAGCTTCAATCTCAACCCACTTAGGAAAGAGTAGCATATCAGGCTGATCAACATTCAATGCTTGGGATGGCCATACTCTGCCGGGAATATCAATCAAACCCTGCTGAGGATAATCTTGATCCTACTCTGATAAGGGATGAATGCCATCTCAATTTGCTGCAGTCTCAAACTGCTCAGGGGGAACAACCTCAAATCGTACATCTCTGCTGAGAAACAATCCTGGTTCAACAACGTCAACACAGGGAATACAGACTACCAATCATGGAGCCGAGTAACAGGTTAGGCTGGAGGATAACAATCCAATGACAGCAAGGCTTCTTCAGAAGGTTCAGGTTTTGGCAGGGTAATGACACGATTCCTCGACACTCAATTCTTGCTAGGGTGACCAAACTCATTTGAACAACTTGCCCCAGTACAATTCAACTTGCCCCAATCCGACTTTTGGGAATAATTCATTCTGAACAGAAAACAGCTGGCAACAAGACAATCTTCAGATGGCTTGCCCCAACATCTGTACAACGGAAGGATTCATCCTCCATCAATCAACTCTCAGCATGGTTGGCTTCAATATCTCTGAAGTAGTTTGCCCCTGAACGAGCGATGAGCGACTCAACATGCTCTGATTGAACACTGGAGGGATCTACCCTCAAATCACAAGAGTTCTGGATAGCTGCCCCCGATTGGGTCTCGAGGAGGTCAACTTCTGGTCAACTGCCTCTTGAATAAACTGTCCCATAATCAACCGATACTCCGGGACTTGTCCTCAGACAAACTGATTCCAAACTCACAGGAAGTCAATGCCCCAAATTCACAGGGCTCCGCAGCATACCATTCTGATCCAGACTTCTGACGATTCAGTCCTGATTGACTACTCCCTGTTGGAGTTCCTTCGTATCAACTACTGACCTGCAATTAAAATTGTCTATTCACGAATGGTAATTTTAATGCAGTGTTCATGCAGATTTTGAAAAAAATGTACTGTCACTCATTTACGTGTCATGCTAGTGAGTGACGAATGAACTAGAGTTCAAACGTAGTGCTGAACTCAATCAGTGAAAAATACAACAAGGATATGATTAACAAATCATGTAGGAGTCAGGTTACTCAACCTTATCGTAATGCGCTTTCAGAATAAACCCTGCCTCAATTAGGTCTTTTAAGGGTTGTATCGTGGTCGGGTTCACGGTTCGTGAAACAAAGGATATTCGGCTCAAATTATGATTTGTACCCACCCCTTCTACGTGATGATCTCCGATCCTAAAGTTCAGTTAACTTGGGTCGAGCGCTCGCCTCTTCGAGAGGTATGCTGAATATTGGGAACAACTGGTTAAAGAACTCACAAGGTGTTTCGGAGTGACAGTTACTCCTTCTTCATTTCGGTGTCTGTATCTGCACGACTTCGTCCTTGTTCGAGGATTTTTCTATTTTATAATCCTTTCTTTTTCATTCTTTTGATTCCCTAATTTTTTCCTGGACTGACTCTTCAGAGTTCTTTTCAATTTTTCTTTTGAAGTCCAGCGGGATGCCCTGATTTTTGCCTAAGTATTTGCTTTCCAGCTTTTTTTTTTTTTACTTAGCGGGCTTTTTTATTCCTTATTCCAAGTCGTGCGACACTGGCTGTCTGGATTCATCCGAGAGGTTTATAACTGTCTCACTCCTGATTGGTGAGGTTTAACCATTGTGGTTGACGAGGTACGACCTCTGGGGAGGAATATGACGTGATTGGTCCTCGAAGGACAACATTCCTCTATAAGACTTGGACGCTCGATCAAGCTAACTGACAACTACCCTGCCCCGGGTTAAGATGTAAGGGTTTAAAAGTCCGAAAGAAACTCCTACTTCTCGGCTCGAAGTGGTTAACAAGGGATTCTCTTCCTTATCTCTCCGGTGTTTAGGGGATTTGAAACAATGCCTTGTACGTCATCGACAAGGTTTTATCTGAAAGCATACGATCATCGGTTATGAGTATTTAGTTTCATCATCCTCCCCCCACTCTTTGCTAATCATAGTGATAAAGTGGAGTGAATAAAGTGCAAGTGTCAGTGCAATGCAGTAAATGAGTTACAACGACATAATTAATTCAGAAAAATGCATAGTCACTTTATTAACATCACCATTCGAAACAAACAATGTTTAACAGCAAGTAGTAACTAACAGAAAAGAAACTACAAATGCAAATGATAAAAAGCCCTAGGACTGCCAATGCTGAGGACGCCTGCCTGTCTGGATCACTGGCTTCTGGAAATAACCCTCTGAATCTGCGAGCTCAGACAGCTGGGAGGTTGTCATGCACAACCAACACTCCTTCTAGAAAGGAAATGCACCCTTTGTCGATCAACTGTTGCACTTTCGCCTGAAAAGCCTTGCAATCTTCAGTTGAATGCCCTGGAGATCCACCATGGTAACCACACTGAGCATGGGGATTGTACCCTGGAGGGTAAGGCTCTGGCACGGGCTTGAGATCTTTAGGATACACCAACGAGCTCTGAATAAGACATGGCAGAATCTGGCTGAGTGGCACTGGAACATGATGAAGGGGATCATTCCTTCTTTCCAGGTTGTTGCGAGGCCTCTTTCGATTCCGGTGCTGGTATTCTTTCCGCCAAGGAGCAAGAGGTCGTCGTTTCTGAATGGCAACGGTCCCTTGTTTAGGCGCTTGCGTCCTTGAACTTGATCCAGGTAGAAGCTGCGAGCGAGGCGATTCAGTCACCAAAAGTCGCGGGACATATTCAAGATCTTTCTCAGCTTCAGGCAAAGGAGTGGAAGCATTCACCTCTTCTGCAGGGTACGGGATAAACTTTCCCGATGCTCTCATGCCGCCCGGCACAAACCTAATTGTCCTTGAGTCAATAAGGTCTTGAATCTTATTCTTGAAAGCCTTACATGTTTCAACATGGTGCCCCGGTGCTCCTGAATGGAAATCACAATGTGTGCTGAGATCAAAGTCTGATGACACGTCATCCGGTGGATCCAAAGTCCGAAGCTTGAGAACATGGTTCTGAACCAACAGTGGCAACAGCTGGGCATAACTCACAGGTATTGGGTCCACAACTCTATCAAGTAGCTTCTTCTTTTGATTATGACCTTCAGGGTTATTCTGAGATGCCTGGCGCGGCTGCTGACGAGACAGGTCTTGAGCTTCATGCTGTGTAGAGGATCCATGAGGTCCACTTGGCTTCAGCACAGGTGGCATTGACGGCAATGGAGGAAGCACTTTGGTCTCCACCTCGGGTGCTTGACCACTCTCCTTTTTTAGCATACTTCTCACCACTCCCATGAGAAAGCTCAACTGATTCTGCAGCTGTTGATTCTCTTCTCTGAGTACTTGCTGGTCAGGCGCACTGCCTGTACGTCATTCATGACCTGCCCCAACTGGCTTTGGATTTTCCCTAACTCAGCTTGTACCTGCTCCATTAGTCTGAGTTGCTCGATTTTGAGTCAAACCTGCAAACACAAGGGTTAGAAGACAAGCCCCGGCCTCCGTCATGCAAGATGAATTATGCTAGTGCCATGGGTGTCTATACGTTTAGGAGATCACCCCTAATTCTGGTGTCAACGTGCCAACATAGTGTCAATGCAGTGATAAGACTGGATCCATTCATGGAAGAAAATATCTCATATTGCTCGGGACACCAGAGTCAGGGTACGAAATGCGCCTGCAGCACAGACACCTGCTAATGGAATGCAAAATGAATATGCAAACTAATGCAAAATGCAGTCATGCAATAAGGGTAAGACAAGGTCATCGCAACCATTGTCTGGGTTCGGGAGTCGATTACGCAAGGGGAAGGTATTAGCACCCCTCACGTCCGTCGTACTCGACGGGATCCTCGCTTGTTGGTGTTTACTTGGACGAGTTGGTTTTATTCTATCTACCTATCAAGGCTGGCTGAAAAAGAAAAGAAAAATGACTCGGCAAAGCGTCGCGCTTTATGCCTACGTATTCTCATCAGAGAATGAGAAATCAGAGTCAACGTAGTTCGGCCTACGAAGGGTTATGGGGGAAGGTTGCTCGCCAAGACATCGCCATCTTGTGCCTACGTACTCTCAACAGGCATGAGAGATCAGAGCATACGTAGTTCGGGAAACTACGGTTTATTTCCTGTCTTTTACGAAAGAAGTGTTTTTTATTGTGTTTGCGATTTCAACCGCACTAGAGACTATGACCTGAGAGTGAATGCGTCGCATGTCACCCAAAGGGTACCATACTAAACATCCAGACTGTGGAAAAGAAACTCTCCCACAATCCTTTCTCAGATAGCTTAAGGCTCGTAACGTACGAAAGAAATCATTCATGATTACGGTATCTTAAACTGTTTTGAGATGAGAAGAGAACAGGCCCAACTAGGAGGGAGACTATCAAGTCCTACTGTTATCATGCCATGGATTCATCCTATGGTTGAGATTTGAACAGGGAACTCCTAGAAGTTGTCATGCATAGGTTTCAACCTAAAATTCTATCATCAAATCCTTATCAAAGGAAATGAGAATCCTAAGGGATCATGTCAATGATACACCAAAACAGACAAAGCATCAGCTTAACAGTAAAATGCATGCAATGCAAGTGAGGGAGGAAATGTGTGTGGGGCTTCAGCCTCCACAAGCTCATCTCAACCTCAAGCCAGAATGAAATAACAGTAATCATACTGAAAAATAAACAACATGCTATCAAGCAATAAACAGTAAACTGCAATCATATAGATAAAAGAAATGAAATGCCATCAGGCAAACAAACCACATGGGCAAGGGAGCTGGGCTCTACCGAATATCCGCAAGCAAAGCCACGCAGTAACAATACAAGCAGAGGGAGCAACTCAACCTCTAATGCAAACATGCTCCTAGATTCTACTTATTCTAGATGAACTTATTCTAATGCAACAGACAAATCAAACAAAACACACAATACAGAAAAGAAAACAGAAGAAAGCTTCAGCTCCTCCAGCAGCAACTCAGTCTTCAGACTTCAATCAACTGCTTTTCCAAGTTACAACCCTACAACATGAGTTTCAACTCATCTTCTCCCTGAAGCTTCAGCTTCTTGATCAGCTCCACCTTCAGGCTTCACCTAATTTTCAGGGATCTTCAAGTATCAACTTGATCTTCATGCTCTTCAAGCTTCAGCTGAAATGGCAATACTCAAGGATTCATCCTCTTCAATACTCTTCACTGAAGTCTTCATCTTCAAGCTCAAGCTCTGCATCTCTCAAGACAATCAAAACCAGAGAAAATCACTTACTGGATAAGCTGGGGGATATTGAACTGCTTATTTGACCGCCAAAGGTGACCTATAAGGGTTCAACATCAAAGGAATGGTTCCCTCAAAAGTTCTACCTCCTAGGTATAGCACTTATCCCTCCAAAGGATAGAGGTGAATACCATGGAAGGACTTTGAATCATAGGGAGGAATGGAGGTGAATGATACCATCCATGTTTGAGAAAGAAGTTATCTACATCTAAGCCCTTCCTAATTCCTAACCCTAAAAACAACAAAAAGAAAAGAAGAACAAGCTCCCAAGCTCCTCAATGCATCTTCAAATCTTCTAGTATGCTCCACAATGCTCCACAATGAGATACCAAGCTCCTCAAACCAAAGGAAAACTCCAAAGCAAAGCAAACTAAACAAACATGCCCTAAAGGCAACACAAACAATCAACCAATACAAAAATCAACTAAAAATAGCATACTATTATATTAAATCCTAATATAATTTCTAAGGGATCCTACATACCTACCCTTAAGTCCCATATATGCCCCATAGTCTAAATTGTCCTAAAAACCCAAAATCCAAAGTTGTTATGGACCTATGTTGAAGTTTTAACCTAATTCTACACTACCTAATAGCATCTAATCAAAACTATCTTAAAAATCATCACAAAAATATGGAATTAATCCAGGGGGAACCTAAAACATACATCTAACTACCCTAAAAAGATTGACCTAAAAATCTAAAGGGAACTACCCTAACTAAATTCTACAAATTAAGGTATCAACTTAAAAGCATTAAAAAGCAATTAAAATGAAAAATATGCAAAAAATATAAAAATGAAATAAAATGGCAATTTTATGATTTTATATTTTTCTTGACAAAAAATGGAAAGTGGAGAAAAAATTTCCAAGCAAAAATATTGATTTTTTAATTTTATATGAATTTTTAAAGATTAAGAAAAATTGGAGTGAAAATATTATGAGAAATGATCATGGGGTGCACAAAGCAAATATATCCAGTTCAATCGATGATGGGCCCAGAATGAGGGGTGGCGTTAGTAAAGCGCGCCTGGCCCATTTAATTCAGAAAAAACAAATTAAAATGGAAAGAAAAAAGATAAAATTGCGGTGCAAAAAGAAGTAAAATACAGTTAAAATATGGACTTAGGCCTGGGGGGGTTTGGAAAGCAATATTCACTAAAGCCCAGAACTGGTCTTAAGTGAAACGTCGCGTTTCACTTGGCTTCTGATTTCCCTCCAACTCCCGTTTGAATCACGGCCGTCCGATCTGTTGTTTGGTCAATGAGTCTGCGCGCATTTAAGGGTTGTCACTTCATCTTCAACCTCACGTCTAGGGTTTTCAGAAAATCACCATGGAAATACATGCCATGCACCAGACTTCTAGCTGCTCGTGCTCCCTCGTTTCTTGACCAATTTCACTCATTCAAAGCCCAAACTTAATCTATTTTCCATGCTGAACACAACCATGCCATTGGTTTGTATTGAAACACTCTAAATCATGCAAACCGAATGTGTATCATCATGAACCTCAAAATATTGTCAACTTTCGACCTTAACCAAACTCATGTTTCTTGATATCAAAATGCTCCTTATGTTACACTGATTAAAATCCTCTAATAACCTTGCATTAAAGCTCACTAAATCACACGTTCCAGCTCATCCAAGAATTGACCACCATTAATGAAACTTCTCCAATTGGTCTCAAACTCATCAAAAATGACCACCTAATTGTCTCTAATGGATCTACACTAATAATTAGCCCTAGCCATGCCTAGAATAGGGTGTAGGAATGATTTTGCATACCTTGCTTCTTGAAATGGTAGGTGGTGAAAATCTTCGATCCAAGTCTTGTAATTCTTCAAGAATGCTCCCTAGATGATGAATATTCTTCTGTTTGCAGAATATTTGATGTAGAGAACTTGTACTTCAAGATCCAATGCAATTTGCCCTCTTGCAAATTCAATGTGAATTCCTTCAATTCTTCATCAATGGATCCTCAAACCAGCATAAACACACTCAGAAATGTTTATGGAGAAGATTTGTGGAGAAAAATGAAATGGCAATGAAGAGAAATATGAAGTTTGAATATGATTTGCAAATGAAGCTTTATGATTTCAATCACTATTCTCTACCACAATCAACACCAACTAACACCAACCTTTCACCAATGCAAGTTGTATTCAATATATAGAGAGGTTTAGAAAAGTCTAGAACCTCCTAGAATCATCTAGTAAGAACTTGAAGATTTCATGTCATGGTAATTTGCATTTTCATTTCTCCTTATATGATATCTCATGCAAAAACCCTTGTAACTTTGGTAACCAACTTGAATTTATCCCCAAATGATATTTTGGACAAGTTACCATGCATCTCTTCCTTGTTTATTAAGTTTTTCCTTGTTTTGGTTTGGTGCCTTATTATGCAAGCAAGACTTTTACAAAGCAACCCTATGATGCAAGCCTCAAATCAAAATTGTGGCTGAACCATTGTTCTTAAAATGTCATTTGGAGTCAAAATGACCTATCATATGACATGGTTTGGACTTATAGCTTATGATTTCCAATTTTCAATCTCACTTGAATTAACTTATGCCTCATTTTTAGGCCATTTTTATCACTTTTTGATATGAGCCTTTTCAACATCTCATGATCACCCTACCAGCCTTAAAACATCATTCTAAGCAACTTTGATGTTGAATATTTTTCCATTTGAAGCTTGGAAGTAGGAGATATGGCCATATGCTTGAAATGACCTATAACTTCCAAATGACCAAAATGCCATTGGCTTGTCAAAGCCATAAGTTGAGTTCTACAAATCCTATCAAGGACTTATAGTACTCTCTAGAAAGCTAAGAAGATGCTCTTCAACATTAATGTTGACCAAGAATCCATAGGAATCATCCTACTAGGGCAAACATTGTCTGCAAGCTGGGTGACTTTCAAGGACCCAGATTCACATACCTCAGATGACCTGTAATTTGTCAAAACCATAACTTGAGCTCTGCAAATCCTATCAAGAACTTCTACCACTCAAATTAAAGCTAAGAACAAGCTCTACAACATTCATGTTATGGGGAAGATGAGATGACAATCACATCTTGAGCTAAAACTGCCTGGAAGATAGGGATCAAACTAGGGGATTTTACACTGTCAATCCTGAGAAACCCTAGCTTAAAACTTCTCAAACTCCTCAATCATGATGATTTTGTCTAGGAATCATCCTTATAATATCTCAATACATCACTCCATGATCACATGGCTCTTGGATTAGGTCTCAACCCTCTCCAAATCATCAGTTGACCTAGGTTGACCCAGTCAAACCCTAATTCTACCACTCATGGTCGAATCTTCTGAATTCTTGTACAATGACTTCTCTGGGCTTCATGATGGCTTTCAAGACATCTCATAAGCTTTCTCAAAGCTTCAAGTCTATCCTCATAGTCTCAGAATCATCTGAGGAGCTCCCACAACTATCAAGCTATGAGGCACACAACCTTGGTTTCAACCAATTCCTCTAAGGATCTCTTAAGCTTTCTGATAAAGGTATCAACCTTCAAACACTTGATGGGTAAATAAATGTTGGTCAAATTTTAGGGTGCAACACTATGGATGTTTGATGAATCTTGTTTTCTCTTTATGATATGTTAGAGGTTCTGACTTCCATGATTAGGGATCCATTGCATGATCACTTCATCTCATATGATTCACATGGTCTTTTGTTCCTTTTAAGAGTTGACTTGTGAGATGTTTGCTTCTCTTTTGTGCTTTGAATTGAGTTTAATTCTTCTTGATTTTGATTGTTGATTTAAATTTGAACTTGATGCATATCATTTGAATTTGTTTCTATTCTTGATGAGTTGATATTTGACCATTTGTACCTTTTGTGTAATGTCTCTTTTCATTGAGAATGACTTTGTTGTATGAGTTTGTTTTTGAGGTATGCTTTGAATTCAACTTTGATGTCTCTATTGTGTGTTCATGAATGAATGTTTGATTTGATAATCATGTTCATGTTGCTGCCCACACTTGATATCATGCCCTAATCTCATGTCTTTTCCTTTAAGACCATGTCTTGCATGTTTGTTGTGTATGACAATTGCTTTGTTTGTGAATGTAGTGCATGATTTGAATCTTTAAGTTTCTTCTTTAATCATTGACATGTATTGGATATGGTATGATATTGCTACTTCCCCACTTTGTTTCTTATCTCATTTGGACTCTCTTAACTTTGTTTTGGGATTGATATTGCTTCTTCTAACATGTTTTAGTCATTTGAATATGTGAGAGTGTTTTGTTTTTCCGTGATGTTTTGATTTCCTACCTTTTGACTTGGTTTGGCATGTGGTTGCTTCTTTGATGTCTTGACATGATATTGGGTTTCATCTTGCATGATTGAGATATGAGCCTTGTTTGGTTCATTTGCTTTGAACTACCTTGTTTGTTCATCTTGTTTGCATTTCCTTCATTCTCTTTTCTTCTCTTTCATCTTTTGTGACTTGTTTAAGTATTGCTTTTGTTTTCATCTATGATTGATTAGTAATGTGTTTACTTGTGCTTGCTCACATGATCCCTTAGGATTCCTAGTCCCTCTGTTTAAGAAGGAAGTAGGAGAGACATTAGGCTTTCAATCCTTTACATGATAACAATTAGGATAGTCCCTCTTTGACCTCAACTCTAGGTCCAACATTTTGTATGATATTGATAACATTAGGGTTTTCAGTTTCCCTTTAGTGTTTTCCTGTGTCTTCTCTTCTCATCTCAAACTTATTTAAGACACTTAATAAAGAACGACAAACATTGTACGCTACGAGCCTTAAGTACATGGGAAATGATGAGTGGGGGGTTTCTCCTCATTTGTCAAGAGTGTTTAGTTTATGTCCTTTGGGCGATATACGACAGGTTCGCTCTTATGTCATAGTCTTTAGTGCAACGTGAGTCTCAAACAAATTCAATTCACTTCATTAAAACTCTTAAATCAAATTCAAACCTTTTTATCCTTCAGGATTATTCTTCAAAATCATTTTCAGAAAAGAGTACGTTATTTTTCTGTTCTACCGCAAATAGGCGTCGACCCTAACTGCTGGAGTGGGAACTTAACATCACGCATAAAAAACACTTAACCAACCAGTGGTCTAGTTTACCTGAACTACATTTGCTCTGATTTCTCATACCTGATGAGGATACGTAGGCACAAGACGGCGATGTCTTGGCGAGCAACCTTCCCCCCATCACCCGTAGTTTTCTGAACTACGTTGACTCTGACTTTCCCATTGCACAAGGGAGTATGTAGACATAGAGCGACGATGTCCTATCAAGTCTCTTCTTTTCTTTTTTTTCCCTGTTTAGCAGTAGCTTTTAGATAACTTTCACCCATGGATTAGACAACTAGCGTGGATCCCGTTGAGTACAACGGACGTGAGGGGTGCTCATACCTTCCCCTTGCGTAACCGACTCCCGAACCCAAGATTTGGTTGCGATGACCTTGTCTTTCCTGTTCTTTTAGGTTTTCTTCAATCATTTCCTTTCCCTCCCCTTAGGATAAATAACATTTGGTGGCGACTCTTATGTTTGTTTCCGCTGGCCCTTTTCGCAGTTGCGAAACATAGTCATTAACTGCAAAGGTCTTTTTCCTGACCTTCTTATTGTACGCCCTGGCCACGCGTGCCTTTAGGTATAATAACCTGTCTAATGCTACCATCATTTCTTCGTCTAAGTCCACCATTTCGTCTAGCATCATTCTCCAGTATTGCTCTGACGGGATCTCATGCTGACGTTGTACTCTAATTGACTGTAGACAAATTTCTACTGGTAAAACAACATCATGACCAAATGTCAAACGAAACGAAGTTGAACTGGTAGATTCCTTAGGAGACGTTCGACAGGCCCACAAAATTTAATCCTACGTCCTATGCCAGTTTTTAGGTTTTTTAGCAACGTGTTTCTTAATGAGCCCAATTAACACCTTGTTGGCAGCTTCGACTTGCCCGTTTTCCTGAGCATAATACAGTGTCGAAGTGATCAATTTAAACCTTATCTCTTCTACAAATTCCTGCACCTTCCAACCAACGAATATGGAACCTTAGTTTGTCGTGATGGTTTCAGGAACCCCAAACCTGTATAGAATGTGGTTTTGGATGAATTCAATTGCAGTGTCTTGGTCTACTTTTATCAAGGGTACAACCTCTACCCACTTTGTGAAATAACCTATCCCTACAAGGATTAATTTCTACTGTTTCGACGAGGCTGATTGAATCTCCCCTACAATGTCTAATGCCCAACCACGAAAAGGCCATGGCTTGACGATGGAGTGCAATTCACTAGCTGGTACATGTTGGACGTTTGCGTGTCTTTAACAATCTTGGCACCCCTTTGCAAAATCTATGAAATCCTTGAGCATACTTGGTCAATACATACCTTGTCAAAATAATATCCACTTCACTTTGTGGCCAGCTTGGTGATCCCCGCATGTTCCACTATGGACCTTTGAAATTGCTAAGTATGCGTCTACGTCCCCTAAGCATCTGAGCAACACCCCTTCTGGCGTCTTTTTCCATAACTCGTTCCTTATTAAGACGTAACTTAAGGCTCGATACTTAATATTTATATCAACCGTCCCCGCTGGACTCTCCAAATACTCAACGATTGACTTCCTCCAATCTGACGGTGACAGATCGCCGATAGCGAAAATCTCACAGTTTCCCAAACTTGCGACTACATTCCCTATCATGCTGTCTATTTCGTCGGCTTCTGACAAGTTGGATGCCAATGGTAGTACCTTAGACACCACCTTCTCCTTAACTTCAATCAAGTCTCCTAGCTTTCTCGCCGACACTTTGTACCTAGAGGCGATCTGTGCTAAATTGTTCCAAAAGTTGTTTCGCCATCGCGAAGTACACCACGAGGTGTTCTTTGACACACTTATACTCTCGCGTCATCTGTTTAATCACCAGTTCAGAGTCACCTTTTATTTTGATCCTCCTGGAACCTAGATCCTTGAGGATCTTGAGGCCAGTGATTAAGACTTCATACTCTGCCTCATTATCAGAACATTTTCCTTCGACCCTACATTTAAATCTAGTAGGATAGCCGTGTGGGGATATTATCAAGCTCCCAGTACTTGTTGCATGCTTATGACTTGATCCATTGAAATATAATTTCCAAGGATCCGTGTTGACCATCAAAAGCGGTGATTCAACCACTATGTGGTCGACGATAAAGTCTGCCACTATTTGTCCTTTCATTGCCCTTAGCGGGACATATGTCAAGGCGAATTCAGTCAACGTTAATGCCCATTTCCCAATTCAACAATGCAAACTTGAATACTCAAAACCTTCTACCGATTCGACCAACATTTTTACCGCTGACATTAAGTACTCATCCTTAGGGGTAGCATTGTTTAAATCCCTAAAGTCTATACAGACCCTCAAAGTCCCATTTTTCTTAATAATTGGGACTATGTTTGCTAACCATTCGACGTACCTTGCAGTTCTTATGAACCAACTTTTGAGCAGTCTTTCAATCTCCTGCTTGATACTTGCAGTGATTTCTGGAGCGAAACGTCGTGGTTGCTGCTTTACTGGCCTTTTTCCTGGTTGAATCGGAAGTCGATGTTCCACCATATTCTGGCTTAACCCAATCATTTCATCGTAATCCCAGGCGAAGCAATCTTTGTATTCCTTCAACACTTCAATCAACTTAAACTTCATCTCCGACCCAATATTAGTGCTTATGTACGTGGGTCTCTTTGTTGCCCCATCTCCCAGGTCGAATTCTTCGAGTGGATCTTAGGCTTGCATTCTTTGCAGCTCAATTAATGGACTTTTCTTAAACCCCAAAGGCTCATTATCATAAGTACAATCGAGCCTCCGACTTTTTGAAGTTGTTGTTTGGCCTTGTCGGCCAATCATTTGCGTATTGTTGTCGGCGTCTCCAGACATGTTATGTTGCTTTCTTGCTTCTAGTGCCAACTTTTGTTTGTTTTAAGCCAAATAGGCTAAAATTTGAGTTAAACTCTCTAACTCAGTAATCATTTTCATCAGTTGTGAGGCCACCCTATGGGTAGAAGTTCTTTTGTGGGTGTCAACAGCATTCTAAACGAACCCGTAGTCAGGATCTAAGTTCAAGACGCGACCCGTGTCAACAGAAGTGTAAGATCCTGATCCATCATCACAAGGTACCATATTTGCTAGGTGTTGGTCAAAGGATTTCTTGGTACCCTTTGTTTCATCCATCCTGTAATAACTCTCGTCAACTTTGATGTTTTCAATGATGTCTTCCTTCCACCAAATGCTCAAACTTTGGTGGAGTGTTGAGGGCACTGCCCCTATCCCATGGATCCATTCTCGACCCAACAAAAGGTTGAAATTTGCCTTCGAGTTTATGACCATGAAGAGCGTTGATCAGGTAGTGGTACCTACTACTAGTTCAACTTGGACCATTCCCAAAATGTTGTTGGTTTTCCCTTTATAGTTGGATAGAACCATGTTTTGTTGTCGGAGATCAGCTTCAGTCTTTCCAATCTTTGTGAACAACGAATAAGGCATTAGATTGACGGTTGCCCCTTCATCCACGAACACTTTATTGATGGGTACCTCGTCGAACTTCGCTTTTATGAATATGGTTTTAAGTGGTACATCATTCCAAGACTAGGTCTTTCAAACATAATTGTTTGCTCTTCCACCACCCCGTTGTTTATCACGTAGTAGCAAAGTGGCTTGTCCACAGTAGTGTCGCTACTGCGAAAAACAAGGCCGACAATGACAGAAGAGTCGCCACCGTGCGTTATTTATCCCAAAGGAGGGAAAGGAAACGCTCATAGAAAACCTAACGAAAGAGGAAAGGAATGTTCATCGCAACCATTGTCTGGGTTCGGGAGTCGGTTACGCAAGGGGAAGGTATTAACACCCCTCACGTCCGTCGTACTCGACGGGATCCACGCTTAATTGTTTATCTAAAGGGTGTTAATCTATCTAAGCTAAAGGCTTAAGGACAACATAAAAAGAAAAGTGACTCGGCAGAACACAGCAGTTCTATGCCTACGTATTCCCGTCTGAAACGAGAAATCAGAGTCAGCGTAGTTCGCCTAACTACGGGTAAAAGGGGGGAAGGTTGCTCGCCGAGATATCGCATCTCGTGCCTACATACTTTCACATGGCATGAAAGATCAGAGCAAATGTAGTTCGGGCTAACAAGAGCACAAGCTGTTCAAGTGTTTTATCCCAGTAAAGTTAACAAATGGTTCTGGCACTAGGTAAATGTTGCTCGACCGTCGGAGACTTAGGCGTTACCGTGGGCAGCGGAACCAAGAGTTAATAGAACTCTCCTTTAAAAAAAAGTGTTTTCTCGATTAAGGTCCAAGAGGACAAAAAGATTTGAATGTTTGTTTTTGTGTCTTTTAAGAAGAAGTGTTTTGAGTTTTGTTTGTAACTCGTGTCGCACTAAAGACTTGGACTTAAGAGTGAATGCGTCGCATGTCACCCAAAGGGTACCACACTAAACACTCAAGTCATGTGAGGGAAACCCTACCACAACTCTTTCTCAAGTAGCTTAAGGCTCGTGGCGCACAACACGTGTTATCCTTTATTAAGTATTTTGAGAATATTTGAAGATGAGAAAGAGAAACAGACCTTTAAGGGAAACTACACAGCCCTAAATGTTATCATGCAATGTGCGTCCTATGGTTGAAGTTTGCAAAGGGGAAGACTACCCTAATATTGTCATACATGGTTGAAAAGCCTAATGTCTATCACATTCTATCTTCAACAAGAAAGAATGGAGATCCTAAGGGAAAGGCAAAGGAAGCAACAGAAAACAGATGAAGTAACAACATACAGGAAATGCAGATTCATAATAGTAAACATGGAATGCAAGTGAGGGAGGCAAGTCATCTCAACCTCAATCCCATAATGAATGGAATTTAGCCTATAATAAACATGAAATCTTGGCCACAAGTGAATATAAATAGATACAAGGCAACAGAAACCTATGAATGACGTACATAAACCACGATTTGGAATCATAACGCACTATCATGAAAGTATGGTACCTAATGGGCAAGTTATGTATGATAAAAACACCCATCCAATGATATCCAAGTCCTATACAATGTCTACAATAATAAATAGGAACCATAGCACTCATCACACAAACAATTCGAGGCCGTTGGAGCCGAAAGAAAATCAATGTCCGTTCGAAAGTCCATATTACAAGTCCAATTACAAAAATATGGGAAAAATAGTAAATGGTATCAAAAAATTCCAAATAAAATCTCCAATTCCCTACAACATGTCACAAACCAGGGGTGAGAAGTATAGTCAAAATATCCCAAAGGAACTAGTCAAACAAATTGAAACTATGTCAAGTGTACCAAAAAGAAGCCAAACTAGCACATGGTAAAGAAAGACCTTCAAAACCCTTCAAAATGGTACAATAAAAATCAATTAAAAATACACCTAGGTACCTCAATGTGTGCATGAATACCCTGCAAAAGATTTGGCATTTAAATGATGTATTGATAGGTTAAAGAAAATCAACAAAATAATGACACAAGTATTTACATTTTTGTGACACACCAAATGTAAAAATTCCAAAGAAAATGTCAGAAAACGATAAAATCACAATTCCAATTTTATAAAATTCTAGACATCTTAAATATTCAGCACAAAAAAATTGGGATCAAAAAGATTAAGTTTGCTATTTTTTATGATATTTTGAATGAGCATGAAAAAAAAGAAAAAATAAAAAGAAAATGGAAGTAAAGGAATAACAAGAATAACATGTGAATAAAGTAGAAGAATGGGAAACGCAGCCAACCAGAGTCGAACCGGCACGCCCCAGGCCCCTTGCCGCGCCCAAAACGACGTCGTTTTGGGGCTGCCTACGTGGCGCGCTGCTGTCCTCTTGATCGTGAGACTTTGTCTCCTCTTTTGCTTGATCTGACGGCTCTGGTTCGTCTTCTCCAAATCACTTTTTTTAATGAATAGTACCTGTGCGGTACTGTAGCAATCAGAAACGGAATTGATTTTCCGGCAACCTTTGAACACCCATAACTTCCTCAATTTTTATCCGTTTCGCGCGTTTTTTGGACCAAAATTGAAGGAAAAAATTCAAGGATTCCAAATATGGCCATAGTTTTTCTTGAAACTCTCTCTAAATCCAAAACGTGGCACATCAAGAAAACACCATTGTTGTGAAATTTCCATAAACAAGCACCAGTTGCTACCAGAGTCTGAACACTCCGACGAAAATACAAATTGGAGCCTGGATACTCAACGAAGCAACAAATCGGAGCCTGGATACTCAACGAAAACATACCGGAGTCTGAACACTCAATGAAGCAGCAAACCGGAGTCTGAACACTCAACGCAACAAACCGAAGCCTGGATACTCGACGGACAAAAACGCACCGGAGCCTGGATACTCAACGAAAACACACCGGAGTCTGAACACTCAACGAAGCAGCAAACCGGAGTCTGAACACTCAACGAAGCAGCAAACCGGAGTCTGAACACTTAATGCAACAAACCGGAGCCTGGACACTCAACGCAACAACCGGAGTCTGAAAACTCGACGAAACTACAAATCAGAGCCTGGATACTCAACGAAAACACACCGGAGTCTGAACACTCAACGAAGCAGCAAATCGGAGTCTGAACACTCAACGCAACAAACCGGAGCCTGGATACTCGACGGACGAAAACGCACCGGAGCCTGGATACTCAACGAAAACACACAGGAGTCTGGATACTCAACGAATCTAACAAACCGGAGCCTAGATACTCGGCGAACGAAGACGCACCGGAGCCTGGATACTCAATGAAGCTAACAAACCGGAGCCTAGATACTCGACAGACGAAGACGCACCGGAGCCTGGATACTCAACAAAGCTAACATAGATACTCGACGGACGAAGACGCACCGGAGCCTGGATACTCAACGAAGCTAACAAACCGGATCCTAGATACTCGACGGACGAAGATGCACCGGAGCTTGGATACTCAACGAAGCTAACAAACCGAAGCCTAGATACTCGACGGACAAAGACACACCGGAGCCTGGATACTCAACGAAGCAACAAACCGGAGCCTAGATACTCGACGGACGAAGACGCACTGGAGCCTGGATACTCAACGAAGCAACAAACCGGAGCCTGGATACTCGACAGACGAAACCGTACCGGAACCTGGATACTCAACGAAGCTAACAAACCGGAGCCTGGATACTCGACGAAGAAACAAATCGGAGTCTGGATACTCGATGAAGCAACAAATCGAAGCCTGGATACTCGACGAAGATACAAATCGGAAAGAGAATACTACAAATACTTATCAAGATCACCTTATAAAATCTTTACCGGAGTCCGGATACTCGACGAGAGAAAGAATCAATACAAACTGGAGATTTACCGGAGCCTGGATACTCGACGGAAGAAAGAATCTTTTCACGATATCAGAGTCTGAAAACTCAACGTGCTGACCGGAGCCTGAATACTCAACGTAAAAACTGATGTATGAATACCACAATTCTATGCTGGGGAGAAGAACTCTGAACAACTTTGGAAGATACGATCCCAACTCTACTGAGGGGTATACTAACAAACCTGGAGTTACAAACTTTACTGAAAATGAACAACTCTCTGCTGGGGATGAGCGACTTTTGCTGAGGAACGGGGTAAAAGTCATGCATAACCTCCCTGGAACACATCTTACACTGCTAGAGGTCACGAACGACCTACTGGAGGATATTCCACGTATGCTTGGTGGAGAGAAATCTGATCTCGACTCGCTGGGGAACAAACCCATACTCGTACCCTATGGGGATTAGAGGTACGCCTGACCAATTGTTGGGGGTAAAGATGCAACTTCCATCTGCTAGGGAAAGATCTTTGATTGTTGGGAAAATGAGCCTCATTTGAATCTCTCTGAGAATTTTCCCCAAGCGTAATGCCCCTGCCCCTAGTCTGATTTTTTTGGGAAGGTCTACGCTGAGAAGAAAATAGCTTGCCATGAGACGACCCCGAGATGGCTTGCCCCAGAATCTGGACCGTGAGAGGATCCTTGGTTGAATAGTTTGGATAAGCTCTAGAGGTATGGAGAAGAACAAATTCTTTTCCTCATAGGGTGGCATGCCCCAGCCTTGCAATGGCTTTGCCCCTGATTGACTAGTTTGTGGAGTGGTACCCCCGATTGCGAGAGATTTACCAAATCTCGACCTAATTGCCCCAGATTAACTGATTCTTGGATGGCTGACCTTACTAGGGGTTATTTGATATAGCTGGCCACAGCTCAACGGAGTATTCAGGCATTCTACATTCTATCTTGATCAAACTTTCCACTGTGGAAACTTTCCTGCGGTCGAGCGCTTACTCACAAGTAAAACAAGTTGTTTTGCATTAAAGATATATTAAATGCAATGCATATGACAGTTTTTTCAAAACCCAATCCTGTTCACTGGAAAAATTTATGACATATAATGAACGAGTCAAGTGTCAAAATTAATACAACGCTGTAAGAGGAATCCTTTTTGGAGTCAGTTTCGATGCAATCTTTTACCGAAGTATGCTCTCGAACTAAACCTGTTTCAATTAGGACTTTTGAAGGTTGTAACGTGGTCGGGTTCACGGTTAGCAAGGAAGGATATAAGGCTCAAAATTCATTTTAACCCACCCATTCTCCTTGATGTTCTCCAATCCTATGTCCATCTAATTCGACACAAGCGATCACCTCTTAAAGGTGGAATGATAAGAGTGATGGTTCAGGAAACCACATGCTTTCTGAAGTGACAGTCATTCCCTTTTCGTCTTTGTAGTGCTTGGAGTCACACGATTTCGTTCTTGTTTGAGGATTTTTTTCTCTTGTAATCCTTTTCGTTTTTTTGCTCCCTAATTTTTGCCTGGACTAACTCTTTTGAGTTTCTGATTTTGAAGTCCAGCGGGATACCCTAATTTTTGCCTAAGTCGCTTATTCGTAAGATTCGACTTAGCGGGCTTCTATCTTTTGACTTTTTTCTTTTTGAACAAATCATGTGACACCGGCTTGTCTGACTTGTTAAAATAGATTGTGACTGTTTCACTCCTTATCGGCAAGGTTTAACCATTGTGGTCCTTTAGGCGCGATCTATACAGGTGTGATTGTTCCTCGAACGGACACTCCTTTCGCAATTTGGACGCTTGGTCAAATTAACTGACGCCTACCCTGCCCCAGGTTAAGATTGAGGGTTTTTTATTTTCAGAAAGAAACTCCTACTACAAGGCTCAAATGGGTTGACAAGGGATTATCTTCCTTATATCTCCGGTGTTTATGGATTTGAAACAATGCCTGTATATCGTCAACAGGTTTTTCTATCCAAGAGCATACAATCGGAAGTTTACACGTCTTTCGGTTTCGTCATCCTCCCCGGATTCCATTTAAACAAGCGTTTGAAATAAAAGAAAGCAATAAAGTGAACACGAATGGATTAATTAAAAACATGCATATTTATTTCATTATCAATATCAATTGAGAAACGACAAGTTTTTACAAGCGAAAATTGCACGTAGACAGGAAAGAAACTACAAATGCAAAGAAATGACATGATAAAATGCAGATTTCTAGCTTCTGAGAACTGGGCTTCTGTATCTTGGCTTGTGGGCGACTCAGCCGCTTCCGGCTTGTCTGTGGTTTGGCAGAGGCCTCTGTACCACGTTGGGCACTTCATGTGAGAAGTCTATGGCTTTATTGTCAATCAAATCTTGTAGCTTGTGCTTAAAAGCCTTACAATCGTTAATGTTGTGCCCAGGTGCCCCCGAGTGGAATTCGCAGCGGGCATTTGCATCATAGCCAGGTGGTGGTCGGCCTGTCAGAGGGGCCAAGGTTCTCTTCTAGATTAACTGCAGTTGTAGTAACGTCTGAAGCATCTAGGAGTATGGCATTGGCGGCGTATTGAATACTCTATTTGCTCCCCTCGAATTCTGGTACTTCCTGTAGCCCTGTTGATTCTGCTGCTGTTGTGGTTGTTGTTGTTGTTGTTGTTGTGGTGGTGGTGGTATCAGAATGATAACACTTGCAGCCTGATGATGATGACACTGATCTTGATATCTGCCTCTGCCTCTGCCTCTACCCCAAGAGCTTAAAACAGAATTAGCGTCGCCTTCACGCTTTTTATTTCCGAACACTTTCTTTCCTCCACCTGACGAAGGTACTTCTACGGCCTGAATTTTCCCAATCTTGATGTCGTTTTCTATATGCTCACCAGTGATGACAAGGTTAGAGAAACTCCCGGACATACAGTTGACGAGCTTTTCATAGTACATCCCAGATAACATCGATACAAACAAGTCAATCAACTCTCTCTCTACCATTGGAGGCTGCACTCTGGTTGCAAGCTCACGCCACCTCTGGGCGTACTCTTTAAAAGATTCCCCGTTATTCTGGACGACATTCTGAATTTGGACCCTGTTGGGAGCAAGGTCACTATTGTACTGGTAATGCTTCACGAATGCTTCAGCCAAACCTTTCCAACTGCGAACTTGAGAGGGTTCCAAACCCATATACCACTCGAGCGATGGCCCTGACAGGCTATCCTGGAAAAATGCATGAGCATCTTCTCATCATTTGAATATGCTGACATTTTTCTATAGTATGAACGTATGTGCACCCTTGGGCAAGTGACACCTTTGTATTTATCGAAGGTAGGAACTTTGAACTTGTACGGCACTCGTAAATCAGGGATCAGCCCTAAATTGGCCATGTCGAGCCCCATGGAGTCCTGATTTGTTATATTCCTCATCTGTTCCTCCAGCATTCTGAATCTACGATCAGCTTCAGCAGGCAACTTAGCGCCTACATCCCTCATAGAGAACACGTCGTCCTGACGATCTTCATTCCATCGTTGGTCCCCATTGCCATACCCTGCGTAGGCGCCCTCCGGACCATAGACGTTCCGATTGACATTGTAACCATAACCAGCGTTACCAAGACCATGGTTAGCAGTACCAGGTCCAAACCCAGCATTATGAGCACCATTACCACAACCCAAGTTAACAGTATTACCAAGACATGTATTACCAGCATTACAAAAACCTGCATTACCAGTAGCATTACCCAGACCAGCGTGGCAGACGCCAATATCACTACCATTCCCGGCCCCTGCAGCAGTTGGGGTGCATCCGGTAGGCACAGCGGTGGCGTTAGAAATCTCTGTATCGTTGCGAGGAGTATTAGCAGCAATCCCTCCGTGAAGAACTCCATTAAGATCAACCCTAGCTACCAGGGGCTGGACCATTGTTCTCAGTTGCTCCTGTCCTTGAGCCATACCTTGCATGACTTCCATGAGCTGAGTCATGCGCTCCCTCAGTCTGAACGTGATCCATGGCTTTCTTAAGATTGTTTCTAGTAGGATATCGGTGAATTCTTTGGTCAGCAATCCTGAAACAACTCTGAAAAGACAACAGAACATGAGAACGAGGCTTAAGAAGGTACCTGCAAATGCAAAGAATGATATGCAAAAATGCTAACGATGCATATATGCATATGGAATATTTCCCTTGATTCTAGTTCCGGGTGAAACACATGACAATGGAAACCCCTCAGACATCAATAGTAAAAAACTCCTCATATACAGATGGAAGACCACATAGGTAGTTACAAGCACAAGTATCTGAGCACGAGTAATGGAAAGACCTCAACCAAAACTGGTGATGGTTGATACAACATAAGCAACAACCTTGTCAACCAGGAACGATAAATGAAACACGTATGCTCCGTTCAGCTTAACCAATCTTCTCAAGAATTCAGAAACATCTAGACAACCAACTTCAGCAAGCTTAGCCAGATTAGGCTCAGCATGAACATATGGCATCTGATCCAATATCGGAATTCCTAGTAGCGCAACGTACTCCTCCAGGGTAATTGCCAAGATATAATCAGGAAAGACGAAGCATCTCAACTGAGGGTCACCACACTGAGCAATCTTCTTTTACTTTTGGATCAGCTAGAGCAATCAAACTCAAAAGGGGACGGATGTCAGGAGAAGAGAACTTGTAGGCAACTGTCTTCTTGAGGGTTTCCATGTCAGAAATGGAGAGCAAGATAGCTAGAATCAAAGGAAATATGCACCTGCAATGTTAATGCATGTCATGTAATCAATGCAGATGAAAAATGCAAAAATGCAAAGATGCTACAGAGGATCAAGATAGTTGTGCTGTTGTCGGAGAATAATCAGAGCTCTGCCTTTGCATAACATAGATCACTGATACTGAAGACCTCCAATATCAAACCAAAAGTTCACACTATAGAGAAAATCGGGTGATATGGAGCTATGGTTCTCTGCATAACCCAATTCCCCTCACAGGTATGGACTTAATTCACCGACGAGGTATGGCATCCTATGCGGTCATCAGCGTCACAGACTTTCAAGAGCGATGATATGATACCCAGAAGGTGTGGCATCATCATCTCTTGAAGCGGCCTCACTTAGCTGAATCCCAAGTGATCGGTCCCCAGAGTCGACAACCCTTAGATCGGAAATCCTTTCAACGGCCCACTGGGCTGGAAATGGAAATCATCTCAAAGAATCTCGTATGAGTGCAGATTTCGTGGGAACTAGTGTATGCCTAACATACAGGTACACCACAAATCTGCTCTAATACTATGTAGCTCTCGAGCCTGGGTCTAGCTTATCACTCATCAGAGTTCCCCTCCCACAACAGCACAATAAGGATATAATATAATGCTGAAAATAAACTGCAGGAAAATAAAATGCGGGAAAGTAAAGCTAAGGTACAACAGGTATATACAAAACCCATAAGATAAACAAACAAGCGCTAGGACTGACTCACATAAGGGACGTTGGATCCCCAGCAGAGTCGCCAGCTGTCGCTACTGCGAAAAACAAGGCCGACAATGACAGAAGAGTCTCCACCGTGCGTTATTTATCCCAAAGGAGGGAAAGGAAACACTCAAAGAAAACCTAACGAAAGAGGAAAGGAATGGTCATCGCAACCATTGTCTGGGTTCGGGAGTCGGTTACGCAAGGGGAAGGTATTAGCACCCCTCACGTCCGTCGTACTCGACGGGATCCACGATTAATTGTTTATCTAAAGGGTGTTAATCTATCTACGCTAAAGGCTTAAGGACAACATAAAAAGAAAAGTGACTCGGCAAAACACAGCAGTTCTATGCCTACGTATTCCCGTCTGAAACGAGAAATCAGAGTCAACGTAGTTCGCCTAACTACGGGTAAAAGGGGGGAAGGTTGCTCGTCGAGATATCGCATCTCGTGCCTACGTACTTTCACACGGCATGAAAGATCAGAGCAAACGTAGTTCGGGCTAACAAGAGCACAAACTGTTTAAGTGTTTTATCCCAGTAAAGTTAACAAATGGTTCTGGCACTAGGTGTATGCTGCTCGACCGTCAGAGACTTAGGCGTTACCGTGGGCAGCGGAACCAAGAGTTAACAGAACTTTCCTTTAAGAAAAAGGGTTTTCTCGATTAAGGTCCAAGAGGACAAAAAGATTTGAATGTTTGTTTTTGTGTCTTTTAAGAAGAAGTGTTTTGAGTTTTGTTTGTAACTCGTGTCGCACTAAAGACTTGGACTTAAGAGTGAATGCGTCGCATGTCACCCAAAGGGTACCACACTAAACACTCAAGTCATGTGAGGGAAACCCTCCCACAACTCTTTCTCAAGTAGCTTAAGGCTCGTGGCGCACAACACGTGTTATCCTTTATTAAGTATTTTGAGAATATTTGAAGATGAGAAAGAGAAACAGACCTCTAAGGGAAACTACACAGCCCTAAATGTTATCATGCAATGTTCGTCCTATGGTTGAAGTTTGCAAAGGGGAAGACTACCCTAATGTTGTCATACATGGTTGAAAAGCCTAATGTCTATCACATTCTATCTTCAACAAGAAAGAATGGAGATCCTAAGGGAAAGGCAAAGGAAGCAACAGAAAACAGATGAAGTAACAACATACAGGAAATGCAGACTCATAACAGTATACATGGAATGCAAGTGAGGGAGGCAAGTCATCTCAACCTCAAGCCCATAATGAATGGAAGTTAGCCTATTATAAACATGCAATCTTGGCCACAAGTGAATATAAAGAGATACAAGGCAACAGAAACCTATGAATGACGTACATAAACCACGATTTGGAATCATAATGCACTATCATGAAAGTATGGTACCTAATGGGCAAGTTATGTATGATAAAAACACCCATCCAATGATATCCAAGTCCTATACAATGTCTACAATAATAAATAGGAACCATAGTGCTCATCACACAAACAATTCGAGGCCGTTGGAGCCGAAAGAAAACCAATGTTCGTTCGAAAGTCCATATTACAAGTCCAATTACAAAAATATGGGAAAAATAGTAAATGGTATCAAAAAATTCCAAATAAAATCTCCAATGCACTACAACATGTCACAAACCAGGGGTGAGAAGTATAGTCAAAATATCTCAAAGTAACTAGTCAAACAAATTGAAACTATGTCAAGTGTACCAAAAAGAAGCCAAACTAGCACATGGTAAAGAAAGACCTTCAAAACCCTTCAAAATGGTACAATAAAAATCAAGTAAAAATACATCTAGGTACCTCAATGTGTTTATGAATACCCTGCAAAATATTTGGCATTTAAATGATGTATTGATAGGTTAAAGAAAATCAACAAAATCATGACACAAGTATTTACATTTTTGTGACACACCAAATGTAAAAATTCCAAAGAAAATGTCCGAAAACGATAAAATCATAATTCCAATTCTATAAAATTCTAGACACCTCAAATATTAAGCACAAAAAAATTGGGATCAAAAAGATTAATTTTTCTATTTTTTATGATATTTTGAATGAGCATGAAAAAAAAGAAAAAAGAAAAAGAAAATGGAAGTAAAGGAATAACAAGAATAACATGTGAATAAAGTAGAAGAATGGGAAACGCAGGCAGCTAGAGTCGAACCGGCGCGCCCCAGGCCCCTTGATGCGCCCAAAACGACGTCGTTTTGGGGCTGCCTGCATGGCGCGCTGCTGGCCTCTTGATCGTGAGACTTTGTCTCCTCTTTTGCTTGATCTGACGGCTCTGGTTCGTCTTCTCCAAATCACTTTTTTTTTTAATGAATAGTACCCGCGCGGTACGGTAGCAACTGGAAACGAAATTGATTTTCCGGCAACCTTTGAACACCCATAACTTCCTCAATTGTTATTCGTTTTGCGCGTTTTTTGGACCAAAATTGAAGGAAAAAATTCAAGGATTCCAAATATGGCCTTAGTTTTTCTTGAAACTCTCTCTAACTCCAAAACGTGGCACATCAAGAAAACACCATTGTTGTGAAATTTCCATAAACAAGCACTAGTTGCTACCAGAACCATTGCCCATATTGAGAGGATGATAGAAATGCAAAAATGGCACAAGAAAATTATATAATTATGGAGCAATCTTGATTTTCCGTTACCTCTGAAAATGTCACTCTAGAACTCCAAATAACCACTGATTCTTCAAGGAAACTATATGGAATCGTTCACTGAAACTTTCTGGAGATGTTTGGATGGAAGAAGTGGCTTGAATTGCTGATGAAAACAGAATTTGAATTTGAGTTGGAGCTTGCTTTTTCACATTGCCATAGCCATGTTCTTGCACTAATCTTGGCTAAAAACTTGATGAACCAATTGTATGAAGTGTGTATAATGGATTTGCAATGAAAGAATGAGCAAAAAGTGGGAGAAAAAATGGAATTGGAAAATCAAAGTTTCAATTATGGAAAACGGTGGAAAGTGATCAAAAATTATGGAAAAAATGGAAAAGTGGTGAAGAATGTGAGAAAATGATCATGAATCCCCTCATTTGCCTTGGCCTCATTTGTTTATATATCTTGCCTTGTAAGAATGATCAATGGTCCAAAATTAGCCCTTGTTTCAATCTTAAGGGCTTAGATTCAAAGTGTACCTTAACCATGAAGAAATATTGAAATAGGCCATGATAAAATCCTCAAATGAAAAATGTAATAATGCCATTGTTCTTAAAACATGATTTCCATTCAAAATAAGCACAAATATGACTTTGTTTGATTAAAATTTGGTAACTTTCCAATCTAGGCCATTTCACAAACTTTCACCAAAGTACCTTCCATGAAACTTCACCTACGAGCTAGCCCATTGAATCCTTGAGGTATGGTTGACCAAATGACCCCATTTTGAGCAACTTTCATGTTGGAAAAAAGTCCATTTGAGTTATGCAAAGTATTGAACTTGACCTGTAATTTTATGACATGTAATCATAGTTTCCCAACTCATTGATAATCTTCAGTTGGCCTCTAAGTCAGGGGATGAACCCCACACAAGCATCTGAACTTCTCAAGGGCATGAACCACTTCCTGATGACTTTAGTGACTCCTCAAGCTCGAATAAAACCTCTAGATAGGCCTCTCTTGATGTATATCACACTTGATCCCATGCATAAATGCTAATGCAATGCTATGATGATGTTATGCTAATGCAAAAACAAGAAAGAAAAGGTTGGGCAAATTTTGGGGTGCAACAAGTAGCCTCCGTTGTTAGGAAATCCCCTTCTGCTTCAGAGACTTCCGACACCTTATCATACTCTACCGACAATATCAAGATGATGTTGCAGTTCACAATGAAGTCTTCACCATAGGTATCATCATTGGTGTCGTCATACATGTCTTCATTGAAGTCGTCTTCCGGTGAGGGGTCATATTCCTCCTCCAACTGGGGAGTATACTCCGGTTCTTCTTCATCTGATTGGGGAGAGTACTCTGATTCTTCTTCGTCTGACTGGGGAGAGTACTCCGACTCTTTCTTGTTTTCACCTCCAAATGTGTACTTCGAACTCTGGGTTGACACTACCCTCTTCTCTCCAGAAGTATCGACTGTCACGGCCATTGTCTGGTTCATCACAATTTTTTCTTTTTCGACCCACCTCGCCTGTGGGTGCTGCCTTTTCAGGCTAGCAGGTCCCATAGGTTTCAGAGTCGAAGTTGAGGCTTCTCTTGCTGCCTTCTTGTTTCATTGATATCGTTTCCACTAGGTCCTTGTCATAGGATTTTTCCCTTTGTAGTTAGGGGAAACCTTGTAACCTCTAGGATCAGAATCCTTGTCTGAGGCCTTTGCCCCCTTCTCCAGATCCAAAGCCTTCCACTTCGGCTGCTTACTCCTTTGTTGGCTCACAAGCGTCATCCACTTATCTTGTGGGGTATTTGAAGGTGGCACAAAAGTCTTGGGTCGTACTGGTTGGAACAACTTTATGTACTCCTCGTTCTGTCGAGGAGCACCGCTCTGGTCGAACACGAAACGATGGATTTGTGGCTTGCCCTCTTGTAGTGCCATTTTCTTACCTATTTCTTACTTCTCAGCAGCCTTTTCGTCAAGCACGGTGTTGTATTTTAGGCACAATACGACCTTCGACCCACTCACCCTGCATTTCTCCTGGAAATCAGTCAGACTCTCGTCAGCTTGAGGGTAAACTGCCTCGAGCTACTCTTCAGTCTTCTTGTCGGGACCATCAGTAGTCTCGACCATCATGCATTCAACCATTCCAGTTGTCTAGCATTTGTTGAGACCTTCAGTAGCCTCCACTATCATGCAATCGTATAGCTCAGAATACAAAGCTTCTTCGACTTTCAGAGGATTCGTGTCCACTTGCATTTTGAGTCTTTCGCTGAATTGAAGTCGACCTTCCTTCACAGCTTTCTGCACCAAGTCCCTGAAAAGAACATATTGAGATGTCTTATGACCAAGGAAATTATGAAATTTACAAAATCCCTTTTTTTTCTTTTGTTCTAGAGGGGGATATTTTGCCCCAGGATGGACAATAATCTGACCATCTTTAACTAGCAAATCAAATATTTCATCGCACTTAGATACATCAAAAGTATACGTTTTTGCGACATATTTGTTTGTTTTTTCGATTTTAACCGGATTTTCCCTATTTTACGGTTTTAATGATTTGCATGTATACGGGGGTCCTGGCTTTAGTTCAGCCACGTTGACCACGTTATTATCGATAAGTTCCTCATCGGTAGATGAGTATTCATCAGCAACTACATACGCAACTTTCTCTTTTTTACGGTATTTGTTGACCTGAGTTTTCTCATTTTTTAGACGCTCGACCTGACGAATTCTATCGGCTAGTTGCGCCATATCCCTGAGATATTGCGTGTCTAACTTTTTCCTGATCGAATAATCTAGGCCATCAGCCGCTATTTCAACTTGTTCGCGCTCAGGGACTTGCATGAAGTATCGCGCTTTCAACAATCTAAACCTGTTAAGATACTGGTCTACTGACTTTGTAGTCTTTCTTTGACGCTGGCTAACTCTTTCAGACTAATTTTCAATTGCCCCATGTGAAACTGTTCATGAAACAATCTTTCCAATTGCGCCTAGGTCTGGACGGATTGTGGGGGTAAAGTGGTGAACCAAGTGAATGCATTTTTGGTGAGGAACTGGGGAAGTATTTCAATTTTAAATCCTCTTTGTTCGTTATGTCGCCAACTTTGATTTAGTATCTGGAAACATGCTCAACGGTGGACTCCTTGGTCTCTCCGGCAAATTTGGTAAATTTTGACACTTTCCACCCTCTGGGCAACCCTGTTTGTAGGACAAAGTCTGGTAGTGGAGACATATACTTTGGCCTTTGAAGGCTTGGATTTTCCCTGTTGCGAACCATGATTCATTCCACCATGGCTTCTAAGTTGGGTTCACCAGCCATGACTTCGTGTCGAACCTGCCTGACCACATAGTCGGGGTCATGGTTTTTATGAACTAAAACAACGGGAGGTCGTTAGGCCACCCTACGCGTGTATTCAACCTCGTGGGGCTGATGGTTAATTGTTTCGTCAAAGAATTCGTCTTGTCGAACTGGTGTCTCTGGTCGAGGTGGAGGCATCTGTCGACCTATGGCCCTAGAAACACCAAAAAAATCACCTATCAGCGTCATCTGAGTTGCCAATTTTTGGTAACTCTGAGTCAAATCATGTATTAGTTGCCTTAATATGGTGCCCATTTGTTGGGTCAGCATGTGGACCATTTCGTGGTTACTTTCGTCCATTTGTTGCCTCATAACGGTGACAAAACTTGACGTAAAAGTTGGAAACGAAAGAGATGGAACACTAAACCCTAGGGGCCTCATGACTTGGTTCGTTAAAGGTCCTAAACCCTGATAGGGGAAAATGTTGACGAAGAGCTTTCCCCAAAGAGTGGGCCACTGTGATTCAGGCTCGACATAAACCTTGTCGGTATCCCAAAGGCCCTGGGGGCTGGAATTGTGAAACTATACATTTTCTATTCACATTCTAACTTGTTCATATTTTGCTTTCTTTAGTTTCTGAATCGTTCAAATTTTGCTTTCTTTAACTTCTAACTTATTCAGATTCTGCTCTATTCAACATCTGACTTGTTTAGATTCTACTTTATTTAGATTCCGCACATTTAACAAACTATTGTAGTACAAAATTATTCTTTGTACTTTGTTATCATCAAAACTTAAGAATAATAGATGTAGAATCAAACTTGTTCCAATAGTTTTATCATTAAAACCAATGCATCTAATTATTTTATTAAGGATTGCACATTACTCAAATATGACATTTTTTATGATACTGAAGAAGTAGATTCTAAAAAATTATGTAGATTTTATAACAAAAAGTTCAAACTGGAGCACATTAACTAGTTTTATTACATTTAATAGTTATAATTGATTTAATAATTCACGTATATAAGTAGGGGTGGCAAAGTGGGCAGCCCGCTCAGTTTAGACCCGCCCCATTTAAGCCCGTCCAAAAGCGGGGCGGGGCGAGGCGGGCCAACTTAGGCGTTTGAGCTCAAAAGTCAAGCCCGCCCCGTTTAGTAACGAGTTGGCGGATTGACGAGTCGGCCCGCTAATTTTTTATTTTACAATTTAATTTACTACATAATTTACAAAAAAATATTTATTACCAAAGAGGTCGACAAAAGATTTTTTTAAGAACACATAAAAAAAACTTCAACGTGTCTTAAGTCCAAACAGTTCAAAAAATAAAATAAATAAAGACCAATTACAACAACAAAAATAATGAAATAAACTCAAGCACAATAAAAAACATATCAAAATAAATAAATAATACATATCATCCTAATCCTATTTAAAAACTAACTATTAAAAGAACCCAATTAAGAATTTACAAAAGACAAACAATGATAACAATTACATTGCATAAAACATCACATTGCATAAAATAGTAGTGCATAAAATATCAATATCTGATTTTCTCAGTGTTTACATTATATAGACTCTTTATATTGATTGATTTCTTAATAGTTAAATTCTAAATTTGTCACACGCATACACTAATCAAATCCTTCCTTTTCTTAAAATAAACATCTATTTCTAAAAAAAACATGCGAGTTAATGTTTGACAACTTAATAATTCAGCATGACATACAATTGTCTTTTATTTTAAGTTTTTCCAATCAACACATGTATTAGAAAGTTATAGAAAGAACGTAACAATTATAATTCATTTTGTTTGTATAATAGTTTATAATACAATTCAATCAACATAAACCTAAGATAAGATTGTTGTTTTTATAGTTAAAGTTGTTTTAATTCTAAGTAGAAAAATAAAAAGTTTTAACAAAAAGTCTGTGGGCAAAACCCGTCCTGCCCCTACCCGACCCGCTTTTTCAAACGGGTTAGACGGAGCGGGCTAACTTAATGTACCAAACCGAAAAATCTCAGTCCAGCCCGCCAAAAATGGCGAGTCAAACGGGCCGATCCGACGGATCTGACCTATTTTGCCACCTCTATATACAAGACATAGACGTACTCAAATACAAAGATTAAAACTATAATTAAAATTTAACGCGAAAGCAGAACAAATATATGAGCATGCATACACACATCATCAAAATCTACAAATTAATGAGTATATGAATGTTTGGATGAATTCAAAGAGAAATTTTTTTGTGTAATGACAACAGTAATCTTGAATCATAAAAGTGAGACAAGTGGTTAACAAACTCGTGGATCTTTTTCAACGGACACTTCTAATGCATTGCATTGAATATTTTTCATATAAAAGAATAATTTACTTGTATTAGGTGTATTAGAAAGGGCAACCCATATATATATAAGGCGATGAACAATTAAAAAGGCGATGAACAATTAAAATGATGATCATCAATCAACATTAAATCATCTTTATTTTTTTATTTTGGCAGTTAAGTAACAAATAGCTTAAATGCATTAGCATGTCACTCCTTTTTGATTTACTAATATACATATATATAGGGCTCCCTTTCTATAAAGTAAAATAAAAATATTTTAAAAATATATATTTATTTGTTACATAGTATTTTCCAAAAAAATGATTTAAAAAAAAAAGTAGAACCTACAAATAAAAGAAAAATGTTTTTGAATAGATTTTTTCATAAAATGATTTTTGTTATTATTTTTCTAAATGATTCATAAAATGTATCAAATTCCTCTCTCTGCATTTCAAAACCAAAACCCATTATCAATGTCATTCATCAACCACTCACCATCATCTTCTTCCCCTTTCACCATTGCCACTTCTATGGGATTCACTGCCACCACTTCAAATCTCACTTTCAAAACCACAACTACTTTCCCTTTCTCCTCCACCAGAAACCGCTCCCGTTTTGCCTTAGTTGTCAGAGCCAAAGCTGAAACCGATTACTACTCGACTTTAAATGTTAGCAACAACGCTTCTTTGCAAGAAATCAAGAGCTCTTATCGGAAACTTGCTCGCAAGGTTTGATTTTTATTACTCTATTTTTAAATATGAGTTTTGCAGTTTGTTCTATGTTTTGATTTGTTTAAGTGATAATTTTGATGCGGGTTTTGGGGAAATGGAGTAAAAAGTGGGAAATTGGAACCTGGGTTGTTGAGTTTTGGATAAATTTATGCTGGAATTGTTTTAGCTTGTTGATGTAACTGCTTTGTAAAATTGAGGATTCCCATTGGCTGTAACCACAATGGGTTTTGAAAATTTTGTTTTCATGAAGTAATGTCATTTGAGTATGCAAAGATATCACAAGCTTACATAGATTCTCGAGTTTAACAATCATGCTAATTGGAAATTGAGTTTGTTGACTTAAATTAGCAATTCAGAAGCTGTAAAAAAATCCTATAAGCCGTTTGGTCCATATATAGTTTACAGTAATATACAAAGTAAGGTTGTGTTTGTTTTATGTTTCGGGAGTGTTGGTTCATTACACAATATTAGAGTCTTAATGACTTCATATGGTCAAGAATTCAATTTTTTTGTCACTACAAAGGTTGAATTTCAGCATTAGTTAGGACTTTTTATGGTTCATAACAATGTTTCTATTTTTTGGGATCAGTACCATCCAGATATGAACAAAAGCCCTGGAGCAGAAGAGAAGTTCAAGGAGATTGGTGCTGCATACGAGGTAATTCTTCTACCACTACAATGATATCTTGGATTCTTCAAAATCGAAGACATATCTGTATCAGATACCGATACTTCGCGGTTACATAGCCTAGAAGTATCGGATTTATTTATTGGATTTTTAACAATTATTTAGTGTATTTTAATCGCAAGTATGTTTTATTTGTAAATTGTGATCATTATAATTATATTTTAATGAAAAATGATCAATGAATATTCTCTACAAGTATTTTACATGTATAAAATATTTGTTAGCGTATCTAGGCTGTATCATATCCTAAGTTTTCAAAATTTTCACGTATTCGTATCATATCTCACCCGTGCTCTGTATTCAGGCTTCACAGTCAACTTTACATGATCAAACAGCTTATTTATTTAACCGACTGCTACACTATACTTCATACCATATATAATTGTTTCTATTTTATGTTCCACTATTTCATTTTCTTATGGTCTTAGCATTGGCATTGTAATAAGCTAATGATTCCTCCATCTAGTATACAAGGCTGAATTAATGAAATTTATGGATACTAATCTTATTTTGTGGATTATAACTTTTATGTACCATATTTGTATCTGTCTCTTTGTGTTCACTTGGTAACAAAGTATGCAAATAGGTTCTATCAGATGATGAGAAAAGATCTTTATATGATCGCTTTGGTGAGTCAGGTCTAGAAGGAGAAAATGGAGGACCCGCCGGTGCCTCAGAGGTAGGTCTATATTCAAGTATTTTTCTTTCTGCAATGTCAAAATAAACTAAAGACCTCTTTGATTTGGTGTTTGAGTTGATCAGGTTGATCCTTCTGATTTATTCAACGCATTCTTTGGTCGTTCGGATGGACTATTTAGTGATGAAAGAGGCTTCGGCTTCAATATGAGAAACAATAGAAACCGTGACCATGATATTCGGTAAATTTCGTTTCTTGTTACAGAGAAAGGCAGTTGTCATTTGTCATCAGTGTAACTTAATTTTATTCTACAATGCAGGTATGACCTACGTTTGAGCTTTGAAGAATCTATTTTTGGAGGAAAGAGAGAGATAGAGGTTTCTTGTTACGAGACATGTAATAGTTGTGATGGTACAGGAGCTAAATCAAAGAGTTCTATTAAAAAATGCATACGCTGTGGTGGCAAAGGAGGAGAGAAGAAAACCGAGAGAACGCCGTTTGGGATGATGTCTCAGGTAATTTGAATTAAATAGATTTAATAAGCGAGTGACTATATTCCTAATTATATTTAAATTACCAGTGGGATTATAACAAGAGTAGTACATTCAATGATGACATGCGACATTCAGGTGTCTACATGCTCTAAGTGCGGTGGTCTCGGCATGATAATCACGGATAGCTGTCGAAAGTGTGATGGCAATGGTCGTGTGCGAGCTAAACGAAAAGTGGAAGTGGTCATTCCTCCCGGCGTCAATGATGAAGACACAATGCAAATTCGAGGAGAAGGGAATTTTGATAAGAAAAGGTTAGCAGCATGGAACTATTGATTTGCAACCAGAAGCAGAAAAATGGTCAGAATCATTATTATCAACTCATCTAAGCGCGCGTAGCGCTGACTATTAGTTTGATGCATTTTTTCAGGCAATATACTGGGGATCTTTTTGTTGTCCTCCATGTGAATGAAAAGAAAGGAATTTGGAAAGAGGGTCTCAATTTATTCTCAAAGATTAACATTGACTTCACAGAGGCAATACTAGGGTCTGTTAAAAAGGTATTAATTAACCCGGAAAAATGGCAGCAATTAATAATACAAAATGGAGACGCTTGTTGATTTAGATAAATTATATTCTTTTAGAACTTTGAGTGTTGTTTTGATTTTAAACTTGTTATTCCAGGTAGAAACGGTTGAAGGTTTACGGGATCTCGAAATTCCTTCCGGGATTCAACATGGACATTCAGTGAAACTATCACGTTTGGGAGTTCCAGACATGAAAAAACCATCTATTCGGGGTGATCATTACTTTGTTGTAAATGTTGTTATTCCAAAAGATATCAGGTCTGTATTTTTTTTCCTTACCATCTTTACTGCTTTCTATTATCTGTTATAAAACTGAAGTGGTTTCATTCATTCTCTTCAAATCCGTGTTCTAGTGGCATGGAACGCACACTTGTTGAAAAATTAGCTTCGTTGAGAGCATCTAGAAAAGGCCGTTCGTTTTCTTCTGGTAATAGTTCATTTTATTTGGTGGATACTATTGGATGAAAGTTAACTTTTTAAAATTATGCTCAACATAGGCAAAAGAATAAATATTATTCTAGATTTTTCACAAATGTATTTTTTCAGGAATATTCAATGATTTCACGAAGAAGGATACGGAAAGTGATGTCACAAGCAAGGGAACCGAAACTGCAAAGTCTCTTTGGGGATCAATCAAGAACTTCTTAAGGTAGGTATAATAGAGCTATGTATGTGCTAATTCTGGTTGAATACTTTTAAGAAATGTGGTTGGTAACTCAACCATACAAAACCAACCTGTAGAGTGAGGATTATTCCCACTTATAAGTATATGTTCAGGTCATATATTGTATGATGTGGTTTTAACACACTGGACATCTGAATCGTAGAAATAAATAGTGGGTGACCAGATATCAGAAACCTGATAGCAGGTGGTCTACCAAATTTTAAATCAGGCTCTTGATACCATGTTAAGAAATGTGGTTGAGCCTAACTCATCCTTACAAAATTGATTTGTATGGTTGAGTTAGATCCAACCACATTTCTTAACATAGTATCAGAACGAAATTCTAATCCTGGGACATGTGGATTATGGGCCCACCACGCTTTCGCTGCGTCATATATTATATATTGTCCGATGTTGGATTCTTAACTACTGGGAAAAACTCAAGTCCCACATTAATTAAAGATAGAGTCCACAAAGAGTTTATATAGAGTGACACCTCTCATCTTACAAGCCGATTTTTGTAATGATAAATTAGACCAAAACTCTAATTCTATCAGGCAAAGAATGCTACACATGCACCTATTTAAAATTGGACTATAATTATAGATGAAATGAAGATTCACGAAGCTTTTCAAAAACCCGATGTATGTTTGGTTTAAAAAATGTTTTCTATTTTTATTTTCTTGTTTTCTCTCTTAATTATCAAAGTATCTCGTGTTTTTAGTGTATATTTGGATAATGTTGAGTTTGAAGAAACCACTGTGTCAATGATTTTGACAAAATTTACACTTTAGAGCTTTTAACAAAATTATTGTGACACTGATTTCAACAAACTTATTGTTGTTTCCTATTTGCAATCTTCCGAGTAGAAATCGCTTTGAATAATCGATGCCTACTTTATTTACAGGAAAGGAAACTCGGAAGAAAGGTTTGCATCAATTAGCCAAGATACATCAACAATGTTGTGGAGATTTGACCGCCAAAACTATTTAGTTCCACACTCCATTTTTCTTGTTATATTTATAACATGGATTTTTAACTCTATAGCAAAGTCTAAGAACTTGAAAAGAACCTAATCCTTCATTTATAGAATAGAACACAGCAAAAAAAACATATAGGATCTGTTTGGTAAAAGAAAGTGGAAAATGAAAGGTTTTGGTTTTCACACCTTCATGCTTCTTGGAAGAGGTCTAGATGATGTATTTCAAGAGACCAAAATTGAGAGAACCATCCATCCTATTTCATTTTCAAACAATGGTTGGTGATTTTTCTCCGAAATTCTCACCTTCCTTTATGTTCTTCCTCATTGTATAATGCTCCAAGTTTGAAACTATGTATCATATATGTTCTTTTGTGTTACATAGCTATCATATGTTATATGTGATCTGAATTGAATTTGTCAGATGAAGATGCATTATGATGAGGATAATACTAGCAGAAGTACCAAATAAGTTAAGGGTTAAAAAGAGGAGGTTGTACAAGGTTCAAGATCCCACAAAAGTGTATATATAATACTAAAAAGATTTAATTATAACATTTTAAGATCAAATAGTTTTGGTCTTTCATTCATATTTCTGCACTTAAAATTGACTATGTCAAATCATAATATAGGAACGCCAAGTGGAACTTTATTGATAAATAAAGTATATGTTAAAATGTTTCATCAATTTTTATTTAGTGTAAAAGAGTGAAAGGGAAATTAAAATTGTTTGAATCTAAAATAAGGGGATGAATTTTATATCTGGCAAAATAATAATTTCTACTAAGATAGAGATTACTTGTTAAGAAATAGGAATTAATAGAATTAAGAGTAAGGGTAATATTTTGAAATAAATTGACGAAAAGGGCAAAATATCAAGTCATACAATACAATAGAATAAGGCAATAGACATATTGTTGTGTGAATGCGTAAGAACTCCTGATTAACTCGGGGTTTGCTCTTGGTGTAAGAGCCGTTCATTTTAAAATGTAAAACTGTATTTTTTAAATTTAGAAGTATATTTTCGTACATATAAAATATATCACATTCTTTTGTAGGTGAGTCACTCATTCTATTTTGTTAAAAATTAGTTCGAAAAATGTATATTTTTATTGATGAAAGAGTGAGTTTGTATGCACACTTTTTAAATAACTTTTGAACTCATAGTAGTGTGTTATTTCATAACTCAGAAAATAATTCAAAAGTATATTTTTGTTATAATGTTTAAACAATAAGAAAATTTTATCTCATATCCCTATTTTTATTCATATGTTCCTATATTTCATAAAAAATACTAATTTTGCCTTTGTATATTTTGAACAAATTTATTATTTTTTAAATATATTTTTTAAATTTTATTTTGTGTACCGGAAGACTTTATAAAAGAGTTTCGGTAATCATTTTTTTAACTTATTTTTTTGTGTACCGGAAAACTTTGCAAAAGAGTTTTGGCAGTCAATTTTTGTGTTTTAGAAGACTTTATAAAAGAGTTTCAGTAGTCATTTTTTAAAACTTTTTTATGTGTATCAGAAGACTTTGCAAAAGAGTTCTGGTAGTCATTTTTTAACTTATTTTTGTGTGTACCAGAAGACTTAGCAAAAGAGTTTTGGTAATCAATTTTTATGTACGGGAAGACTTTACAAATGAGTTCCGATATTCATTTTTAAAAAAAAGTTTATGTGTATCGAAAGACTTTGCAAAAGAATTTCGGTAGTCAATTTTTGTGTACCGGAAGATTTGGCAAAAGAGTTCTGGTAGTCATCTTTTAGAATATTTTTTAACTTTTATTTTGTGTACCGAAAGACTTTGCAAAAGAGTTCTGATGATCAATTTTTGTGTACCGGAAGACTTTACAAAGGAGTTTCGATAGTCATTATCTAAAACATTTTTTAACTTTTATTTTATGTACTGAAACTCTTTTGCAAAGTCTTCTGGTATGCAAAATAAAATTTAAAAAATAGAATAATAAATTAATTAAAAATATATAAGGATAAAATTGATATTTTTTATAAAATGTAGGGGTATAGAGATAAAAGTAGGGGTATGAGGTAAAAATTTTAAGCAATAAGTTTGTTATAAATTTGACATTTTTTAAGAAACCTTATATTTTAGGTCATTTATACTAAGTATACTATCAAAGTAAATTTGTTATTAAATAAAACATGCACTGATGTAATTCAAATTTCCTATATTAATTCAATTAAAGTCCATAATCAAACAACATTCTTGATAAATTAAGAACCATAATACAAATATTATCAAAATAGAAGTAAAAGTGAACTACCAAATATATCTGGCTCCCCCTTTCCCCAGTTCATTCTTTCTCTCTTGTACTACAAGGCATTTTACGCCTCTGATTAGAATGGTCTCTATAGTGGCCCTTACAAGACTCCATTTAGGAAACTTTCATCTCTATATTCGCTCGCGTAATAGCCATAATACGCTGACATGTAAGTAACACATCAACGACATGATCTGCCACAATCTTTTCCTCCTCTAATATCTCTTGATGAGTTGACCTAGATGGATCCCCATGAGCATCTGATTTTATGTAAGGATATGACACTCTGAAATACCATTAGATATAGTTGAAAATGTACTACTCCATAGTTGAAGAGCTAACACAATTTGTACTTCCACTAGTACCAAATGATTATAAAAATTATCAAACATCGCATCAACATCTCTATGGACGATAGTGGGAGAAGCAAACAAGGTGGGGTCTCTTAGAATTTCCTATTGAAAGTTAAACTGACGCATGACTCACTCTGGAAGATATGGATAAATCAGGCATGATCCATGAGCCAATCATCTAAAGTAGAGGATTATGTCATCCAAGGTACGCATCTAACAATGATCTTCGTACTATGTGTAACATATATCATCTGCTGCAATGCGGTCAAGAAACACATGGAACGACTCGATCACATGATTCCCTCTGTGCGGGACAAATGTGCAAGCACGTGGCTAAACTCATTGTATTCCTCCTCATATGACCAACCAAAGATGCGTGGAAAGCGAGAGAGCATTCATGTCTGAAAACGGTACAGATAAAATATTACTCTATCTGTCTCATAAAAAGTGTCTTATTTGAGATTTGAGCGGTTTTTAAGAAAATGAATAGATGTGTTGATTTTAATGATAAATTTAATATCATGTACTAGAATATTATTACTAATTGTAGTTAATAAAATAGTTAAATAAAATGAAAGTTAATAAATAGGGGTATAAGTGTGAGAAAATAATAATAAATGTTTTATTGATATTGTAAAAAGACAATTATATTGAGACATGCAAATGTGCAAATGATACAATTTTTATGAGACAAATTGAGTAGCAACGAAGTAGCACAAGTTTTATGAAAAATTAATAACAGTAAATGATCTTATCGAATCAGAAAATGATCTTACCGAATCAGAAAATGATCAGCAGTTGGCAACACGTCGTGAGCTCCTTAATTCGTTGGTGGTGGAGAAGAAGAAGAGGTGTGCCTGCAAGGTACTCAAATGTCAAAGTAAAAGACATAGTAGAAAGAGCAAGTACATAGAAAGTGTGTAGAGAATTGAATACTTGACTATTTAGTGAAATAAGGTATTTATAATATGCCCCCAGCGCGGGGCCAACGGTTACTTTGCATTGGGTTGGATTGCTAGGCCCAATACGCGTAAATGTCAAGGCTTACGTGGCGTAAGGAAGACTAGCATGTGGTCTTCGCCCTGGGTCAACTGCCTCGTGATATTTAGAAGGTGGGTAATTGCATGATGATGTGTCCCCGCATGGGGGACATGTGGAGACCGTGAGGGAGACATGTGAAAGCTTCCCGTGTATGCTGATGGATTGGGCCTTCGTTGGACCCTACCGGACGAGGAGCAGTGTTAGGCTGTGCCCGACGGTGGGCCAGCCTCTGGCCCAATCTAGAATAGTAAAGGTGCAAATATATTATCGTGAATAGTGTGTTGCTTGTTGTCATATATCTAATCTTCCAAAGACAAACTTCACCTAATTTCAAGTAGAGGTAAACCAAACAAGCGGTCACTCCAATCATATGCATGAATTTGTTCGAAGTCAATGAAGTATATAAGATAAACCATGTCGATATAATAAGTATTTTTGTCTAAAAATATAGATGTCCAAATCAAATATATGTTGTATGACCTCAATGCACATGTTCTATGATAAGAAAACATAATTTTTTTTTGAAAAACCACCCTAAAGTTAAATATACTTTTTTTATCAAATAGTTTAATAACTAAAATTTTACCACTTAAAATATCTAAAAATACACATATTTAATTAGTTAACTATTATATAAAATTAGCTTTAAAAATAAAAAATCTATACTGTCAAAATGGATATCACTCGTAACTATAATTTAAAAAAAAATGATACACTAATGGTATAAATTTATTTTATACTAACAATCAATTACGATGATATATATTATCAATTCAAAATTTTAAATTACTTATATAACATATAATAAAATGATATATTTTACTTAAATGACAAGTAAAATGTAAATTTAGAAGAAAAATAATTAACAGAGACATTAAAGAAAATAACATGTTGTCAATAAAGAAAATAACACTTACATAATTCTCGATATTTGCGATTGTGCCTCTATGCGTTTTACCCATTGTCAATAGAGACATTATAATTGATTTAATGTTTCTAATACTCTAAACTTGATAAAATGTTTTTGATTTAATGTTTCTCTGCAACAATGGCTCAGATGATGTATCATTTCATACCTCTAGCTTCCTTATATAGCATTATAGGACTCACATGTGAAGAATACATGATGCATGGTGTCACCACATGAATTGGCGATTGTGTTCACTCCTTATAAAGGGCCATCAGTCCATTTTGAGACTTCTGGGAACCTAAACCTAGTTGTGCATGTAGTCTGAAGTTGTCCCATGCATACATAACAATCTGACACTCACATGGCGACACTGTGTGCTCAGACTACACCTTGTCTCCATGTGAGTTGGCGACTCCCTTTCAAATCTTGTACCATATTGCCAATTCATATGGAGACCTCATTAAATGCTCTCATGCATATTTATCCAACCAAAAATAGTAAGTCTATAACAAGTGAACAATATGATGCCATATGCACCAAGCTACTTTGTTAACGCCCACTGCAACAAAAAGGCATATGTCTCCGATGACACTGGGTTTGGTTTTCAAAACACTGATGTCATGCGATTCACAATCAATAGAAACACAATTTTCTTGCATTTCAAAGAAAGATTAAAATCGAAATTAGGGTTTGGTCCTATATCACAAATAATATATCAAAACCCTTTTTTTTTTAAATCAACCACGTTAAATTTTATCCACTTAAAGTGTGAGATGATGAAGATGTTAAAAATATATTCGTTAGCCACAAACATTCTGGTTTCAACTATATTGAGTTGTATACGCTCTTCCAACCAAATACTCCATCTCAACAGTCTCAGATCATCGATCAACCAATAGGTGTAGACTCAAATGAAACCGAAACAAAATACTCAGATGAAACCGAACCGGAGGTCAGCGTCTTTGATGAAGAAGAAGAAGGAAGCAAGTTGTTGGTCAATCAACTGTTGAACAATAATGTTAAAGATGATGAACAAGTGCTAATATCTCCAGGTCATTAAAAAATATCACATGGATAACTCTGTTGATTTCAATGTACATCAAACTGTTTTGATATGGTATGTCATTATTTTTCGTAATCCACTTTGCAAGTTCGGCTTGCTGCGTCTTACAAAAAGAGAAGTGATTCTTGGAAGATAGTCTCCATAGAGCCATTTCACAGTTGCACTGCCACAAATATTATTCAGGATCACCGAAAGCTAAGCGCATAATTGACATGTCAAGACATTTTTTCGCTTGTTAACAAAGATCCATCAGTGAAGGTGAGTATAATAATCTCTCATATTGTTACACGGTATAATTATACTCCCTCGTATAATAAGGCGTGGATTGTAAAGACAAAGGTTGTTGAACAGATATTTGGAAACTGAGAGGATTCATACAAAGAATTACCGCGATTTATTGTAGCATTTAAGACATACACACCGGGAATTGTTGCAATCATGCAGAAAGTTCTGGCATGTAGACCAGATGGAACTATTGTTGATGGGAATGTCATATTCACCGTCTCTTTTAGTCGTTTCAACCATGCATAAAAGGTTTTGCATTCTACAAACCTATTATTCAAATTGATAGAACATGACTCTACATAAAATACAAGGGCATCTTGCTTATGACTATTGCACAAGACGACAACAATAATGTCTTTTCCATAACCTTTGCTCTAGTTGAGGGTGAGACCGCTTTTGCTTGGAGTGTCTTCCTTAAGAATCTCAGAACACATGTCGCTCCATAAGGCAATCTCTGTTCGATTTTAGATAGGCATGCTACTATAGAGAGTGCTTACAATAACCACGATAACGGGTGGAATAATCTTCCTTCTACCCATGTATATTGCATTAGACGTATTGCACAAAACTTCATGCGTGCAATCAAAGACAAGAACCTTCGCAAAAAAGTTGTGAATGTCGGGTATGCTTTAACTCAACCATCATTTCAATACTACCTTAACGAAATTAGGATGTCAAACGCAGATGCAGGAAGATGGTTGGATAAAATTCCACTGGAAAAGTGGACAAGAGCTTTTGATGGTGGATATCGTTGGGGACACATGACGACAAAAATTGTGGAATCCATGAACAGGGTCTTCAAAGGAATTAGAAACCTTCCAATCACCGCTTTAGTGAGATCAACCTATTATAGGTTGGCATAAATTTTCGCAACAAGAGGTGAAAGATGGAGTGCAGTGTTAATGTTGGGTCAAGTATTCAATAAAAGCATAATGAATGTGATGAAAGAGGATAATATCAAAGCCAACACACACGTAGTTACAATCTTTGACCGTCATAGGAAAACTTTTAATGTACAAGAAACTGTGGACCATAATGAGGGGAGGCCAAATTTATCCTATGTTGTCAGACTAAACAAATGTTAGTGTGACTTTGGCTAGTACTAGGCCTTCCGTGTACCTTGCTCACATATCATTGTGGCATAGGCACATGCTCGTCATGATGCTTATAACCATCTATCTGATGTCTACAAGGTGATTAATGTTATGAATATCTACAACAAAGGCTTCCCAGTGCTACAAATGGAGGAATATTAGCCTTCATACCAAAGGGATATAGTTTGGCACAACGATCAGATGCGAAGAAAGAAAAAAGGACGCCCAAACAGCAAGCGTATAAGGACCGAAATGGATACGATTGATAAAATGATAAGATTATGCAGTATATGTCGTCAGTCCGGACACAAGCGAAAAATTATCTCAATGTCGGAGCAACTTCTGCATCATGATTTAGTTTATCCTTTCAATTGTTTTAAACTAATATTTTTATATATTAGTGAGTTTGTGTTACAACAATGTTAACGACAAAGAACACATACAGTTAACTAACAACAAACAACACATATGACACATAAAACAAATAACGGAAAAGAAACATAAAACATTTTTAACTGATTACAACAATCAAACTAATTTCATTCGGTACAAACATGACTTCCCTCGCATCTTTGTTAATCTTAACGCGAACCCATCCACTTAGGCGATCAAGTCTCTCGATAATTCAAATTTTCCCCTTTCACCAATGTCTCCTTCTAACCACCAATTCAACTCCCTCTTAAGTTGATTGAAATATTGAATGATCCAAAACAGCATGTCCATCAGAGGCTTCTCTCTCGAATATACTACTTTTTCCCACCGGCAATGATACATGCTATCAGTAAAACAAAGATATGAGATGAGTTGTGGAACCAAATGATTAGAACACCTCTATTTATAGAAAAAATTTCACTTTCAAGACTGTCTTCATCTCAATTGGCGACTCCCTTATAAGTTTTAGAATCAGGCGCCAATTGGATTGGAGACAACTCACCCTTCAAGCCCTTGGGAATGGTCGTCAATTCACCTGACACCACCATGTAATCAGTACCACAAACTAGGTACTTTGAGAAATAATTTAAAATGTTAGATATTTTGAGACTTTTTTTTTTGAAAAATTAGATTATTTTGGTAAAAAAAAATTGGCTTAATGCCTTCTTTAGTCCCTTAATTTAATTTGAGGTTTCACTTTCGTCCCATATTTAATAAATGTTTGTTTTAAGTTCCTTAAATCAAATTCCGTTAATCACGTTGGTCCTTTCCGTTAAATTTTGTCAAAATTTGTTAAACTGTGCAGATATGACACTCTAGTTAATATTAGTTTTGCTGACTTGGATTTATTTTTAATTGACATGGAATATTGTATTATAATATATGAAACAACCTTCTTCTCTCTTCCAAAAAAAACCTAACCGTTACACACCTCTCTCTTTGCTCTCACCCTGATTCTCTCTTCTCCTTCTTTCTCTATGTGAAAACCTTTTATTTTTTCCATCACTATATTTTTTCCTTCTTTCTCTATGTGAAACTCATCTCTCTCAAACAGGTTTTTCAATTCCTAACCCATTTTTTCACCGATCCATCATTCTCAACAATCACTTCCCTTTTCAAGAAACTTATGAAGATTCAACCTTGAGATTAATTTATACACTTTCGTTTTGGCTCTGTAAGCTTGTGAATAGCCAACCTCTTCAAGAAACTTACGAAGATCTAACCTTGATATTTGTAGATTTGGATGATATTCTTTATTATTTTAGTTCTAGATTTTAGGTCATGTGACTGAAAATATTCAAGGTTACTGAAATCATAATATATGTGATTACACTTAGATTCAATTTTGTAGAATTTATTTATTCAATTTTGATGAATTTATTTATTCAGTCACTCTTGTCATTTTGTGAAGTTCAAAGAATCAACTAACTTACTACATCATATTGTCCTGTAGCACGTTAAACCAGGTTCGTTTAACACTATTGACAAATATTTTGATTGCAATATATTTTAACATTCAAATGTTTTATGATCTTTTTTTTTCCGTATATTTTGGTCTCTTACCGCATTATGAGGTATTTGTTCCTATAAAATATTTGGTATTAAATAGAGTTGGTGACACTTTAATGCATTTGTTGATGCAATGATCTTATGCCCTTAAGCAGCTAGCAAAGGAACTCTGATGGAAGAATGGCTCAAGGATGATATTAACATGAGGAAGTCGAATGCATTTTCTAAATTAAGCAAGGCTAATAAATGTCTAGTATCGGTGCAATTGCAAATGACATTGCAAATTATGTAGAAATCTCACAATGACACGTTATGGCTGGATTTGATGGAGAATGACCCACTGAATTAGATATTCATATACAATTTATCATAGTAATACACAATTACATGTAAAATATATCTAGTGACATTTATCTAGTAATGACATTACTAAATGTATATCTCATTCTATTTGCAGATTTGAGACTTGCTATCAAATTGCTTTGGTTATCAAGGATGAAGTAAAAGATATTGAAAAAGGTAGTATTGGTATTATTCAAATTGATGAGACTGTCTTAAGAGAGGAACTTCCGTTGATATAATATTTTCAACTTATGAACAGGTCAAGATGATTAAAACAAATTGAGTTTACACTACCAAGTCGAAAACAAATTGAGTTTACACTACCAAGTCGGAACTAAATTGAGTCTACCAAGTATGAAATGTCAATTCAATATACGCCACCACTCTTTTTACCCCAGTCAATTTCAAAGAAGAAAATAAGACTTCAAAAAGGATCAAAATTTGTAGTGGTGCTTGTGTACACATTTTATAGTTGTGTCTGTGTATATCTTGTGTCATTTTGGAATATGTTTCATGTCATTTTAGTTTAATGACTTTGGTTTGAATCAAATAATGTAACAAAAGTCTAACTTAATGTCATTAAATTCAAGATTATGTTGATATGAAATTCTGGTATGTTAAACAACAGATTATTGTCTAATAAAATGTTATGAAATTTTATTATGATCACTTTAATCACAATTTGGTTATTATTTAAGGCCAGTCCCTTAACTAAATATAAGGTTTTAATTTAGTCCCTTATCAAAATTGCTGACTCATTATTTTGATTTTTGTCACGTTGTTATGCCACATCATCTAAATTTAACGATTTTTTTAACACTTAACGGAAATAATTAATTTGGTTAGCGGAATAATTTTTAAAGGACTAAAATGTAACATTTATTAAATAAGAAATTAAAGTAAAATTTAAAATTAAGTTAAAGGACTTTGAAACTAATTAAGCCTAAAAAAATTCTATATTAAATCCATAATCTAATTAAGTCAAATTAAAAAATGGTGCAAAAAGTAATAATAATTCCCGCACTCTCAATTTGGGCGGGAATTCGTTTCCCACTTTTTCTTTTACAATTGAAAAAAAAAATCGCCTCCAGCAAGAAGAACTGAAAACCCTAGACCGCCGCAGCCTGCTTCCCTGACCGTACACCGACCTCATTCTCCGGCGATCCTCCGCTCTGACGGGGCTCGGCTGCTCACTCTATCCGTCTCTGCTTCTTATCGCGTCGCACTATCATCTATTTCCGCCGTTCATTGTTAGTAAAGGTATGCATAAATCAAACTTCCAAAATACAGATTCTCCGAACTTTTTCAATTTTTGCATTTAATGCTTAGATAGATAGTTATATTTGTTTACTTTGTAATTTTCATTCATACTAAGTTACTGCAATATCAACATTCAATTGTATTGATATACTGATTCAGAAATTTTAGAGACGGCAAAAGATGCAGATTCGTGTTAAGTGCAATTGCGGTGAAGGAAACTGCGTGGAATGGGGCGTTGTTGAACTGCAAGGAGTTGTTGAACCACAACCTGGTTTTCAGGGTTCCCTCGCCAACCTTCAAATTGGCACTCTCTGTCGTCCGGCTTCTCAGGTTACTACTATATTATTTTCCATCTTTTTAGTACTAATCTATGAAGCGCGGACACAGGAAACACGAATACGTCGACTCTGATAACTATTAGAAAAAATAATAAATTAAACATAATCACAAGTGTCGGTGTTAGTTGCATACAAGACACAAACACACCTTTTTTTTCCGGAGGTGTTAGTGCTAGTGCTATAGAGGTACCAATTAATCCCTCCGAATATGATCTAGTTCCCTATCATGATTATTGGTTATTAATTGTTTGTTTGCAAATAGTTATGTGTTCTCATATTGTTTGAAGTTAATTTTTATTTGAATGTGTATTAGTATTTGTTATCAATGTAGACTTATTGTAATTTCACTTTTTAAAAATATTATGGATTGAAAAATTGTCAATTTGGTTAGCTTTTTATCAAATGAGGGTGTTATTTTGACATGGAAAAAATCATTCATTTTATTGGTTGTTTATTGGATTCCTAATTTAATATAATTATAATGATTAAGAGTATAAACTTTGATATTCTTAATTCTTATATGAGCAAAATCTTGATGGATTACTAAGATAAAGTTGCTTGGTTTAATCATGTTAAACCTACAATTAATATATATCCCTTTTGTTTTAGACAATTTACTATGAATTATTAGACAAATTTTCACAAGTGTCCTGTGTTTTGTGCATTAAAATGAAAAAATTATTTCTAGGTTGATGTTACTAATGAAAAAAAGCAGATCAATTTTGTCTCAAGTTCATATTTGGATTCTATATAGTAACTGCATGACATGGTTTTTTTTTTTATCTTGATTGTCCAATGTCAAATTAATGGTGAAATTATTTTGAGATGATTTGGTGTAAGTGTAATGTGAGTCGATCAATCTCAAATCAATGGTTGATATTAAATAATACGTGTAACTGGGTTTTCTTATAATGCATTGAATCAGAGTTTGTAAGAGTTTTAGATATAATCTTTAGGGTGATTGAAATCCACTGTCACTTTGCATTTTATTAGGACGAAAAAACTAATATTGTGTCCATTCTTTTGTTGTTCAGGAAGTCTACACTTTAACTATTGGGTACCATGAACTGACAGGGTCAAAGGTTTTCTTGAAAAAGCCGTTGTTAGTGCTCAAGAAAGTAAAGCATATGGATGGAGAAAATTGTAGTGATGTTGAGTTACAGGTTGTTGGAATCATTAGACATAAGATTCTGTTCAAGACCAGACCAAAGGCCCTCATTTCTAGTAAGATCTGACTATCCTTTAATCGCATTATCCCTTGTTGTACCATGTTTTTAATTATGTAGATAACAGTTCAGAAGCAACATAGGACTCTCCTAAATATTGTTTTATTTTTTAAAATATATGTTCATGTTAACTAGATAATAAGATGTGAGACTCTTGAAATGAATCATTATGATAGAGAGAAGATGAAATGATTGTTAAGAATGGTGTATTTTTGGAAATAATGAAATTTTTTTATGCTAATATTATCCTTCTTTTCCCTTGTTTTTTCAAGAGCCACAGATAACATCCAGAGAAAAACAAAAGTCTACCATGTTAGGCTCTGCAGCTTCAAGTCAAGCTGTGTGACATTCACTGTCTCTGTCATTCAATGAACTCGAATTGGACCAGAAGTCTAGAGAAGTACAAGGAGACACGTCCCTTTTTTCTACACTGCAAGTAAAAATTAGGCAATCTTCATGTGTCATTCATATGTATTTGTAATTTGAAATCTTGGCAATCACATGTGGAGCACAATTGATGGCAAAAGTGGTTGTAATATATGATTAAGAGGTGTTTTGGAATGTCATTATCTTAATATCTATTTTGGTGTAAATGTGCAAATAATGCATATTAAACTAAAGCTTGTCCGAACTTCTAATTGTGTAGAGGATTGGAATATGAATATATTTGGTCTTTGTTTGATTCTCCTTATATTTGGCAGAGTAAATTTGTTTGTAAATGACTTCATAGGATTTTTTTTAGCAAAAGTTAATTCAATTGAAAAATGTTGAGGACCCAAAATAAAATATGGAAAGGTTTTCCACATCTTCACAATACTCCGAAAGGAGAGAACTTTTTGTGGACAATAGAACTTTGATCTTTATTTGTGTGTTACAGATTATGCCCTAAGCTTGATGATAGTGCAAAACGTAAACGGAGATGAAGGATTGATATGTTTTGTCACTAAGATCTTTTGAGATGCAGAAACAAGATACTAGAAGATATGGTGTCTTGCTTTGTGGTCACAACACCGGAATGTATAGGACCATATTTTTAAAGGCAGTATTGGTAAAGATGGATTATCCCATCACATATGTGTAAAAAGAAATCTGACCTTGCAGGGAGAATAGTGGTGTGGTCTGGTCTGTAGAACTCTCATAGTATGAAGTCACTTTCCTTCCTAGAAGCATTAAATCACATGTGTTGTTCAACTTTGTGGTTGAACTATTCGTCCCCAACGACCTAATTGACACAGATTTGGGTCCTATGGGTGGATCAAGCGTCCATCCATAAAGGAAGAGGAGCAAAAAATAGTATTGGAAGGCCTTGGAAGAGTTATTGAAAGAACAATATCTCTGTTTTGAATTCAAAGCCAACCACAAAAAATAATTAGTAAAATCATATATTGCCAAATAGACTGAAGTGGAATGATCTAACTACCATGCATCACAATCAAGTCACATTGGAATCAACTAAGAAATTCAACGAGAAATCAACACAAACTGTAATAAGTTGTCATTTGAAATTCCAAAATATAGAATACTTAGTTAGGACTTAGGATAAAATAGATACCATAGTATGATAAAATCATAAAGACATAATAAGCCAACCGTGACTGAAAGCTAGTAACTTCACACATATTCAAACATGACCAAATAGACTAAACAAATATGTTATCCTCCTTGTACATTTTGAACCAAAACTCCTGCAGAGTTCACACAATATATTTGTTGAATGAACTTAATTGCTAGATAGAATGAATTCTCAAATGATATAAGATCTTAAGTAAACTTTATTACTCAAATACTTGTTTGAATAATTAAAAGTTGTTACAATCTCCTTTGGTAAAGATTCACATGTTGCAATAATTAAAAACAAAAGAAAATAACTACGTAACAATCATGATAAAGAAAAACTAAAATTTCAAAGGTTACTTCAAGTCCAATCTAAAATTACCAAAAATTGACATAACTCCTAAAGAACAATAGAAAAAAAGTGAATTGATGATAAAAAAAACATCTAAATCACACCTATAAATAGTCAAATGCCACTCACATATACAAATTAGTTACCAAAATGTCATAGACAAACTCACGCAGCTTTGAATCTTATGAATACATAACAAATTTCTGAAACTTAACCATAGACCAATAAAAACTTCTTAATCTAGTGGGCATGATATCAAAGCACCACTATAAAGAAAAAAGTTTTAAGAAATAAAACTTTTGCTATCAAAAGCTAATTTTATAGATGAATAAAATAAAGAAAAATCCTAAATTATGAAACAACAAAGAAAATAAGAAAATCTGTGAAATTGAAATTTTAATCAAGAAGATAAGGAATATGGATAGAATTAAAAGTTAATTATACTTATGACATCATAAATTATATAATTATTAACTATTAATACATGCAAAACATACTTTCTTTATTCTCTTTTATAAATAAATTTTAATTTTTAAGTTCAATTAATAAATAATATATATATATATATATATATATATATATATATATATATATATATATATATATATATATATATATATATATATATATATATATATATATATATATATATATATATATATATATATATATATATATATATATATATATATATATATCAATTATCGGTCTTCAAAAGACTTATGACATGGTGAAATTGTGTGCCCTTGAAACCATTATAAAAGAAATGAACTCCCCCTAAGTTTATTAGGTGGTTTATGGCTATTGTGACATTTGTGTCCTATAAGTACAAAGTTAATAATGAGGTCACTAAGTCCCTTATTCTTTGTGATTGTGATGGACTACCTTCATAGAATGTTTCAAAGACTCAAAATGAACCCAAAATTTAAATGTCACTCAAAGTGTGAAAAGTTGAACATTATTAATGTGAGTTTTGTTGATGATCTCTTGTTGTTTGTGAGGGGAGATGTTATTTCTATGGAGCTGTATATGGAGGCTTTTAAGGATTTCTCTTCTGGCACAGGTCTGACTAACCCTAGCAAATGTAAGGTGTATTTTGGAAATGTGGATGAAGCAACCAAGAACGACATCATGCAGCTGACTGGTTTCTCTCAAGGCAGTCTCCCTTTCAGGTATGACATTCCTTTATCAACAAAAAGCTCTCGGTTGGTCAATGCCCAATTCTTGCGGAAAACATCACCAATAGAATTAAACATTAGAGCTTTAAGTTGCTTAGTTTTGCAGGTAGATTACAACTCATAAATAGTGTGGTGTTTGCTACTTCTAATTATTGGCTTCAATGTATTCTCATGCCTAAGGCTGGCATTAGAAAAGTAAAGGTTATTTGTAGGTCCTTTCTCTGGTCTAATAGTGATATCATTACAAGAAAGTCCCCTATATCTTGGAGCAAGATTTGTCAGCCCAAATCTCAAGGTGGTCTCAATGTTATTTCTATAGTTGATTGGAATAAGGCTTCTATGTCTAAACTCTTATGGAATTTATGTGGTAAGAGGGATAGCTTATGGATCAAATGGATCCATAACTATTATTCTAAGAACCAAGACATTCTACAGGTGTTTATTAAAAACTCTTGCTCTTGAATTTTAAAAGGCATCATGAATCAAAGAAACATGTTGAATCTAGTTGCTAAGTGGAATGATATGTTGCATAAGGAAAAGTTCAGCACTAGAGTCATCTACTTAGCAATGAGGGAGCAGAATGTTAGAGTGAATTGGAGAAAACTTGTTCTTACTATTACTAATCATGTTAGGCCTAGGGCTGTCTATACTCTTTGTCTAGCCTGCCACAAGAGACTTGCAACAAAGGATAGATTGATCAAAATAGGTGTGATCAATGATGAAACTTGTTGCTTTTGCAATGAGAAGGAAACAATTCATCACTTTTTTTTACTATGTGGAAACAAGACAGGTTTAGAATGCTATCCTGTATTGGCTACAAGTTCCTCATCGTGTGCATAATTGGGAAGAGGGGCTACCTTGCCTTATTGGAAAGTGCAAAGGCAAATGCTGGAGATTAGAGACTCTCAAATGCGTTGTGATAGAAACTGTCTACTCAATGTGGATCCATAGGAATACCATTTGTTTTAGTGATGTTAGTAACAGAGATAAAGTCTACTCAGTGTGGATCCATAGGAATACCATTTGTTTTAGTGATGTTAGTAACAGAGATAAAGTTGTAGACAACATCTTAAATTGTGTTATGCAATAAATTGGGTTAAAACCTCATCTTAGGAAACATGTTAGCCTCCTTATGATGCTTTGATGGACTTGTTATGTGTACTTATTTATGTTAGTTGCTGGATCGTTTGATCGTCGTAGTTTGTAATCGTTTTTAGCTTAATAATATATTTTACTTTTAAAAAAAATCAATTATACAATAAAATTAAAAATCAAAATATTTATTTATAAAAGAAATTGAAGGGAGTATCAAGTAAGTAAAGTTATCTAATAATATTAGTAGGGTATTGAAGTATGACCCTGCTTATATTGATAGAAGAAACAAAAAACATGTCGCATTTGGGCGGGAATTCATCCCCTACTAGCTATTTTTTTTTTTTAACATAATTATTTATTAATTGATAATTAAAAAAACAAACTGCGTCGAGCTTGAAGGAGTGAGAACCCTAGACCGTCGCAGCCGCAGCCTGCCACCGACCGCCTCACTGCTCCCCTGCCGTTCCGACGTTATACTGGAGCTCGACTGCTCAGAGTGTCCGCTCCGGATTCACATCGTACTGTCACCTTCTTCATCCGTTCGCCGTTCGTAAAGGTGCGTATAAATCTAATTTCCAAAATACAGATTCTGCCCACTTTATTTTCAATTTTGGTTTCGATACTTATAGTTAGAGTTATCTCTGTTGAGTGTGAGTATTCTATTTTTGCAAACTTGATTTTAAATTGCGGATGTTGCTGAAATGCATGCAAATTTATTCAGTTCATTGATTTTTTCAACTCAAATTTAGTCACAAGCTTCCTTTACATTAGTTGTTGAAATTCCTATTGTTTTCATAGTTTTTTTGAATTATTGTATGATCAATTTCATTTGATTTCTCGGGTATGACTGGACGAGTTTTAGTATAGAACTTACTGAGCACGGACACAACACTAACACGTTGACACTGATAATAATTAGAAATAATAAAAATGCTGAAAGTAATCACAAAGTACCGGTGTTAGTGTCTGACATAGACACATACACACATTTTCCAGAGGTGTCAATGCTACAGGGGTACTTACTGCCTATGGCCTATGTAGCATTGACACACTACAAATGTAGTTTTATATTCTATAATTTCTATTTTATCAGATTGATAAAGTATCAATGTTGTATGAGTATCTGAGTCGGTACTTTCCCCGCACCGTTGACATCCATATATCTATGGTTTTGGTCTTTTGTTAGGCATAGTCTGATTAGTGTTTTTGATTGACTAGAGTAGCGGAAGAAGGTTAGAGAGGAAGGATGTTGTGGGTTGACAAGTATCGTCCCAAAACTCTCGACCATGTTATGGTTCACAATGACATCGCTCAAAATCTCAAGAAATTGGTAACTCTCTCACACACTTTCATTTTGTATTTGAATCAATCAGACTTGTCTTTTTCTTTAAACGTTTTATTTTTGTTTGGATTTGAATCATTTGATATGTTGTTGCAGGTTACTGAACATGATTGCCCTCATTTGTTGTTCTATGGCCCATCGGGCGCTGGCAAGAAAACACTAATTATGGCTCTTCTCCGCCAAATGTTTGGACCTGGCGCTGAAAAGGTCTGTCTTTTTAAACCCTTTTGTTGTTTCATAAATTACTTTTATAAGGAAGTGTATCTGAATTTTCAATTACTTTTGGTTTGCTCCCAGAGAATGCAATTATTGTTTGAGCACCAAAAGTATAATTTTAGTAAGATATGTTGTTGATTTTCTTTTCATATTATAAAATTATCACGCATTGTTAAGTTTTTGATTTGATGTACTTGTAGATTCTGTGTTTATGCTATAACAACTGTTATTTACTTATTGGTGCTGTAATTCGATGCCTATCTAAATTCTTTTTTTTTTTATTGTTTCAGGTGAAGGTGGAGAATAGGGCGTGGAAAGTTGATGTAAGCTTCATTCTTTTTCACACTGCCCTTTTCTTTCTGTTCTGTTGCAAACTTTTATTTAATGGAAGCACTCTTATATTCATATAGTTTAAGAGATTTTATTTGTACCCTTAGTTAGTGAGCAATGTCTGTTTGGCTATTATTATTATTAACCTTTAAGTTTCAAACAGTTTTGGTATATTGGCAGAGAAGAAAAGTTCCAGATAATCAGAAATATATATTTTTACAATGTATATAATATGGCAATGGAGTTGGTTTTGCACAAATGTTTTAACTATAGGAGATGGCTCTAAATGAATACCTTCAAGTTCAAGTCAGAAAAAACATTTACTTGAATATCTTTGCTTAGAAATATCTTTTGATCCTTTGAAATTTCAATATCACGCGCACTGCATTGGATTTTTTCTGTATAATAAACTGAATCATTGGTGTTTTATTTAGATATTTATTATTATTTTGAAGTAGTTGAGAATTGGTTTCAGGCTGGAAGTAGATCTATTGATTTAGAGCTGACTACATTATCAAGTGCCAATCATATCGAAATGACTCCAAGTGATGCAGGCTTTCAGGACAGATACATCGTTCAAGAAATAATCAAAGAAATGGCCAAGAATAGACCCATTGATACTAAAGGGAAGAAAGGATTTAAAGGTACTAGCTGTCTTTTTGTTAACCTATGCATGAGTGATATTTTAAAACAATAAAAGAAGGAATCTTTACATGTTCAGCAGCGTGGTGCTTTTAGCACATGTGAGTGCTATCTTTCAATCTTATGTGCTGTGGAACACTTTCTCTTCGATTGTTTAGATTGTTGTTTTGTCTGGGGCAATGACTAATTCACTTGTGTGTAATGCTTTTAGTCTCTGTTCCGTTATGGCTATATCGAATAAGAAATGTCTCCACCTTGGCTTGTATGATAAACGCAAGATTTACAAGCATTTATTTTACTTTGTTTTTCTTCTTTTAGTTTGCTTTGGTCTTTGCATACTGATGTTTGATTTTATTCTGTATCAGTACTAGTGCTTAATGATGTCGACAAACTCTCTAGAGAAGCCCAACATTCTCTCCGCAGAACAATGGAGAAATACAGTGCTTATTGCAGATTAATTCTATGTTGCAATAGTTCTTCAAGAGTAACAGAAGCAATCCGCTCCCGTTGTCTTAATGTACGAATAAATGCACCGAGTGAAGAACAGGTAGATAAATTTATGTCTGCTGTAGCGTTCAAGGAATGAAAGGAATTTGCTTCCTATGTTTTAGTATATTTTCCCCTTGCTTTTTAACTTTTAAGGCAATTGTTTTCTCTGGTAGGGTTGTGACTTGTGTGTAGTACTAGTAAGTAGTTTCATTGGTTAGAATGTTACTATTTTTGCTTGTTAGTTATTTCCAGTAGATAAATGATGTTCTATCAAGTGGCTTGCTGCTATTGGAAGATAAGATGATACTAGGATGAGTCCACGTTTCGTCATTTTTATTTTTTATTTTTTAAAACAAGGGAGGGCCCAAGTTCAAAACATAAAAATTGTAAGGAAACTAAACGAGAAGTAGCAACTACCAGAACATCACAATCCAAGAACTGGACAAAGGAACATGCCTATCGACTTCCCAGAGAACACTCTTGATCTTTACCCTCACAATCCTTCATTAGATTCCTAATTCCTTATGTGCTTCACCAACTGTCACCCTTCAGCACTTCCAACACCATTTCCCCTAAAAACTGTTGATGATGACAGACGAATCCATGCACAGCCCCACCCCCTGCTATTCTCTCTCCCTAGGATACACCTTCAAGAGCCCCCTACAACGCAGCTTCATCCTAAGCAATTCCCAAATGCTCGGAGTATCCACCAAGTCAATGGTAGGCATTATTCTTTGTCAGGACATTATGAAATGCTGATTAGGAATCATGGAAAGGAAGTTTAGGTTTCCGATTATAGAATGCTTTTGTACTTTGTAGATATACTGTAGGACGGTCATATAACTTTATGGGATTTGGTCAAAAGTTCTCTTCTAAGAAATTTAAATGCTTAAACATTGATCTTTTTTTGTTTTGTTAATGAGCATTGAGCACTTTGATTAGCATATCCACTATCTAAGTTGAATGTTGACAGACATTGTTGTAGACTGTTCTTGTCTAGTATATCCATTCTATAAGTTGAATGTTCCTCTTCATTGAATCTTTGGAAATCCATATGGCAGATTGTTGAAGTCTTACAGTTCATTGGCAAGAAAGAAGGGCTGCAACTTCCTCCTAGTTTTGCTGCTCGCATAGCAGAGAAATCTAACCGGAATTTAAGGAGGGCCATATTGTCATTTGAGACTTGTCGTGTCCAACAGTAAGCTCCATTAGCTTCCAATTTAACATGGGATCCATAATCTCCGATATTATTCTCTTCACAAAGCTTTAAGGCAAACTTCTGACATCCCTCTTTGCATATTGTCTTACTTGTAGGTATCCTTTCACTGACAAGCAAACAATTTCCCCAATGGACTGGGAAGAATATATTTCTGAAATTGCATCTGACATAATGAAGGAACAGAGCCCAAAAAGGTTTGCTTTTGATTCAGTTTGCAGTTTTCTATATCTAAAATGTTTCACTGAACCTTGTCAGTTCATGAATCATATTGAGATATATGATAAGGGGAGTTTGCCTAGGCCTACCCGATTGTGTTGCCAACTAATCTTTTGTTTTTCTTACGTGCATCGCACTTTTTTTCTCCCATATAATATGCTATTATGTTTTAGGCTGTTTCAAGTTCGTGGAAAGCTGTATGAGTTGCTGATCAATTGCATTCCTCCAGAGATTATTTTGAAGGTAAATAAATGTGTTGCTTCACATTCTCCCAACGTAAGGACTTTCCTTTGCTTTTGTTTTTTCGCACTTCAATTTGACATTATAATTGTTGTTTCAGAGGCTTCTTTATGAGCTATTGAGGAAACTAGATGCAGAACTGAAGCATGAAGTCTGCCATTGGGCAGCATATTATGTAAGTGCATTATCATTATGATATGTCAGCAGATAGAGCGTTTACGACAATGTCTTCTGCTTGAACTCAAGCTTTCTGTATTTGTTTTAACCCAATTTGTTAGCTTATGGCACAATTCATCTGCTTGTCTGAAACTTTTAATGTATAAGCATTCCTCTACTTTCTTTTTATAAGCATTTCTCACCTGCTTTGGAATTAAAGTAAATAGTTGAGTTGAAGATTCTGTGCAGCCATTTTTACTTCTTATTTGTCATATTACAGAGTTATTGACTCTTCTTTCCCTTCATTGAACCAGGAGCATAGGATGCGCCTTGGGCAGAAGGCAATTTTTCACATCGAAGGTACTTTGATCTGAATGTGCGGAATAGACTGATTAACAGTTACATTTTATGAGCTTGTTGCTATCCATGCCAAATTCTCTATACTTTTTGGACTCATTTGTCTAGACTTGTTTATAGCTATTTCTTTATACTATGTGAATATATATTGGTATAATGCAAGCCATGGATCTATTCGATAATTGCTTACTGATCATATTTATTTGTTTTTTCCAATACTGGCAGCATTTGTGGCTAAGTTTATGAGCGTCTATAAATCTTTCCTCATTGCAACATTTGGCTGAAGATAGGATGATGTTTTGCTTTTCCATGATACATTTTAATTGTATTAATAACTGAAAATAACTTCGTATGATGAGTTTTTTTCTCATCTTTAGGTTTTCTGATCTTGTATTAATACCGTAATCATGGTGGCATATTTCTGATGTTTTGGTTTGTATAGATGTTATGTTTTGCTTCCTAAAATTGTGCGTACTTTGCATGATGTTTGATTATCCCTCTTGCATTCCCACGGGTTCCATTGAAAGGGAATTAGTGCATGTTTGGATTTGCAGTCGCGGTGAATTTGGTAGTCACAATTGTGGCATTACCGTGAGATAAGCCTGGGTTGTTGTCCGTTCACTATTTCTTTTATGGAACATTTCATTAATTTTACAATCTCCATCCTTTATTTGATTATACACCAAGTATTTAATCAAACTCCTGCAAATAGTTAACAAAATTTATGGAGTAGTCAAGACGTTCAAGCCTTTCTTAAGGTCTCAACCACACTATCTAATTACATATATTCTTTTCAAGATTCAATTAGGAGAAACTTATAACTATGGAGCACAAGCAATAGAAAATATTGTTGGCGTCATTTATTTTTTAAGATACAATTTTATAGGCATTTATTTTCATCCATATACTTTTTCACAAACTCTTGTAAACCTTTGTTGAAAATCTAAAAATGTTTCTAAAGGTAGAAGATGCATCTTCAAATGTTCTTTTTTTCTACAAAATTGAATGCAAATAAGTTAGTTATCTTTGGAGTTGCATATTCAAAAATGATCCTCATATTTTAAATTAGAAATATAGATATTACGATCAAGATCTTGATTTTGAAACAAAAATAACTTGACGTTAAACTAAAACACTTAAAATTACATAAATAGTTAAAATAAATGTAACATTACATATCGTTATACACTGATACTTAAGGACATTGCAACATACTGATAATACCGTAGGTGGATTTTGTAATCTTTGTATCCACTTCAATCAAACCATTTGACGCATGATGATAAAATATATTCCACATGATCTTTAAATTTTTATTTGTCTTCAGTTCAAAGCTGATGAGTTGTATCTTCTCTTCTCTGTCAAACGAGCTTGAACGATACTCGAGCTTGACAACTCTTCGATTTTCTGGATATTGCAAAAGAGTATTCAGTATTAGTTTTTAGATCGGCGAGAAGCATGTCCTCACATGTTCAAAATTGAAGTGAGGGTTTTGCGCAATTGAAATACACAAATACAAGATGTGGATAAGTATTCATTCTCTGACTGTTGTGTGTTTTATATAAAATATGGGATGAAAGACACTCTATTTATACAAGTTTTGGGTCACTTTGGACCTTATAAAACTTATCATGTCATTAGGGAGATTTTCGACGCCATCATGATTAAAGACATATTCGAAACAATTTTCTTCTCCTCCGGTTTAAGACGACATACAATGGGATGACATGTTAGCTCGGTTTGCAAAGCATGGTTATGTATACCAGAAATCACATTAAATTTCTATGTATTATTCACCTAACAATATTCACACAATTTAAACAAACATTTACATTTTCTCGATCTGATGTCATCAAGTTTCAATTCTGAATTGGTGAAACATACGTGTCACCTTTGTCCCATCTCATGGTTGCAAATGCTTGCTTTCTATTTGAACCATTTTCAGACCTTCTGATTACAATGTAAAACCTCAATTTCTGGTCTCCATGCGGGCCCCTTCAAGCATATGTTCACAAACAGGAAATATTTGTTAATTTCTAAAATGTTAACCAACATCTATTTCGACAACAATCAATTTAAGATCATCCATCACTTCATCCAATTTAATGTCATCCTTCAGTATATTCGGTTTTGCATCATTATTTACAACAGTTTTGAGAAATATATCCTGGTGCACCGTATCTAATATGAATCAAAACAGAAAAACAGTTTAAAAAACTCACAGTAGCAGGAAAATTCAGTATGCACATCCGAACTCAACGTTCATTTTTTAGCTCAAAGAAAAGATTAATGCAAGCGAAGAGGGATGAAATGAGTGAACTTTACCTTAAATTGCAGTTTTTTTGCTCTCTTTAATGTGATAAAATATAAGAATGATAATTTGGAGTCAAAAAGTTGATTGAGAATGAATTTTTTTAAAGGGTTTATGAAAGTGATATGGAGTGTGAGAGAGATGATCATGCAAGACGGTGTTATATTCAATTTTTCGCTTGATATTTTAGGAGATGCATTTATGAAAATGTCAATAAATGGCTAAATAAACAAGCTCAATGAAAATTGCAAAGTAAATGAGATTCATGGTTGTTTTGAAGATGTATTTCTAAATGCATTCTAGAAAGTTTTGCAAATACATCTCCAAACAATTTTTTTTATAAAAAAGGTGATCGTTTAATTTACAAAAGATAATGTGCTTTAAAATGTGTCTAGAGATTCACCTCAAAAATATCTAAAAATAAATTTGAATTTTCAATCGTGTGAACACATTAAAGGGGTGAAAAGAAATTCCTATTTTATATCCAAAGGGGATAGCCAAGAAAGAGGTGATAAAACCTACTCATATAACATCTATTATTAATACAATCTAAGTACTCAACAAGTTATATTAGTATTATTAATCTAAAAGGAGAAATCAGATATGGAATGAGAGAAAGAAAAAGTAAAAACTCATTTGACCTACCAAAAGTTATATATTATTAATAATTATTATCTCGGATAAAAAATTCAAAAGGTTTTCTAAATAAGGAGATACCATTAATAAAATCTATTTGTAGCCTCTTTGATGGATACTCCAATTCAAAGTAAGCATAAATTGTTTGAGTGGTTTGATACACTTATTTATTAGAAGTTGGAAAGTTAGGTGTAGGTACTAGTTTGGTCATCACATGGGTAACCAAATAGAAAGTTATTGCCCTTATCCTTTTTTATGTCTAAAGTTGTTTTTAAGTAACCAAGACTAGCTTTCTTTCCAACTAGAAACTCTTGAAAACATTTACTATGAGCTATGGTTGTGGTCACCAATGTTCTATCAAACCCTAAAAAGTGTACACAAAATATATCCCATAGTTCACTTTTTTTTTTCTTTTTTTTTTCTTTTCATTTTTTTTATAAAAAAAATTGTAAATAAAATACAATTCTTAATATATTTTGTTTGGTTTTCATCCGGTTCTTTGGACCGACTAATTCGATACGGGTATCAATTTTGATATCAAGTGATTTCAATCTTTTTTCAATCGCAGTTGCAGATAATTAAATTGTAGTCGTTTCTTCCAAGTAGAGCGTCAACAATTTAGTCCAAGGTTGGCGATCCAAACAAGGGCTTTAAATCTCAAAATTTTAGACTATAAAAAAACTTCAAAATTTTTTAATTTGGTCATAAGTATTTCAAATGACATATTTTTTTTAATGTAAAATCTCATTATTAAATTGATAGAAGAGAGACCTTGTATTATTTAGTTCTTTGGTTTAATTCTTGTCAACTATATATATTTATTTTATTTATTTATTTTAAAAGTTTTATTTTAAAAATTTCTTTAGATCTTTAAGCAGATTGGGTCAGCGAGTCAATCCCATCGAGGAAGTTTTACCTCATACCCCTACACTTGTACCTATACCCCTACGTTAAAAATTTTTGGACCAAAATATCCTCGTATAAAAATTTATTATTTTTTAATTTTTTTATATTTTTTTATTTGTTTACCGGAAGACTTTTTGGAAGTCTTCCGATTCACATTTTTTTCGTATGTTTACCGGAAGACTTTTTGGAAGTCTTCCGGTTCATTTTTTTTTTAATTTGTAATTAATATTTAAGATTTATTAACTTTATATAAAGACCAATTTAGTAAATTTTTGAATATTATACTTAAAATATAAAAATTCTATAAATAGAGAATTATTTTCAGAATATTTTCTATTTGCTATAATTATTAGAATACAATGAGATTAAAATCATTTATTTTAAATGATCATAATAGTAAAATTTTCTCAAATATCTTATTAATCTTAAACATTAATAAATAAAATAAATTTAAATATAGGATATAAGTTTACATTATTCAATATATTTAATCAAATAAAAACATATGTGATAAATAAATAATGTATTTTAACTTAAAATGATCACAATAAGTTAACTTGCAAAATAATATAAGTAATAAATTAATAATGTATTTTATTTAAAATAATCACAATAATAGAATACGCAAATAATGTGTTTTATTTATAGGACTGATATAGTTTTATTGATAATTTAATTTTAAATACTACTATGTATATAGTATTTAATCTATACTTTAGAACTCACAAAATTATAAATATAAAAAATATTGTTTTATTACCCATATTTTTATTTAATTAAAAAAAATAAGAATATAAATTTATTATTTGTTTTTCATTTTCATTTGATCTTTTTTTTATTTATAAATTTTTTGCCTATTCTATACTGTGCTTACTTTAAATAAAATATATTATTTATTTTATTAAAAATATTAAATAAAGTGAAATAATTAAAAAGATCAAACAAAAATGAAAAACAAATAATAAATTTATATTCTTATTTTTTTTAATTAAATAAAAATATGGGTAATAAAACAATATTTTTTATATTTATAATTATGTGAGTTCTAAAGTATAGATTAAATACTATATTCATAGTAGTATTCAAAATTAAATAATCAATAAAACTATATCAGTCCTATAAATAAAACACATTATTTGCGTATTTTATTATTGTGATTATTTTAAATAAAATACATTATTAATTTATTACTTATATTATTTTGCAAGTTAACTTATTGTTATCATTTTAAATTAAAATACATTATTTATTTATCACATATGTTTTCATTTGATTAAATATATTGAATAATGTAAACTTATATCTTATATTTAAATTTATTTTATTTATTAATGTTTAAGATTAATAAGATATTTGAGAAAATTCTACTATTATGATCATTTAAAATAAATGATTTTAATGCTAGTATTCTAATAATTATAGTAAATAGAAAATATTCTGAAAATGATTCTCTATTTATAGAATTTTTATATTTTAAGTATAATATTCAAAAATTTACTAAATTGGTCTTTATATAAAATTAATAAATTTTAAATATTAATTACAAATTAAAAAAAAACATGAACCGAAAGACTTCCAAAAAATTTTCCGGTAAACAAACGAAAAAAAATATGTACCGGAAGACTTTCAAAAAGTCTTCCGGTAAACATACTAAAAAAATGTGAACCGGAAGACTTCCAAAAAGTCTTTCGGTAAACAAATAAAAAAATATAAAAAAAATTAAAAAATAATAAATTTTTATACGAGGATATTTTGGTCCAAAATTTTTTAATGTAGGGGTATAGGTATAAGTGTAGGGGTATGGGGTAAAACTTCCTCCCATCGAACCAACTAACCATTGGTATTACTAATATATTTTTATTAAATATTGATGTTTCTTTATTGGCATAAATCTAAATTATAGAATAATATTTGAGAATAATAAACATCTGAAAATAAACATTCTTGAGACAATATCATATTACAAAAGAAAAGGCAGTATAATTGTTTTTTCATTTTAGTTAGTAAATACTATGTAAACGTGAAGTTCTTATTGATGGTTTCTTTGTGAGAGGTGGTTGTTTGTTAGATGGTCCAACATCTATATGTTTTCTTTGCCACCAATAATCTAAAAAATTCCCACCAATAATACAGGCATATATCATGCATGTCTAATAAATATACAAGCGTGTTCGTGTAAAAATTGTATTAATTATTCACCTAGAATGTTGGAAAGAAAGGATTGTAATGTTTCGTGTAGTTAGTTAGTCACAACGAGCCTTTGTCATTGCTAACTTTCACAAATTAATAACTTTATAGAAAATTGTAAAGTGTTGGTCAAAAGTGTTATGTTAAATAAATACTGTGTGGATCACACATCATCAAAATTTATATTTGGGATTCATACGTTCATGTATTTGGTGTCAATTCTTAAGACTATCATCATCTTGATATCCAAATACTTTGCATATTCTTATATATCAATAGTAAATTTTATATGCAACTTTGTTATTGCTATTAGTCATGTACTTTATGTCAATTCTTAAGATTATGATCTTGATATCACCTTGCATATTCTTATGTGTCAAAAGTATATTAATATCCAACTTTGTCATTGCTAATTTGGGTAGGGTTGAAAATAGGATACGTCGATTCATATGAGTCTATATCAGGTTTATATGAGATTAATTTTTTATTTAAAATAGAGAAAAATTGGGTTTTTAGAAAATCTATTTCATCAAATAGATCAGAGTAATATATCTTATTTGTAAAACATTCCCTAAAATTAGTCTTTTATACCTATTCAACCGAACTATTAACATAAATAAATAAAATAATGTATTATTGATACTATTATACTAACATTAATTTATAATCTTCTAAAACTTTTTAGTAATTCATATTTATTAATTTATATTAACTTTTTGTATTAAATATTTGTTAAATATATAATTCATTGTTTTAGAAAGATTTGATTTGATTTATAAAGATCAGATTTGATTTAGAAATATTAGATTAAATATTTTTGGGTTTTTATAGTTTGATCTTTAACTTAAGATGCAAGTTAACCTAAATCTATAAATAGAAAGGAACCCTTTTCACTGTAATTAGGGGTGGCAAAGTGGGCGGTCCGCCCCATTTAAGCCCGTCCAAAAGTGGGGCGGAGTGGACCGACTTAAGCGTTCAAACACAAAAGTCAAACTTGTCCTGTTTACTAACGAGTTGGCGGGCCGGCCCGCTAATTTTTTATTTTTTATTTTACAATTTGATTTACTACATAATTTAAAAATAAAAAATTATTACCAAAGAGGTTGACAATTTTTTTTAACGCATAATAGAACTTCAACATGTCTTAAATCCAAACAGTTCAAAAAGTAAAATAAATAAAGACTAATTACAAAAAAAGAAAGAAATAAACTCAAGCACAATAAAAAACGTATCAAAATAAATAAACAATACATATCATCCTAATCCTATTTAAAAACTAACTACTAAAAGAACTCAATTAAGAGTTTACAAAAGACAAACAACACAAGTATTAGAAAGTTATAGACAGAACGTTACAATTATTCTTTTATTTCATGTTTTTCCAATCAACACATGTATTAGAAAGTTATAGACAGAACATTACAATTATAATTCAATTTGCTTGTATAATAATTTATAACACAGTTCAATAAACATAATCCTAAGAGAATAGTGTTGTTTTTATAGTTAAAGTTGCTTTAATTCTAAGTAAGAAAATAAAAAAGTTTTAACAAAAAGTTCGCGGGCAAAACTCGCCCCGACTTGGCCCGACCCGCTTTTCAAGTGGGTTAGGCGGGGCAGGCCAACTTAAAGTACCGAGCCGAAAACCTCAGTCCAGCCCGCTATAAATGGCGGGTCAAATGGACCGACCCGGCAGACCCGACCCGTTTTTTCACCCCTAATTGTAATCATCAAGTTTGATAATCACAGTTTTGCAGTTGCGAAGTGATAATAAAATTTCACAGTTATTGACAGAGAGTTACTCTGCAGTTCATACTCATCTTCTTTAAACATGTTCTTGTTTTTTGTTCATTGTCATTACATAACAATTTTGAGGTCAAGATTGAGAAGAATTAACCATAGATCCTGGTTGAATTCCAACATCTGGTATCTAAAGCTCCGGTTTTGATCCAAGGAAGAACAACTGTGATGGCGATGAATCGCGCGAACGACCACTTTCCAGCAAATCTTCCAATTCTCAAGAAAGATAATTATGAGAATTGGTGCAAGTAGATTAAGGTGGTTTTTTGTTACCAAGATCTTTGGGATCTTATAAAGAAGGGATTATCACCGCTTGCAGAAACTACGACAGATCAGGAGAAAGCATCATATAAAGAATACACATCTCTTTATAATCCATCAATGTGTTGATCCAGATAACTTTGAAAATATTAGTGATGTAGAATCAGCAAGAGAAGCTTGGGAGATTCTTGAAAAACTGTTTGGAGGCGAAAAAAAGGTGAAAGAGGTGAGGTTACAAACTCACAAAAGGACTTATGAATTGTTTCAGATGGAAAACAATGAAAGTATAACAGATTTCTTCACCAGAGTTGCAAAGTTGGTGAATCAAATCAAGGTATGTGTGAGAAGTGTTGACATCAAGATCATTCGTATCAAAGATCTTGAGGTCATTGGATCCAAAATTTGACCACGTGTAGTAGCCTTAGAAGAGTCGAAATACTTGTCAGTATTGACGAAGGAAGAGCTTTAAGGGACGCTTGAGTCTCATGAATAAAAGATGGCTGAAAGAGTTGTAGAAAAGTTGAAGAGTGATATGGCTTTGCAGGCAGAGTCAGAAAAAGAAAAGAAAGACAAAGGAAATTGGAATGACAACAAAGGTAGAGAAGGCTACACCAATTCGACTGGTCGAAATCATCATGAAGGAAACTGGTCGAATCAGAGAAAACCCTAGAACCAAGGCAACTAAAGAGGTGATGCTACAGGTAGAGGAAGAGGTAGGGGTCGAAAGCCTGACAAAAGTCGCATTCAATGTTTCATTTTTCAGAAGTACGATCATTATTTTAGTGAGTGTCAAGAAAATAAGAAGAATCAAGAAACTGATGCAAAGCTAGCGAAATATGAAGAAGAAGAGATGTTGATGATGGTCACAACAAAAGACAAAGAGAGATTACAGGACCAATGGTACTTGGACTCAATATGCTCAACACACATGACTGGAAGGAAAGATTGGTTTGTCAACATGAAGCCCACGACGAAGAACATGGTGAAATTTGAAAATAACAATACTCTAGCAGCTGAAGGTATTGGTGATGTTCTGATTATGAGGAAAGATGGCAAGAGGTCAACAATTTCCAATGTGTTGTTGTTTACCAGAAAAAATAGTAAACAACTATTGGTCTTTTCAATTGAAAAAGAATTGGGTTACGTACAGGATCGACCACACAAATCCTAAGATATGTGCTAGCAACTCTTAGTTTAAAGTTTAGAGGAAGTAAAGTGCAGAAACTTGATCAAAGACAATTAAATAACTTGAATAATAAAAAGACAGACTTTGTGGTAAAAATATGAAATTTGCATTAAAGTGTAAAAATATGGTGTAATCAAACATACATTTTCTTCGACATACTCTTTTTCTCTACACACGAATACTTTGAGTAATTTCAGAAACTTTGTACAAATTTTGGAACACTATCATCCTAGCACTAAAACCTTCTATTTATAATGATAAAAATTTACCAACCCTAATGGTTGTACTATAAACAAATGACAATTGGCGCTCGGCATGTCTCCTTTCCTTAGAAAAACTCCATGTGTCCTTCTTCACAAATCTGGATAAGAACAAAAGTTTCCTCCTTTATTTGAATTCAAATCATGCGTCAAAATATCATCTTCTGTCGAACCACCTTCAAAATATTTTTTCCTTCACATCTTATTCAACATTTCCTCTTCACACAAAGGGTTGTTTCGACCAAAGCAAACAAGTCTCATAACCCTGTCGAAACACTATCATCACTTCATGTAATTCTCTTTATTGTTTCTTTAATTAAAACCAGGATTCGAATTTGGGAGCTAACAAATTGCCCCACAAAAATGTCATTTTCGATAGCTGAAGAAAAAGATATTTTTTTGATAACTTTATTCGACGCCTTGATTAATCCATGTATGATTCTACACATCTGATGAGTCACTGCTATAAACGGTTTAGCTTCTATAGCACACTTATGACGTCATGGCCATGATTACCTTTTATGAAACGTCTCCTCAAGGCCTACGTAAAAATATTTTCCATCATCACGTATCCTAGACCCTAGGAGATCATGGGGCTAGGTACTAACTGTCACCGCTTCATCAAGGATGAAGGATAGAACACGTGTCTCACTCCCACTTTAGCCATAAATACTGCTTCAGAACTGCTTCCGCTTCCAACCTTATAAATACCCCTTCTTCAATTCTTTTTCTCTTTTTACACTTTATGAATCCCTAAACTCACAATCTTATTTTCCTCCAAACAACCCAGTTTACCTCCATTTCAAAAATGGCTTCCTCAAACCGTTCCAACAAAGAGAGGTCACTAAAGCTCCCAAGGAAACTGCCAAACCTGTGAATGCTCCCAAGAATATCTCTCAACTCCCTCCATTTGACACCATCAACGGTCCAACAATGGTGGGAAATCAACAGTACCTACCTGAACCGCTTGCTGAAGAGGAAAGATGAATTTATAAATCTCAAGTACTTATTCCTCTTTCTGTTGCTGGTAAGCCATTGGCTTTATTTGGTCCTTTATCTGATGTAGACACTGATCCTAGTAAACTTAAGAACTTCTTCCCAACTTACCATAGGTACAAACCCATAGGTCAAGCTAAAAAACATAGGGCTAGCAATGAGGACCCTAGTCCTGCCAACCAGGACACTTCTTTGACTGAAGAGGCCATTGACCTTAGGTATATGAACAATTTTAGGGTATTTCGGGCAAGTCCCTCCTTTAAGGATCCTTATGATTATTTAAATTGGCTAGAAAAGTTAGAGAAAACAAATCCCAAACTTGGAAAGACATAGGTATTTATGATTTAATCATGCTGTCAAAAGTAGGTCCAGACTATTGCTCGAAGATGCTTTTATCTTCTCTGTATTTTTAGGATAGCACCCATTACACCCTCCATGTTCCTTGTGGAATGATGATGATGACTACACAGTTTGACGTAGCCATTATCACAGGGCTAAAACCAACAAGAAATACATACGACCCTGACTATATGTATGAGGATAATATTAACTTTTCCACTTCTAGGGCAACATATTCGACTTATATTGCGTATTATCATGACAAAGATATCGAAGATGTATCTGATGTGGAACATATAGGTTTTTTGGCGTTATGGTTATCCTGCTGTGTCTTTTACTCGAAATTGCTTCAAGTAGCTAGGAAGTTTTTAACCATGGCGAATCAACTTCACTCCAGCCACAATATGTGTTTAAGCGAAATGATCTTGGCTAGCCTGTACGAATCCATGAGTGGAGGTGTCACCCAACTGAAAAACCTAGGGGACAAAGGAAACCTTCTTTTCTCTGGGCCTTTCTGGCTTCTTCAAGTGTGGTTGAATGCTTCATTCAAGGTTTGCCTTCCATACAAAAACCAGATTGATGAAAATGCTGAAGAGGTAAGGAATAGAAGGGTCGAAGGACCACGATTGGAAAAATTAACTCCAAGCAATGAGGGTCGGCCCATTCGACAGACTTTTACTAATTACATCATGATGTTCGCCAAACACTATGACTTTTCTCCGAACATGGCACCTTTTGCTGCAAGAAGATGTGGTCATGAGTGGTTCACCAGGCCATTCCCAGCTCTGACCAAAGCCCAATAAGCGGAATCTAGTGCCATCTAGGAAGCTTTCCTGACCCCTAGGGTTTTGACCCTCAGGTTTAATATTTTAAAAAGTATGACAACCCTAATCGCTTATTAGCCCAATCTTATGGCTCGACAATTTGGATTAGTTCAATTCTGCCTAAACCCTTGTATGAAAAGAAACACCTCCTCCTACTTTACAATGCATCCCATAATGAAACTGCAACCATCAAACACATCGCTTGCTATGTCGGTCGAACACAACTCCTACCTGTTGCTTTCAAAGCAAGCTTCCTCTGCACCCAACAATTCGATGAGTGGTGGAAAGCCTATTACGTTGAATATTTTTTTTTACGTGGTTGCTTTTACCCATCATATTAACAAGGCTTTCTTCTCTGTGCAGGAAAAAGTCAAGAAAGGTATTTTTACACACATCAAGGAAATCCAAGCATTCCAGAAATACTTTAAAACTGCTTATAGACCTGATGACCTTGGTCAAATCGTCCACGATGCAACCGTTACTTTAAAAGAATTTTTTTTAAAGAAAAATGGAAAATTTAAAGATCCCTTCGTACGTTCCTCCCAAGAGACGTTACGAAACGACTTTTAACATGTATCCTCCTAAATTTCCTCCACTACCTAATGCTGACTTTGGGGTGGCTTTTAGCCCTCCATTCCCAGAATGGTTCTCCTGTGAAGACTTTATAAAAATCCTTTGACAAGAATCACGAAAGCGTGCTCAGCGGGTGGTTGCGACTAAGCATACATTAGACAGTTTCAAAGGTCATCTTCATATTAGGATCGAAGATGTTCGAATTGAGTCCGAAATATATGAAGGTGTGGAATGGGGAAGATTTCGACTAAATACTTTATATTACCCATTTACTTTGACTTGTAATAATTGTTCTTATTTTAATTTAGCCGTGAAAATTCCCTTGGAAAAACCGACGGCTAAGAAGTTAATCGAAGTGAAGGAAGAAGGAAAAAATAAGTCAACAACAACAACAAAGGTATTTTATCTCCCTTATTGATTTTTTCGCTTTCCATATGCTCCATCATATCTCTAACATTTATTTTGAAGGGCGCTTGAAAAACCCATGCAACTCCCCAAAAAAGAAACTCCAAAGAAATTGAAGTCCTGGCCATTGAGTCGGACGATGAAAATTTGTCCCCAACTGCTGAACAACCTCCCATCAAGCGAAGAATACAACTCAAAATGACTGAAGCTCTGGCCTAGCCACAGACAAAAAGTTTGAAAATTTCGACCACAAGACCTACTGCCTTCACAATTGCGGAGCCAACTCCTAAGGCTTTGTCGAAGAAAGTTGTAGAGCAGCCTGGAAGCGACAATTCCAGCCCTGAGGATGATGTTACCAAAGTAATACATCTTACCTCTTGAACCTTACTTTGCTTATATATATATATATATATATATATATATATATATATATATATATATATATATATATATATATATATATATATATATATATATATATATATATATATATATATATATATATATATATATATATATATATATTCATTTGACCGTTCCTTTCAGGATGATGCATGTGTGACCACCCAGATAGTCACCAAATCTACCAATACTACAATATTCAATAGTGAAGGCGAACCAACATATCATTCTACCTCTACCAGAGATTCTGAAAAGAGATCTATAAGTGCGATCAATCAAATGATCGAGGAACAACGTGAAACTTTACCACTTAAAATCACAACTCAAAATTCTCATACTAGTAGATCTGAGCGCAAAGATAACCTGGAGAAAGAAACGCAAGTCGAAACAACCATGAATGATATGGAGGTGGAAAATACTGGCATCCGTATCAAAGACAAAACTGAGGATGGCTCTCCTAGAGTCAAAGACCAGGAGGCTATCTTGCAAAATCAAGATGACAACATGGAAGAGGTAGAGGGCCACTCCTTGATCCCCAACCATAATATGCCTCATATTGAAGAGTTTGAAGACGAAGAAGGCAGTTTTGAGGCACACGAAAGTGGAGATGAAGAAGAAGAGAATGAAGAAACTCAAGATGGCAGAAACCAACAACCAATCCCTGACCTTAATCCAGCGAATATAAAATATTCGACCAGGACTACTGCAACTTTTTCTATAGAAGAACCGATTTCTTTAAAAAAGAACAATCCTCGTGAATATCCAAAGACCCTACTGAGTTCTAGAGGTATTTCATCAGAGAGAAGCCTTAGTTATTCCTCAGTGTCAGGCGATCAGTCCTCGATTAATCCTGCAAACGAGATACTCTCGAAAATCAAGGACAAGGTTTTTAAAGGTGATCTATTTTTGCTCTTGGAATCTGACTCTACTTTTCTAATTGCTGTAAAAGGCCTCCTTAAATTGTTTGACATTCTGACTGCTTCTCCTGAAGTTGCAAATGTCATCCTGGAATTGGGTTCACTGATCGAGCAAGCTAGTGCTAACCTTCAACAATTATCGCAAGTGTCGAAAGGGATTGAAAGTAAGGCTGGTTCTACAGCAGCTGCGTGGGACTTCTCCTCTGAGTCAACTAATGGACTGTCGGAATTAGAGAAAGCTCGGGAACAGAATAAAGCTGAAATTGAAGACAATAATCGAGATATTGTCTCTTGGGAGGAGCAGATAAAAGCACTACAAATCAAAATCTCGAAAGCCAAGAAACACAATACTGAGCTTTTAAAATTTGACAACTCAAAGGTCACTGAAGAGCTTGATGTTGGGTTGAAATATGTTGACGAAGCCTAAAAATTGGAAAGCGAGTTGGAGGAATTGAGGTCGACAAAATCTGTCCATGACAAGCGATTAGAGCTTCTAAAGGCGAAGTACCTCAAGATGAAAGCCATTCTTCCCTTTTAATCTTGGCCCTCCTTTTTTTTACTATCATGATTCTAGATTTATTATATAATAATTTTGAACCTCTTGTAGTTCATTTGATGTAACGGATTCTGGCCATTTTGGCAAGCTTTTATTTACCATGTTGGCTTTGATTATTTTTTGTATGATTACTCTTTCGCTATCTTTATCTCTTGGAGTGTAGGCTTGTATTTCTTCAGATACTTTCCATTCACTCTCAAGATTCTCTTTTATTTGCTTACCTCTTCGATCTCATACGCGCCATTAGAGAATACTTGAATTATTTGAAAATGACCTTCCCATTTAGGGGACCATTTTCATAGAGTTTTATCTTTTCGATCCATATGAAGGATTACTTTCCAAACCAAATCTTCAGGAAAGAAATTTTTAATTTTAACTTTCTTGTTATAAGATTTGTTTACTCTCTATTTCTGTCTTTTTAATAACTCCAAAGCACTGAGTCTTTCTTCGTCTAAATCAACTAATTCGTCCAATATCATATTCCAATATGTCATTGATGAAATTTTGTGATGTCTTGGAATTCTTATAGATTGTAAATAGATTTCCACCGGTAAAACTGCGTCGTGGCCAAATGTCAATCAAAATGGAGTCGTATTAGTAGCCTCCTTAATAGTTGTTCGACATGCCCAAAGGACTTGGTCTAAAGTCTTATGTCAGTTCCTAGGCTTCTTCCCCACATGTTTCTTAATTAAACCAATGACCATCTTATTTGCTGCCTCGACTTGGCCATTAGCTTGGGCATAATAGGGTGTAGATGTTTGAAACCCATTTCCTTAGCAAATTCTTACATCTATCAATCTGTGAACACCGATCCTTAGTCTGTTGTAATGGTTTTTGGAATTCCAAACCTGTAAATGATGTACTTCTTGATGAATTTGATCATATCCTCTTGGTCCACATTCACCAATGGTACAACTTCAATCTATTTTGTAAAATAGTCAATACGGACCAAGGTGTGTCTTTGGCTTTTTGATGATGTTAGTCAAATTTCTCCAACAAGATCTAAAGCACATCCTCTGAATGGCCACAGTTTGACTATAGAGTGCAATTCACTCGCAAGAACATGCTGGATTTCAGAATGCACTTGGCACTCTTGACACCCTTTGGTAAAATCAATACAATCTTTCAACATGATGGGCCAATACATTCCTTGTTGAAATAACAAGCACTTCATCTTATGGCCTACTTGATATGCCTCACATGCCCCACTATGGACACTAGACAGGGCTAAATATGCCTCTGATTCACTAAGACATTTAAGTAATACTCCCTCAGAAGTCTTTTTAAATAATTCATTTCCCAAAAGAACATAACTTAAAGCTCAATACCTGATCTTTCTTTCAGCAGACAATGTTGATTTTTGCAAATATTCCACTATTGGTTTTATCCAATCTTCGTCTGTCAAGCTGTCTATTGCTAGTATTTCGAAGTTTTATTTATCAAGATACCCTAGCTATGTTGTTTCTAGATCTAATGGGGATAGTCTGGCTGACACCACTCTCCCTCTAACTTCGATTGCTTCTTGCAATTTTTCTTTCGAAATCTTATATCCAGAGGCAATCTGAGTCAAATCATTCGCTACTTGATTCTCCATTTGAGGAATGTGTCGAATGCTAACCAACTCAAATCTTTTTAAGAGTCGATTGGCTATTACGAAGTACATGATGAGATTTTCCTTCACATATTTGTACTCCTTTGTGATTTGTTTTATTACCAACTCTGAGTCACCCATTATTTTGACTCTAGTTGCCCCCAGTTCCAACAATATTTTAAGTCCGACTATAAGAGCCTCACACTCAGCCTCATTATTTGAACATACACCTTCGAATTTGTACTTGAATTTTGTTGGAATCTTATTTGGAGAAATAATCAAGACATTCACTAATGTACCGTCTCTATGACTCGAACCGTCGAAGTATAACTTCCAAGGTTCTAGTTCAATGTAATTTAAAGATTCCTCATTTATAGAGTGGTTGACTATAAAATCTGCCACCACTTGTCCTTTAACAACTTTTAAAGGCATATAAGTTAAAGAATATTCAATTAAAGCTATTGCCGATTTGCCAATTCGACTATGCAAAATTGGTTTCGACAACATATGCTTTATAACATCAAAATGTGAGGAAATAAAAACATCAACAAGTTTTATATAATGCTTAAGTTTTACACATGAGATGAGAAGTAAAAACACATGCATAATTTTTCGAGTGTGTTATACCTAGTTTTTGCATCGTTCAAGACTCTACTGAGATAATAAATGGCTCTTTTGACACCATCATCACCTTCTTGAGCTAACATGCTCCCTAAAATATTATCTGACGCATATATATACAACTCCATACTCCTATTTCTACAAGGTGGAATTAGAATTGGAAGGTGGCATAAGTACTCCTTGATTTTGTTGAAATCCTCTTGTTGAGCTTGCCCCCATTCGAATCCTTCTTTATTGAATCGAAGTAGAGGTAAGAAAGCTTGAGTTTTGCCGCTAAGTTTCGAGATGAATCTTTTTAAGAAGTTAATCTTGCCCAACAATTACTGCAATTCCTTCTTTGTTTATGGCTCTTTCGCCTCCACAATGGCTTGGTCTTATTCTAATTTATTTTGATTTCTTTTTTGTGGACCACGAAGCCTAAGAAATTCCCTGCCTGCATATAGAAAGCATATTTGAGAGGATTCATTTTCAAACCATGTCTCCTCATTCTTTCAAAGGATTGTCGAAGATGGTCTATATGACATTTCCTAGAAATTGATTTTACAATAATATCATTAATGTAAATTTGCATGAAAGTCTCAACGGAATCATGAAAAATCAAATTCATTTCCCTTTAATATGTTGCCTCAGCGTTTTTCAAGTCGAAAGGCATTACCGCCCATTCATAAGTGCCTAATGCCCCAGGACATCGAGACGCTGTTTTTGAAACATCATCTTCAGCAATAAATATCTAATTATATTCTGAGTATCCATCGAGCATACTAAGGTATTTGTGTCTCGCGGCAGAGTCGATTTGCATTTCCGCCACAGGCATCAAATACTCATCCTTTGGGGTCGCATGGTTTAAATCTCTAAAATCTATGCAAACCTTCAAAGTACCATTTTTCTTAATAACAGGCATAATATTTGAAAGTCATTCGAAATACCTGGTCGCACAGATGAATTTGCAGCACAGAAGTCTTTCGACCTCCTCTTTAATTTTCGAGAGAATCTCAGGTGCAAACCGCCTTAGATTCTGCTTGATGGGCTTCTTCCCAGGCTTGATTGGCAATTTTAACTCGACCAGATCTCTGTCTAAACCAGGAATCTCGTTGTAATCCCATGCAAAACAATCTTTAAACTCCTTTAGCAATTGGATCACTTCGACTTTGAGTTGAAGATTGATATTGGCACTAATACAAATTGGCCTTCTCGTGTACCCGTTCCACAAGTCATTTTCTTCGAGTGGATCTTGCGCTAGCATTTTGATGTTGGTTGCCAGTGGATCTTTTTTGAATCCCAAAGGTTCGTCATCATATATGGCGTCGAGCCTCTGGCCTTGCACTTCATCTCGAACCTTATTAGGTGGCTCCGGGTCAAATTCCTTACCATGACCTTCTTGATATGATTCCTTCTTGGCTTCAACAACCATAAATTTTACTTTTAATTTATTTTTGGCTATATAAGCCACAATTCTTTCGAGCGCTGGCAACTCAATCATTATCGCCAAACTCGCTCCCCTAATCTGTTAGGTCGATTTTAGATGTCCCTATGTATGTAAGGTCATCTTCACCCACAACCTCTCGGTCCCACTGAAAACCATTAGTGGGATGTAAATACAAGGAGCAATGCGCGTTGTCATCTAGAGTAAATGCGAAGTTGGCTGGATTACATGGAGAAATATTAGACAAATGCTTATTAAAATTGTGCCTACCGACATGATTGACTAAAGCCATGAAATAAATTAGATAAGATTCAATGTTTTCCACAATACCATCTGTTCGCTAGATGGTAATTCTTTGATGCATGGATGATGGTACAACATCTATGTCATGAATCCATTTGTATCCTAGCAACAAATTATAGTTAGATGTTGTCTCCACAATCATAAACAGGGTTGGTCTGGTGATAGTCCCCACTGTCAAATCGACTTGAAGCACCCCTAAGGTAGTGCCAATTTTCCCCTCATAGTTGGATAGCAACATATTGTGGGACTTTATGTCGGTGTCGAACTTCCTGATTTTTCTCGGCATAAAATGTGACATCAGGTTCACTGCTGCACCACAATCCACCAAGATTTAGTTGATTGGTACTGATGGGCTAAAGACGTGTCTACTTATGCGTCTAGCGGTATCTTACTGCAAGTGCACAACCTATCGAAGTAATATTTAAGATTATCGATCCACAGGGATTCTATTGTTACTTAGTGCTAGATGAACTTCTAGTTTAGCTAAGGCGAATGGTTGTCACGATTGTTGTTGGTTTTTAAGGCTATTAAAGGCAGAATTAGATTTAAGTTTTTAATAAAATAATACTAAGGCGGTCGGTATGTAATTATACTAACTTAGGTGGGTCAATCTAACCTAGGCTTATAAAGGTGTTCACTTAATCTATTCGGTAGAGATTACTAGTTTAAATACCCTCAACTCACACTCTCGTGGTCTTATATCAGATCTTATCCCTAAAGCCCTATGCCTGCTCTCGCTAGCCCATAAGTGTTTAGAGGTAATTTTTGGAAACTTAGTAATTCTAATTTATCTTAAAGCGCTCTCGCTGTGTTTAATTTAAATGCCTAACTTTAGCTATCTGGTTAAAATCTCACACTCTCGTGGTCTTGACCCAACCTAATACCCTTTTCTTACTCTCGTAACGAAAAGGTCTATTTCAATTAAAAAGTATCAGCCAGAATGTTAAGTGATTAATTATTTTCAGCCTATGGTTATATTTTACCGGTTAAGTTCGTTATAACTACATACCGCCCTAAGGTGTTTAGCTACTCATCGAGGTTGAACCAGACAGAGAATTAAATAATAACTTACTCATGGCAGAAAAATAAATAGACATTATAATTAAATTAAATTGCAATAAATTGAAAAACCTGATTAACAAATAATTGAGCAGACTCCTTCTTCCACAGACCGGAAAGCTCGGAGTAGGCGGAAATTAAAAATGAACGAATGCTGAAGGTTGGAAACAAATAAATGTATAACAATTCCCTAATGTTGGAAATTGTTATACGGTTGGTTTGGATACAAATAAAACGAAACAGAAAATAAAATAATGCTGGAATGGAAATGCTGGTTCGTAAGGTAGTTCGGCAGAGCTTCCGCAGGAATTTTGGATAATGAAGTCTGTCCCTGAGTTCACAGAGCTTGTACTATTTATAGAGTCTTTATTGGGCTGGATTCTTGGTCCCTTGTTGCATGGGCCTTGCTGAAGTTTTTGAGGAAATGCTGGAACGTGGCAACAAAAATGGGAGAAGTCGTCTTCACGTGCTGCATTGAGGAGAAATAAGAGGAGAAGTGGTCTTCACTGGTGCCTTGACGTAGTCTGAGTCAAAACCAAGTTTTATCCTTGTCACGGGCGTGACAAGGTCTTCACGTTCGTAATTTGAGGATTTTAAGTGTCACGGTCGTGACTGCTTCCTTACGGTCGTGATGGCCCAATTTGGGGTGTCACGGTCGTGACACCCTTGTAACGACCGTGGCTGCAACAAATTATGCAGTCTTTTTGCAGGCTTCTGCCTTTCTTCATCTCCTTGTGGTCTCTTTTGTTCCTTTTCTCTTAATTCATGATTCGGCTTCACATAACGATGTACCTGCAAAATAGTAAGAAAAACTCGAGAAATCGAGTGTTAAAACGGCGAATGCGCGATAAAACGTCAATGAAATCTAGCGATATAATCGATGCGTTTTCTCGTTATCAAACTTCCCCAAACTTAAACCTTTGCTTGTCCTCAAGCAAATAGTCGGTTGAAAATCGGTGGACAAGATTTTATTCACGCATACTCATAACAAACCGTGCGGTGGATCGTTTTGTCGGATAGTTCGGTACTTTGATAGAACACTACCGATACACTAATGACATAAGCAACAAGCTATGTCGTCGACTTCCCGTCAAACGAAACAATCGGCAATCACATTACGATTTCACCTAGAGTTTTTCGATCTTATTTCGCCCGGTTTCGTTCTAGCGCAGTCACATTAAGCCCTTTGCCTTAGCACGCACGTAGTGGAGTAGCCGGTTAGCGATTTTGATCCTTTTTTAGCACGGGGTCTGGTACACGAGTGTGGTAACCCTTCATGTTTTATCCGATTCGGAGGTTGTGGGGGATCGAGCCGTAGCACGCCCTACCGAGTTCAGAACCAGTACCTCTGAACCAACTCGCAACGGATTCCTTCTCATATTTCTCGTTTCTTATATGCGACCGTGTACTTTGGTGCAATTTCTTTTCATTTTGCATCGAGATACGAAGGATCATTATTGATTAGGCATCAAACGCTTATATTCATCGGCTCCCCACGTGGTTTGTGTTCAGACGGTGCTGACTGCTAGTATAAACTACTGGGGGTTACTTTTGAACTGAAACTAAAGGTGCACTCGCAATGGTGATCGGGATGGAATTTCTTAAGCAGGGAGTCAAAGATGTCAAGATTGTATTGGTCTTGTTTAATCGTTCCCGGCTTCGTAGTTACGAACCATTCGGTGGTAAGTCGGGTAATGCGAGTAATTAAAGATTTTTCTGGTATAGCTTAATAATCGGGGAAAGCTCGAAATTAAAGAAAATAGCGCACAGATTTGCTCATTTCATTAATTTGTTAAAAGAAATCCAACGGAATTGAAAGTACAACGAAATGAAAAAGTGCTGAAATGAAAGGTACCTCTCCCACACTATATCAGACAGTGTCCTCAATGTTGTGATATAAATGCGGTACAAATACAGTACAAGACTTAAAACGAAAAATAAACATAAAGGTAAACTATGGCTGCTGAGGACCGCGGGCTCGGCCTCTGGTGCGAGAGCGGCGTCTGGAGGGAGTCGCGTCAGGATCAGATCCGGTGCCGGAGGCAGCAGTAATGCTGATGCGGAGCGCTTCTAGCTCGCTGAAAAGTTCTTCAAACCGCTCATTAGTGGCCTCGTGGTTGGCAGCAATAGTGCCGAGTAAAGCGTCATACTGCGCCTGCTGCCGTCGCTCCAGTGCAGCGTTCATCTGGTTCTGCTGATGAATCGCAAGGAGGACCTCCTCAAGTGTGACTGCGGGAGCAGGGGGCTGTCGGGTAGATGTCTCTGGGATATCCTGGACAGGCTCAGCTGCGTCCATAGCGTCCTGCATCTCGTCCACTGGAGCGTCAGCCTGATCATCATGAACCGGGACGTGATCGGCAGCAGCAGGTAAAACAAAGAGCCAGTTGGCTCGGTTGGATGGGTCGATGCGGGTGCGGGACGGCAGAGTGATGTGGTGGAAAATGGTGCCATTGACAACAGGGCTATACCTGTCATCCTCTCGCTGCGCGATCAGGTGGGCGGACCTGCAGTAGCTCTTGGTCAGGAATTCGGCGGCTAGGTGAGGCTGATTAACGAGCGCGTCACCAAGCCCCAACTGAATGGCGAGGGCGGTGACAATGTCGCCTATGAAGAACGGGGAGGAGCCTCGCTGTGCAATGGCCTGGATGTGATGAAGCATGAAAGGAGCAGCGTTGATCGGCTCGTCATGAAGAGCGCAATATAAGAACAGAAGCTCCTTGGAGTTGAGCTTGTGGTTGCTTTCTCTAGCGAAGATTGTGTTGCAGATGACCCGGTGAAAATAGCGGATTGCCGGGTTGTGGATGTGTGTGGCGTTGAGGCTCTGGAAGGTGGATGCACGGGTGTTGGTAAGGTCGTGCCATAGAGTGAATGCTTGTTCACTAAAATTATCGGACACGCGACGGTGGGCTTCAGTGCCGTGATCGAAACCTAACAGCTCGGCTATCCTGGTTTGCGGGAGGTTGAACTCTTGGCCGTGCAATCTGAATGTTATGATGCCGGTAAGCTGACTCTGAGAACCGGGAGGGGTGATGTAGCTGTAAGAGCTTAGGAACTCCAGCGTCAGAAGTTCGAAAGTAGGCTGAGGTTGACGACAGAGGTCCCACAGACCGACCTTTTGCAGTAGGCTTTGAACACTGGCTAACATTCCGAGTTCTCGCAGACAGTCAGTGGCAATGTAGCGGGTAGGTTGCAGACCGCGGTTTTGGAAGCGGATGAAACGGTCTCTCTGGGTTACTCCAGCTTCGCCTTCTCTAAAAATGATGGAATCCATAACATGCAAGAGTGAAGAGTGAGGGAGGAAGGATTTTGTGAGGTTTTGTGAGAAAAATGGTAGAATGAGGGAGATAGAGGTTCGGGTTAAATACGGGAGAGTTTTAATGAAATGTTTGATGATAATGGGGGGTTAATGGGGGTAGTGGAGAGGTTACGGCGGTTGTGGAATGAATGGGTAGTGTTTTGGGTAGGTTATGGATGGAGAAGAAGAGGGGACACGATGAGAAATAGTTCTGTTTCTCACGATTCCTGTAATAGAGGTCGTCACGGTCGTGACAGGGGCGTGACGGTCGTGACACGCTAAATGAGCACGTCACGATCGTAAGTTAGGTGTGACGACCGTGAGGCATGCTTTGCTGAATAATTCCCAGAAAGAAACATGTTTCTCACGTGATTCATAAATCAATAATAATTTATTTTATTTAGTAACACTTATATTAAATACACACCATATTGTATATCATTTGCAACACAGTAGTATACGAACCTGCATGAAAGATTGTATACGTGATATAATGCAGGTATGACAGTATATAGAAAAAATATGTAAGTTGCTAAAAATGGAGAAATAATTGAAATTAAAGGTGCATTGCATAAAGTAAAAAAATGAAATTACAGAAACGGAAATTATGTTATGAAATTGTTGCGAAAGATAAATTTAACTAGAAACGAAAATAATGAGAAAAAATAATGAGAAAAATTAAACTAAATCACTTATAGCCGTTTCAAAGGCGTTTCTTCAGGTCTTCGATGGCGGAGTCCAAATGATAGAATTGTTCGCAGGCCATGTCAGTCAATCCTATAATGTCCAATCGCATGCTCTTAATGTCTTCTTTGAATAGATTAATGTCAGTTTGGTAGGCATTGAGAGTGTGCCTGATGTTTTGTAAGTTGTTAGCATAATCTCCTTGATTCGCTCCAGGGGTTTCATGAACTTTGTCAGTTGGGTCAATGTCATGGTATCCAGGAGGTGTCTCAGGGTCAGTTTCAACAGCGGTCATTATATCATCTGTTATCCTGTGAGACTGAGGTGTTTCAGGAGTAGCTGGATAATCAGGTGGGTTTAACTCATAAAGCCAGTTATCCTTATTGTGAACACTTACTCTAGCATGATTGGGTAATGTGAACAGGGTTACTACTTCGTTCCGGATTAGGTACTCAAAAGGTGGGCGTCCTAAATTCCTTATGATATGTCTATTGAAGCAGAATTTAAGATTCATTGGGCGGATGGTTCCCAGACGGGTGCACCTGTCCAGTTGGTACCTAAGTCCTATGGCATCAGCAATCATGGTTACAAGACCTCCTACTAATATAGGTAATTCAGGTTCTTCTTGGATGCGGGTGAAGGTTTGCATCATGAAAGGTACACCATTAACAGACTGTCCATTAGTGAAACATGACATAATAAATACTTCATCTTTAGAAACTCCGGTAATGTTTTCTTCTTTTCCAAAGAAGGTGTGGGCAAGGAATTTGTGGAAGTAACGGAGAGCAGGATTATGGATCTCATCATTATTCATGTCATTTGGTTCAGGGTGGTAGTTTCCGGTTAGAGATCCCCAAAAGAAGTCTAGCTCCACATCCATCAATTCTACCTGTGTGGTAATGAAAGCGAATGGTCCACTAGGGAATCCTAACAAGTCAGCTAGTTCTTTATGATTAAAGTCGTATTCTATCCCAAATAGGCGGAAACTAATAAATCCTTTCCTAAATCCAAAACCGCGCTCAGGTAGGTAAAGTAAGGAGCTAAGGAACTCAAGGGTAAGCTCACGGTAAGTCGCAAACTTATGTTGGATCAATGCATTCTCCCATCCGAGTCGGTTGAACAAGTACATGACACTATCATGTATACCTAGGGTTTCCATAGTCCTATCATCTGGGTACAGGGTCAAATCCATTTGCCTCTGTGATAACTCTTCGAACTTCATTCTTTGGTTCCTACCTCTAAATTTGGTTTCCATATAGTTAATTGGTTGGTTAGCCATGGTCAGTGCAAATATGGGGAAACAAATCAATGGAAAAGACTTTAGAAAATCTGTAAAAAAGTGATTTAAGATAAAAAAAATAAGAAAATGAAATGCATAATGTAACGGCGATAATGGTAATGTAAAATAAAATTGACAAAACAATTTAAACAAATAGTAAAAACGATAAATAACAATGTGCTAAAAGAAAAGAATAGTTAAAATAAGTAAATAAGTAAATGGGTTGCCTCCCACTAAGCGCTGTTTTTATTGTCAAAAGCCTGACGTAATGCTTTGGTTTAGATTAATCAGGGGAATTAGTGGACAATTCTAAAAGCTTTAGATTATTCGCATAACCTCTATTTTCAACTTTATGATAGTGTTTTAGACGTTGTCCGTTTACTATGAATGGTTCACTATCCTTACCCTTAATTTCTATTGCTCCACTTGGGAATACTTTAGTTATATCAAAGGGTCCTGACCATCTAGACTTTAATTTTCCAGGAAATAGCCTAAGTCTTGAATTAAAGAGGAGTACAACGTCTCCCACACTAAATTCTTTCCTAGATAGGCGTTTATCATGCCATCGCTTGGTTCTTTCTTTATATATCTTAGCATTTTCATATGCATCTAACCTTAATTCTTCTAATTCGTTAATGTCTAGGATTCGCTTTTCTCCTGCAGCATTATAGTTTATATTGAGAGTTCTGATCGCCCAATAAGCTTTGTGTTCTAGTTCTACTGGGAGGTGACAAGATTTTCCATAGACTAGTTGGAAAGGTGTAGTACCTATGGGTGTCTTGTAAGCGGTCCTATAAGCCCATAGAGCTTCATTAAGTTTAGATGACCAATCTTTCCGAGATATGGCGACAGTCTTTTCTAAGATTTGTTTAATCTCTCTGTTTGAGACTTCGACCTGTCCACTTGTTTGTGGGTGATATGGTGTAGCCACACGGTGTCTTACTCCATACTTAGATAGTAATTTGTCAAAGATTTTTGAAATGAAGTGCGAGCCACCGTCACTTATGACGAGTCGAGGCACACCAAATCTGGGAAAGATTATATTTTTGAAAAGCTTTATTACTACTCGTGTATCATTTGTAGGAGAAGCTATGGCTTCGATCCATTTCGAGACATAATCAACAGCTACGAGTATGTAATTATTACCGAAAGATGATGGGAATGGTCCCATGAAATCTATTCCCCAGACGTCGAAGATTTCTACTTCTAAAATTCCCTTTTGGGGCATCTCATCTCTTCTTGAAATATTACCCGTGCATTGACACCGATCGCAATTTATAACAGCGATGTGGACATCCTTCCATAGATTAGGCCAGTATAAGCCGGCTTGCAAGATTTTTGCACAAGTCTTGGAAGTGCTTGCATGTCCACCATAAGGAGATGAATGGCATTGAGCAATGACATCTTCTATTTCTTCTTCGGGAATACATCGGCGAAAGATTCCATCTGGTCCTCTTTTGAACAATAATGGTTCATCCCAATAGTAATGTTTCAGGTTATGAAAGAATTTCTTTTTCTGCTGATAGGTTAGATCAGGTGAAAGAGCTCCTGCGGCTAGGTAGTTGACAATGTCAGCGTACCATGGCAGTCCTACAGTTGTCTGTATTGTTTCCACGGGTTCTGCTTCATTTATATCTAACTGCGCTAGGTCGCTTCCTATTTGTGCTATCAGCTGTTCATACGGAAAATCATCGTTAATCGGCACTTGTTCGGGTTTAATCCCTTCTATTCTAGATAAATGGTCCGCTACGACGTTTTCAGTACCTTTTTTATCTTTTATTTCTAGATCAAACTCTTGTAAGAGTAAAATCCATCTTAAGAGTCTTGGTTTAGCGTCTTTCTTAGTTAATAGATATCGGATAGCAGCATGGTCTGTGTAAATGATTATTTTCGCTCCAACTAGGTAAGAGCGGAATTTGTCAAGCGCGAAGACAACTGCTAGCAATTCTTTTTCTGTAGTAGCGTAGTTCATCTGGGCAGAATCCAAGGTTCTACTGGCATAGTAAATCGCATGGAGTTTCTTTTCCTTTCTCTGGCCCAGGACTGCGCCTACAGCATAGTCACTCGCATCGCACATGATTTCAAAAGGTAATCTCCAGTCAGGGGGTTGCATGATTGGTGCGGTGATGAGGGCTGTTTTTAGAGTTTCGAATGCTTTAAGACAATCTTCATTGAATATGAACTCAGCGTCTTTCATTAATAAACCAGTGAGAGGTTTAGTGATTTTCGAGAAATCTTTGATGAATCGTCGGTAAAAATCGGCGTGTCCTAAAAAGCTTCATATTTCTCGAACGGTTTTAGGGGGTTGAAGATCTTTTATTACTTCAATCTTAGCTTTATCAACTTCAATTCCCTTGTCGGATATTACATGACCTAATACTATTCCTTCGTTGACCATAAAATGACATTTCTCCCAGTTAAGCACGAGATTTACTTTTACACATCTTTCTAACACCATTTCTAAGTTCGATAAGCATCCTTCAAAACTTTGCCCGCATACAGAGAAGTCGTCCATGAACACTTCCATGATGTTGTCTATAAAATCTGCGAAGATTGACATCATACATCTTTGAAAGGTTGCAGGAGCGTTGCACAATCCAAAGGGCATTCGCCTGTAAGCGAATGTTCCATAAGGACATGTGAATGTAGTCTTCTCTTGATCATCAGGATGGATAGGGATTTGGAAAAATCCTGAGTAACCGTCAAGATAACAGAAGTAAGAATGCTTGGCTAATCGTTCTAACATTTGATCTATGAAAGGTAGTGGGAAATGATCCTTTCGAGTGGCTTTGTTTAGCTTATGATAATCTATGCACACTCTATATCCCGTCACTACTCTTTGTGATATCGATTCGCCTTGAGCGTTTTTCACGACAGTGATACCTCCTTTCTTTGGCACTACATGTATTGGACTAACCCATTCACTATCAGAGATTGGATATATTATCCCGACATCTAATAATTTCTTAACTTCTTCTTTTACTACAGTGCTAAGGGTTGAGTTAATTCTTCTTTGAGATTCTCTGGAGGTTCTGCAATCTTCTTCTAGCAGAATACGATGCATACAAATTGAAGGACATATTCCTTTGAGATCAGATATGTTATATCCTAATGCAGTTGGATATTTCTTCAAGACATCTAAAAGTCTCTTTGTTTCTATAGTTCCTAAACTGGAATTTACTATAACTGGTCTTTTACATTCAACGTCTAAGAATTCGTACCTTAGGTTATTAGGTAAAGTTTTTAATCCCAATGTAGGTTTATCTTTACTTGGCATGGGATCCGGTGTAAGTGCTAAGCTTTCGCTCAGACTAACATCCTGATACGGTTTTCGCCAATTATCATCTTCGAAAATCGGAGGGATTTGAATTTTCATTATTTCAGAATAAGTGGTCTCCTTCAACTCCATTTCTCTTACACATTCGTCAATTACGTCCATTAGATAGCATGTATCCTCTATAGCTGGTGATTGTAAGAATTGTGTTAAAACAAATTCAACTTTCTCTTCACCTACTTCAAAGGTTAGCTTTCCTCTTTTTACGTCTATTATAGCTCCGGCGATAGCTAAGAATGGTATTCCTAGTATGATAGGTGTAGTGGAGTCTTCAGAGATGTCCATGATTATAAAATCAGTAGGAATGTAGAATTTTCCTATACGCACTGGGACGTTTTCTAGTATGCCTACAGGATATTTAACAGAGCGATCGGCTAGTTGAACAGACATTTTAGTTGGTCTCAGGTCTCCCATGTCTAGCCTTTTGCAAATCGTTAAGGGCATAACACTGATACTGGCTCCTAAATCGCATAGAGCTTTGTCAATGACGAATTTTCCTATTACACAGGGTATAGAGAAACTTCCTGGATCTTTTAGCTTAGGAGGCATGTTATTCTGAATTATGGCGCTACACTCGGCAGTAAGTGTAACTGTTCTGTTATCCTCTATCTTTTTCTTATTGGATAAGATTTCTTTTAAAAACTTGGCATACGAGGGTATTTGGGTAATTGCTTCTGTAAACGGAATAGTAATATTCAACTGTTTCAGAAGTTCGACAAATTTCTTAAATTGACCCGTCGTCTTGGAACTTATTAATCTTTGAGGGTACGGAATTGGTGGTTTATAGGGTGGTGGAGGCACATAAGGTTGTTCTTTCTCCACTACCTCTCGACTTTCATCTTCCTTTTCTTCTGGATCATTCACCACTTCAGTCGGTTTATCCGGTTTTTGGTACATGGCTGGATTGTCAAGTCTTGGATCGGTAGGTCCGTCAAGTTCCTTGCCACTTCTTAATATTACAGCGTTAGCATGTCCTTTCGGATTAGGTTGAGGTTGTCCAGGGAACACTCCAGCTGGTGCAGCAGTAGGTGCTTGTTGTTGAGCTACTTGTGAAATCTGAGTTTCAAGCATTTTGTTATAGGTAGCTAATGCATCTACTTTGCTCACTAATTGTTTAATCTGCTCACTAGTGTGAATGTTTTGGTTTAAGAAGTCCTTGTTTGTCTGAGATTGGCTAGCTATAAAGCTTTCCATCATTAATTCAAGGTTCGATTTTCTAGGGATGTTAGGAGCAGTCTTTTGATATCCTGGTGATGCAGCTGGTGCTTGACCTGGTGCGTAATAAGCATTGTTATTCTTATAGGAGAAGTTCGGATGATTCTTCCAACCTGGGTTGTATGTGTTTGAGTAAGGGTTTCCTTGAGCATAATTCACTTGATCAGTGAGAGTTCCTGTCAATAGTTGACAATCAGAAACTTCGTGTCCTGGGACTCCACATAACTCACAGTTAGGTGTTACTGCAGCCACGGTGGCTGCAGGTGTTATGGCCAAGTTATCGATCTTTTGGCTTAGTTGGTCAAACTTCGCATTGACTTGGTCCATACTACTTACTTCGTACATACCTCCCTTTGTTGGTTTCTCAGTTGCGACTCTCTCGCTTCCCCAAAGGTAATGATTCTGAGCCATACTTTCGATAAGTGCATAGGCATCTCTATATTCTTTGTCCATCAATGCACCACCCGCGGCAGCGTCAATTGTCATTCTTGTGTTGTACAAGAGTCCATTATATAAGGTATGGATGACCATCCAGTCTATTAATCCATGATGTGGACAAAGTCTAAGTAGATCCTTATAGCGTTCCCAAGCTTCGAATAATGATTCAATTTCTCTTTGCTTAAATCCGTTGATCTGAGCTCTCAGCATGGCTGTCTTGCTAGGTGGAAAATACCTATTCAAGAAAACTTTCTTAAGTTCTGCCCATGTAATTACTGAGTTCGAAGGCAGAGATTGAAGCCAAGCTCTTGCTCTGTCTCGAAGCGAAAAAGGAAATAAACGTAGTCTAATAGCTTCTTGGGTAACTCCATTGGCTTTTACGGTATCTGCATATTGCACAAAGATCGAAAGATGAAGATTCGGATCCTCGGTAGGATTTCCGGAGAATTGATTTTGTTGCACGGCTGATATCAACGAAGGTTTTAGTTCGAAATCATTTCGGTTGATAGCCGGCGCTGCAATGCTTGAATGCGGTTCACCTTGCGAAGGATTAGCGTAATACTTGAGTGGATGAGTTTGTTCTTCAGCCATCCCTGCGTCTTTTGACTTTATGACTGGTTTAGGCGGATCTAATTGAAGATCTGGAATATTGGAATTATTTTCGAAATCGAATATGCGTCTTCTTACGTGTAAGAAGCGTTCCGATTCAGGGATTAGAGGTTGCAAGTCTTTGCTTTTAGAGCGAGTACTTGGCATACACTCGGAGATTAGATTAAATTAAATAGTTGATACCTTAGTCTAGACAATGCTACATAAATGCACTAGCAACTAAATTAAGGAATCCCCGGCAACGGCGCCAAAAACTTGATGGGCTAAAGACGTGTCTACTTATGCGTCTAGCGGTATCTTACTGCAAGTGCACAGCCTATCGAAGTAATATTTAAGATTATCGATCCACAGGGATTCTATTGTTACTTAGTGCTAGATGAACTTCTAGTTTAGCTAAGGCGAATGGTTGTCACGATTGTTGTTGGTTTTTAAGGCTATTAAAGGCGGAATTAGATTTAAGTTTTTAATAAAATAATACTAAGGCGGTCGGTATGTAATTATACTAACTTAGGTGGGTCAATCTAACCTAGGCTTATAAAGGTGTTCACTTAATCTATTCGGTAGAGATTACTAGTTTAAATACCCTCAACTCACACTCTCGTGGTCTTATATCAGATCTTATCCCTAAAGCCCTATGCCTGCTCTCGCTAGCCCATAAGTGTTTAGAGGTAATTTTTGGAAACTTAGTAATTCTAATTTATCTTAAAGCGCTCTCGCTGTGTTTAATTTAAATGCCTAACTTTAGCTATCTGGTTAAAATCTCACACTCTCGTGGTCTTGACCCAACCTAATACCCTTTTCTTACTCTCGTAACGAAAAGGTCTATTTCAATTAAAAAGTATCAGCCAGAATGTTAAGTGATTAATTATTTTCAGCCTATGGTTATATTTTACCGGTTAAGTTCGTTATAACTACATACCGCCCTAAGGTGTTTAGCTACTCATCGAGGTTGAACCAGACAGAGAATTAAATAATAACTTACTCATGGCAGAAAAATAAATAGACATTATAATTAAATTAAATTGCAATAAATTGAAAAACCTGATTAACAAATAATTGAGCAGACTCCTTCTTCCACAGACCGGAAAGCTCGGAGTAGGCGGAAATTAAAAATGAACGAATGCTGAAGGTTGGAAACAAATAAATGTATAACAATTCCCTAATGTTGGAAATTGTTATACGGTTGGTTTGGATACAAATAAAACGAAACAGAAAATAAAATAATGCTGGAATGGAAATGCTGGTTCGTAAGGTAGTTCGGCAGAGCTTCCGCAGGAATTTTGGATAATGAAGTCTGTCCCTGAGTTCACAGAGCTTGTACTATTTATAGAGTCTTTATTGGGCTGGATTCTTGGTCCCTTGTTGCATGGGCCTTGCTGAAGTTGTTGAGGAAATGCTGGAACGTGGCAACAAAAATGGGAGAAGTCGTCTTCACGTGCTGCCTTGAGGAGAAATAAGAGGAGAAGTGGTCTTCACTGGTGCCTTGACGTAGTCTGAGTCAAAACCAAGTTTTATCCTTGTCACGGGCGTGACAAGGTCTTCACGTTCGTAATTTGAGGATTTTAAGTGTCACGGTCGTGACTGCTTCCTTACGGTCGTGATGGCCCAATTTGGGGTGTCACGGTCGTGACACCCTTGTAACGACCGTGGCTGCAACAAATTATGCAGTCTTTTTGCAGGCTTCTGCCTTTCTTCATCTCCTTGTGGTCTCTTTTGTTCCTTTTCTCTTAATTCATGATTCGGCTTCACATAACGATGTACCTGCAAAATAGTAAGAAAAACTCGAGAAATCGAGTGTTAAAACGGTGAATGCGCGATAAAACGTCAATGAAATCTAGCGATATAATCGATGCGTTTTCTCATTATCAGGTACCTATTCAATTTTTCCCGTGATATATGGAGGCTTTAAATGACTTTTCATATCCTCATCTGGTCTCTCGAATAATGCATTTTGCTCCTCCATGCAACCGTTGTTCATGACATAATAATAAACTGGCCTGTGAGTAGCCATTTCTATTTCAGTGTTGTCCTATAACTATTCGACCTTAGTGACTTGGTCGAACTCCCGTCGTTGTACATATACCACGTTTACCATAAGGTCTAAAGATGCCTCTAAGTTTGATTCAAAGTCATTAGTAAGCATCTTGTCTTCCGCGTCCACACGCTCTTGCTCCTTTTCAGCCTTGTCTTCTTGAGTAGGAAATACCTTCCCCTCCACAGGCTTCTTTTCGACAATTTTTAATTCTTTTTTCTCAACCTTTCAATCAGGCACATTGGTGCTTGAATCAACTTTCTGATTTTCTCTAGCCTCTCTCTCTTCTTTTTTCTCCTTTGTTCTCTCCTCCATTGAGATCTGGTTATTGGATTTTTACCTTTGTAGTTCTCATAGATATAGGTTGATTTCTTGGAAGTCTGGAACTCCCTACAGCACCCCATTGATGGAATCCTATCAACCTCGAAGTTCTTCCATTTTCATTGGCCTTGCTCTCTGTTTTCAACCGGCTTCACCCACTTTCTTCTAGAAGCCTCTGCAGTTGGTTTGAAAGTGGTGGGTCTGGCACCCGAGAACCTCTGCTTCTCTTGATCCTGCCCCCTGTATGGCTCTCTCTTATCGAAGAATTGGTGGCTACCAGCATCCTTCTAGTTCCTTCTGGCCTTTGCCAATTGAACTCCCTTAATTTTTTGGGCTATTTTTTTTGTCGAACACGACGATACACCTACGACAGAGGATGACCTACGAATTTTTCTTCTAACTTCTGTGCAAAAAATTGATCAGACCCTCTTCCTCCTTTGGGAAGGCTATCTTCTTATATTCCTCTTGACGCCGCTCATCTTCAGTCTCCATCGAAGTTTGTTATGAAACTTCGACCATATTGATGTCCATCGTAACATACTTGGCAATTTCTAGATTTTGAAATTCCATTGTAAGGCCATCAGCAGCCTTTTCCATTCGTACAAAATTGTTAGTGATTTCAGTTGAGTCGAAACCATCAACAGTTTTATTATTAATGACTTCGACGACTCCTTTGGTGAGGCCATCAGTAATCCCACATAAACAATCTTTAATAATCTCCTCGTCAAGATCCTTAGTGATCTTAACCATGACAACATCATTGACAAAGTCACTGGTGACTTCAACCATGTTAACATTATGAGAAAAGTCATCAATGACCTCGATCATATTGACAACAAAAGACTCAGTAAAATAGGTGTCATCTATCTGTAAAGGGTCAACATCGATTTTCATCTGAGCCTTGGCTTTCTCACCGAACCTTAATCTCCCGTCCTTGATGGCACTTTGAACAAGATCCCTGAAAAGAAAACATTGAGATGTTTTATGACCCAAAAAATTATGATACTTACAAAACCCTCTCTTCTTCCTTTGCTCTAAAGGAGGTATTTTAGCACCGGGAGGCACTATCATTTGACCATCCTTAACTAATAAGTCAAAAATTTCGTCACATTTGGTGACAACGAAGGTGTAAGTTCTCTTAGGGAACTTATCGTTTTTATCAGGTTCGAGCGGATTCTTGCCGTTTGAGGGAGCTAAGACCTTACATGAATAAGGGGGCCCCTGCTTTAATTCAGCGAGATTGATCTCACTTTCGTCAAAGTTTAAAGGCTCATTATATTGGCCCCCATCATCTTAATTAAATTTGATTTAGGCTACCCTCTTGTTTTTATTTGCCCTAACATTTTCCTCTTTTAAAAGTTTTAATTATCGAACCCTGTCAGCCAATTTGGCCATATCTCTTAGGTACTGGGTATCTAGTTTCTTCCTAATAGAATAATCTAGACCTCCAACGGCCATTTCGACCAGTTCGTACTCTGGCACTTGTGTAAAACACCTGGCCTTAAGTAAATAAAATCTGTTCAAATAATCATCTATTGGCTCAGTAAAATTTTGTTTGATACTGACCAATTTCTTCAAGCTAATCTTGGTTTGTCCCATATAAAATTGTTCATGGAACAATATTTCTAAGTGATTCCGGTTATAGATCGAATTTGGTGGCAAGGTTGTGAACCATGTAAAAGCATTATTAGGTGAGAGAACTTGGAAAATATTTTATCCTAAGATTTTCATTATTTGAAATCTCTCCAGCACCTGTTCTACATTGGATTCAGTGGTATCCCCCAAAAACTTAGTGAACTTAAGAACTTTCCATCTAGGTGTTAGGTATGACTGTAAAATATATTTTGATAATGGCAAAGTATAGTTTGGTCTCTGAAAACCAAAGTTGACTCTGTTTCGCGCCATTATTTTTTTGACCATGGCTGCTAGATTGTTATCCGCGGCCATATCATCACATCAAATATGTTGTACAACGTTGTCAGCATTTTAGTCCCTATTCACCATTACTACCCTGGGTCTCTCCTCAATGGGAATTTGAGGTAGGGCTCTAGGAATTTTGACTCTAGGTTGTTCGAGTACCGCTCTTGCATCGGCTAGATTTGCATGGGGAGGATCTCCTTGGTTTTGTTGAACCTGATTAATAGTGGAATCCTCTTCGAGGGCTACTCTTTGATTTACCAATATGTATTCTCTCTGTGGATCTGGAGGAAGTTATGCAAGGTGTGTCATCTACTTCGTTACTTGTTGGTTGGATCGAGTGGTGCTTTGTATTAGAGGATTAAGAATCGTCCCCATTGTTTGGGCCAACATTTAGACCATTTCGTGGTTACTCTCATCCATTTGTTGCCTAATGACTGCTGCAGAGTTATTGGTCAAGTTTGGCATTTGGGTGGAATAACCTATTCCTACAGGTTGTCTATTTCGACCCATGTTTATCCCAGAGCCCGACCCTTGTAATGACGAAGTAACTTTCATTACAGGTTCTGAGAATGTTGAGGCGACATTATGCAAATTCGCCATCATGGATGTTGGTATTCCATATGGTTGATCTCGATTTCCAAAAGGCACAGAGAAACCTGGAGGCATGAAAGGCCTATTCGAAGCAATCCCCACTGGTGGAGGAGTTACTTGAGGGCCCCTTGGCCCAATATAATTTAGAATGGGCTCACTATGGGTAATTGATTGCGTGGGCATTGAACTTGCCATAGATGACATTGGTTCTGATACAGTCACTAGGACCGTTGCTGCCCCAATTGAAGACACTTGGGGTGGTTCTCAATTATTACTCGATGAACTTTGAGGAATTGAAACATTTGGCTGATTGGAATTCACCATTTTATTAGTATACCTTCTCCTTGGTCTATCCTCGCTACTGGTGGCTACTTTGCCACTTCTTAATAACATACAACGGAGTTTTCAAAGAGAAAAGATAACAAAACGAAATTGCAATAAGAACACTACTAGCACGGTCCCACTGGGTGTGCCAATTTTTTTACTGGGAAAAATAGTAAACAACCATTGGTCTTTCCAATTGAAAAAGATTTGGTTTACATACAGGATCGACTACACAAATCGTAAGACATGTGCTAGCAATTCTTAATTTAAAGTTTGGGAAATAATGAAGATTTCAATATTATTGATGATCTAACAACTAAAAACTTTGAAATTTAGAGGCCGTAAAGTGCAGAAAGTTGATCAAAGACAATTAAATAACTTGAATAATAAAAAGACAAACTTTGTAGTAAAAATGTGAAATTTGCATTGAAGTGTAAAAATATGGTTTAATCAAACGTACATTTTCTTCGACATACTCTTTTTCTCTACACGCGGATACTTTGAGTAATTTCAGAAACTTTGTACAAATTTTGGAACACCATCATCCTAGCACTAAAACTTCTATTTATAATGATAAAAAATAACTGACCCTAACGGTTGTACTACAAACAAATGACAAGTGGCGTTCGACATGTCTTCTTTCCTTAGAAAAACTCCATGTGTCCTTCTTCACAAATCTGGATAAGAACAAAAGTTCCCTCCTTTATTTGAATTCAAATCACGCGTCGAAATATCATCTTATGTCGAACCACCTTCAAAATATTTTTTCCCTCACATCTTATTCAACATTTCCTCTTCACACAAAGGGTTGTTTCGACCAAAGCAAACAAGTCTCATAACCCTGTCTAAACACTATCATCACTTCATGTAATTCTATTTATTGTTTCTTTAAATTTGGGAGCTAACAGTTGTACATACCAGGCATGAAGAGTAATTTGCTCAGTATAGGGCAGCTAGTCAAAAAGAACTACAAGGTATCGATTGAAAACAAGATGATGAGAGTTCTCGAAGCAGGTGGTAGGTTGATCTTAAAGGATCCAATGTCTCAGAATAGGATCTTTTGGATTTAACTCGATGTGAAGGAGCATAAGTGCATAGCAACTACAGCCAGCAGAGATGAATGGTTATGGCATTTTCGACTAGGCCATCTCAACTTCAATGACATTAAACAGTTAAAGAGAAAAAATATGGCTCCAAGATTACCTGAAATCGACATTCCAAGTGAAGTATGTAAAGAGTGTATTCAATCGAAACAACACAAGAATAGCTTCAACAAGGATACGGGAAGGAAGTCGAAGGAAATTCTAGAAGTCATATACTCTGATGTATATGGTCCAATCCAGGTGGATTTGATTGTATGCAACATATACTTTGTCACGTTCATAATTGATTACAGTCGAAAGCTCTGGACTTACCTTATCAAGAAGAAAAGTGATGTGATCGAGGTATTTTCCAAATTAAAATTTATGGTCGAAAGACAGAGTGGTCAAAAGCTGAAAATTCTGAGGACTGATGGGGGTGGAGAGTATGTGCCAAAAGAGTTTGATGCATTATGTGAAAAAGAAGGGATTGTATGAGATGGTGCCACCCTACACTCCACAGAAAAATGAAATTGTATAAAGAAAGAAAGAACCATCATGAACATGGTGAGAAGTATGTTAAATGGAAAGCATCTACCCAAAGAATTATGGGGAGAAGCGGTTTCGACAATAACATACATATTAAATAGATGTGCGACGAAGAAGCTTGAAGGAATTACACCAGAAGAATGTTGGTCTGGTGTCAAGCCTAGCTTTAGTCACTTGAAGGTGTTCGGATCTATAACACATAGACATGTGCCAGATCAGTTGAGAAGGAAGCTTGATGACAAGTCGAATCAGATGATCTTGATAGGATATCATTTGGCTGGAGGTTACAAGTTGTTCGACCTAGTAAGTAAGCAGGTAGTGATCAGCAGGGAAGTAATCATAGATGAGCTTAAAGAATGGTATTGTACTAAGAATGTCAAGAAGGATTCAATGTGAATATCTTATGGAGAACCAGCCGCTGAAGTCGAAAGAGAAGTTCAACAGGAACAAGTCAGATATGAAGCCGGCCCCAGCAGACCTCGGCGAACAAGGCACATTCTTGCAAGGATGCAAGAATGTGTGGTTATGTAAAATGATGTGGTCAATGAAGAGGGTGAGGTGGTACATTATGCTTTCTAAGCAGATGTCGAACCAGTAAATGCAGCTGAGGCATTGAAAGATTCAAATTGGGTGAAAGCAATGAATGAGGAAATAGATTCCATCGAAGTCAACAACACCTGGTCACTTGTCGAATTGCCTCAAGGAAAGAAGGAAATTGGTGTGAATTGGGTTTACAAGGCGAAGGTGAATCCTAAAGAAGAATTAACTCAGCACAAGGTGAGACTTGTGGCAAAAGGATTTCTACAAAAGGAAGGAATCGACTTTAACGAAGTTTTTGCACCTATTGCTAGGATCGAAACAATCAGATTGGTTGTTGGTCTAGCAAACATGAACAATTAGAACATGTGTCAGATGGATGTGAAATGTGAATTTCTGAATGGCCCCTTAGACGAAGATGTTTATGTTGCATAAGCAGTTGGGTTTGTGAAACAAGGCGAAGAAAGAAAGATGTACAAACTGCATAAAGCCCTGTATGGACTTAAGCAAGCTTCAAGAGCTTGTAATAAGAAGATCGACACCTTTCTAAGGGAGAAGAAATTTTCGAAGTGCACAACTGAGCATGGAATATACGTAAGAAGAAGCAATAATGAATTGCTTATACTATGTCTCTATGTCGATGATCTGTTAATAACAGGAAGTTGTAAGAAGGAGATTGAAGATTTCAAACATGACCTAAATGAGAAGTTTGAAATGCCAAACTTAGGAAATCTCTCATATTTCCTTGGCATCGAATTCTGCAAGAGTAGTAGAGGTTTGATGATGCAGCAAAGAAGACATGCAGGCAAAATACTTAAGAGATTTGAGACGCAAGATTGCAACCAAACTTAAGATGACGTCGACCCAACCCAATATAGAAGACTTATTGGGTCACTTTGATAACTTTTTTACACAAGGTATGACTTAACATACAGTGTGGGTATGGTAAGTAGATTCATGCAGAAGGCAAAGGTATCACACATAACAGCAACGAAGAGGATACTGCGGTATCTGAAAGGAACTCTCGACTACAAAATTTTATTTCCTACAGCTGATGAAGGAAAAGAATGCAAGATAGTGGGATACAATGATTCAAGTTGGTGTAGTGATGCTAAGGATCGAAAATCTACAGTTGGATATGTATTTATGTTAGGTGGTGCACCAGTTGCTTGGAGTTCGAGAAAGGAGTCAGTAGTGACATTGCCATAATGCGAAGCAGAATACATAGTTGCTTCTCTCTGTGCATGTCAAAAAACATGGATGGTGAACCTGGTCGAAGAGATTACAAGGAAGAGTCATGGAGCAATTACCATGAAGATCGATAACATGTCAGCTATTAATCTGGCGAAGAATCCGATAGCACATGGTCGAAGCAAGCACATCGAAATGAGGTTCCATTATCTTCGAGAGCAGGTAGCATAAGGGAAGATGAACTTGAAACACTACGAACTGAGCATCATATCGTAGACATCATGACGAAGGGAGTGCAGGTCGAAGTGTTCAAGAAGTTAAGGTCTATGACGAATGTAGATAGTTTAGACACAATGAATTAGGTGGTGTGTTAAATATATAATTCATTGCTTTAGAAAGATTAGATTTGATTTAGAAAGATCATAATTGATTTAGAAAGATTATATTAGATATTTTTGGACTTTTATATTTGGACTTTAACTTGAGATGCAAGTTAACCTAAATCTATAAATAGGGAGAAACTCTTTTCATTGTAATCATCAAGTTTGATAATCACGGTTTTATAGTTGCAAAATGATAATAAAATTTCACAGTTGTGGGCAGAAAATTACTATGCAGTTCATACTCATCTTTTTTAATCATGTTCTTGTTTTTTGTTCATTATCATTACATAACAATCTTGAGATCAAAATTGAGAAGAATTCACCATAGATTGTGGTTGAATTTCAACAATATTAAATTTAAATTTAATGTTATTAATTTATTAGTTTATTGATCTATTTAACTATAAATTAAATAGTTTATTTGATAATTAACAAGAAGGGGATTTTTAAATATGCTAACTAACCGAATAGAGTTTTCAAAAAGGTAAGGATAAAGCTTAAAACTAAACTTATAATCGACCACATGTCCGACATAAGCCTTGCAAAACCTACATCGGCTCCATCTATTTCAATTTCTATTAGTGAGGTTACATTGAGGTTGTGATTTGATTAAAAAATTACACATATATTTAGTGTATTAGTATGCATTAGATATGTTAATTTGCCTGTTTAATGTGAGATTTCTGTTTAGAGTCTTAAAGATAGAGAATTTTCTTCCCTAAAGACGATAATGAAAAATAAAATCTCTCAAATACACTTCAAAAATAGAAAAAATATCTTCCATCTTTAGAAGTCTCCTTCCCATCTAAATTATTATAATGAATATAAATTTTAAATTTATGTGTTGGTTTATTTATCATTTAATATAATTTATTTTATAAAAAATTAAGATTGTTAGCAAAAGATAAATGTCTAAATAATTATTTTAAATTATTTTAAGTTTGAAAATATGGTGATCACGACTCTTATAAATATAGATCAAGTATTGTTTAAATAATAGATTTGCAGATCTTTTAATTTTATTTTGATTAGTTTTTGTTTAAAAAAGATATAGAAAAATCTTTTTAAAAAATTTTAAAAGTAATTTTATGTAGATTTAATTTGGATTTAAACACTTCTAATATCTATCTCAATTTTAAAAGACACATTATTATAATTTTTTTAATATATATATATATATATATATATATATATATATATATATATATATATATATATATATATATATATATATATATATATATATATATATATATATATATATATATATATATATATATATAATTTGTAATAAAAAATTATATTTTTTTATGTGATCATTATGTATTTTCTCGCACAACCGTAAAAATTAATTTTTAAGTCAAAGAAAATCACAACTACAATAAATAATAAAATTCTCCTTCAAAATGATTAACACCATTGAATTCAAATTTAAAAGTTTTAACTAAATAGGAAGAAATTTATAAGATTCAAATCTAGAAATTTTAATTAAATGAGAAGAAATTTATGTAATCTCATACTAGTGAGTTGAAATATTATATTAGGAATGGTCTCTTATTAATGAATTTATTTCACTTAAATTTCATGGATGTTTTGACTCATAATTTTGAGAAGCGGTCCATTCTCTCCTTTTCTCTATCTTCTTGGTTTGTAGCTATTTTTGACTAATAATTTTGAGAACAGCTCCATTCTTTAATTCTTTTTCTGTCCTTTTAATTTGTCTCTTTAACACAACTACGCAAATTAAATGCTTATTTTTCTTGCTTCTAGAATGAATAGATTACAAATAAGATACTCTATCCATTCTCAATTACTTATTTACTTTTACTTTTTATATTACTTAAGTTCTTAAAAAATTAACTAAAAAAACTAAATTTATTTATATTACATTACTTTTATTTCTTTCTTCAATAAATAAATGAATCTCACTTTACTTTATCTACCCACCTCAATTTAGAAAAGAGATAACCACAAACGATAAATTTTTATTTTTAATTTAGTAAGCAAATTTTACTAATAATTCTCTCTATTGAATTACTTGTGTCTATCAATCTCCTAAATATTTAAAATTTCATATTCTAAATAAATAAGAGTGCTTAGGATATAAGAATGATGCAAATATTTAGAACAATCATGAATTTCTATAAAACGGTAGCGGCAACATAATGAACGAGGTTAAAGGAATCTAACTGACGTGGAATTTTGTGAAAATTAAGAAAGATTCTCACAAACTATGTCACTATTCTGATGAAGAACATAAATGTAGTAACGTGCTGATGAAGTATGTATGAAATCTCTATGGTACGGTGATGAGAGTTTATGGTAGATGAAGAAGGGACGTACCTGTAAGTATAATACTCCAACGTCTAATCAGTGAGGCTAGAGAAGTGTAACTTGCAAACGTAGAGTAAATAATACCTTGGGATGACGCAAAATCTTGCTTATATATGAGCAATGGTTAAAACTGTCCCCAGTGAGTGCAGGAGACTGTTGGATCGACTCCAACCGTTTAGATAAACACAGTTCATAACTCTAGTGAGCGGTACGTTATAAAAGTTATACTTATTCATCTTCACGAGCAGGAGACGATATGAATTGGGCTTTTGAACTAGGTCCGTCTTGTGGGACTATTTGACTGGTTGGGAAGAGGAGACCCTCATGTCCTTGCTACCTGGCACAAAGGTAGGATTGTCAAACAATTGTTAAGACCGACTTCAAAAAAGTTCTTCTTATCCATTTCTTGGCCTCTAAGAGAACTCTCGTGTTGGGGAAGATGTCAATGGTGTGTTTAGTGGGAATAAATGATCTTGGGAACACACATTAAACACTTATCTTATAACCGAAATGTTTCAATGTGGAAATCCTCCATGTGATCATAGACATCTCAGATAAAAGGGGCAATGTCTTTAGAGTGCTTGGACATCGTTATGGAGTCAAGCCTATATATGAACCATTGATCACGCTTTCAATGTTTATTTGATTCTTGGTTGTAGATTCTATTTATATATATATATATATATATATATATATATATATATATATATATATATATATATATATATATATATATATATATATATATATATATATATATATATATATATATATATATATATATATATATATATATATATATATATATATATATATATATATACACACACACACACACACACACACACACACACACACACACACACACACACACACACACATATATATATATATATATATATATATATATATATATATATATATATATATATATATATATATATATATATATATATATATATATATCCAAAGGGGTTAAGTCAACTTTTCTTTTCGTCGTCTTCATCTCCATAGTGTTAAGATGTCTGCAATTCATGTTGTCTTTGAATCATCACCTTTTTCTTTTCTTTGACTTTCTTTCTCTGACTATGAAGCTCTTATTAAAGTTTTGGTGATTTTGTTCCTTCAATTCTCGAAACATGTGGGTCTCTCAAGGTAACAATATTGTATCTTATAACTTAAATTTTTTTTTTTATGCTTTTTAAGCATGGCTGATATGGGAGACCCGAGTGCTTTGATCATAAATCTAATGATGGACAATGAACCTTATAACACTTCCTTCTATACTGAGGCATAAATGATAGATTTAGTAAACTTCGTGGTGTTATCTGACGAGGTTAGGAGTTTGGAAATGAATATTATAAGAACAACAAGGCTTGTTGGTGTTCAAAACTTGAAATAGGAATTCCTAGCACGAGAAATCATTTAGAAGTTAGGAACTCGTATATTGGCAATAGCATCAAGACTCAAGTGTTCTTACTGGTATTGACATCAAATAAGTTTTCAGAGGTTTTGCTTTCCCAACCTTATATCTATCTAACCCAGAATATGAAGATGACTTCACACAAGAACGAAATCATCAGACCTATATTAAGGCACATATACATGCTTTAAATTGTGACCATACTAATAATGAAGTTAGATGGTGGATAGAGTCACAGTGACTTGCTAGCACTTATGGTATTTCTTTGTTTTTTTAATATTAGAGCACCAATGGACTGAGAGGATTAGTAAATGGTAAGAGTTTTGAGGTTGAAGACCATTTTCTCTAGGTAGATCAAAAGATGCTAGAAGTTTCCTCAATGTTTGGTCATGAGGGGGGTCTAGATAATGCCTTAACTAGTGGGAACGCTTCTTTTGTTTGGGGGATGTTATCTCTTAAAAGCGATAAGTGTTGTGCAATTGACATGTTGGGTGTGTTATTCCCATCCACAAATGCTTCTTCTCTCATATGAGGATTAGTCTCTCTTTTAATGATTTCAAGGTTAGGATTGTTAATCATCTGAGGATCGTCCATGCACAGTTACACCATGTGAGTTAGGCCTATACTAATTCTTTTCAATACTGACGTGAATACAAGAATGATTCCCTAACTCTAATTCTCTTATTCCATATCTTTAATATCCAACCAACCTCAACCAAGTTAGACTTGGGTTAGTATTTTCTCGTGCTCAGGAAACGCAAAAATATAATTGAAGTATATGTAGACAACATGAATAACTTAAAAGACAAGTATCAGTTTGTCACCTCTATTAGACTCACTTTATATGTGATTATTTGCGAGATTCAGACCGAGGTCTCTTCAAGATGCATCAACAAATTCATGAAATTCTAGCAAAAAAACAATATTTCCTAGTGGGACCAGGATATACATATATCATAACTATGCTTTATATCAATAAGAGAAGTACTTGAAGACTAAGATTACCACCTTCTAGGACGACCTCAACTTTGTTAGAGGCGTAGGATCTTATGGTGCTAATCCTTCGAAGCGGAAAATGAGGTATTTCAAAACTTGTTGTTAGTTAAAGTAATCACTAAAGGGGAAAGGCGGAACATCTTTGGTAAGAGAAAATATTTATTGAATCTTTTGAATGTTTAGTATTTTGTATCAAAGGTACCTACTAATTATAATCATCCAACTAATTTATCTTGCATGTGAAATGAGCGTCTTGAAAACTATGAATCAGATGAGGAATATGTTGAGGAGTACACCTAATCCATCCACTATTGTTGTTGTATGGGCTCCCTTAGAGGTCCACTTTGAGGACTACCATCAATATTTGGTCTTTTTAACCATTCATTTACCGGAGAAACCTAGATGGAAAAGTCATCCCTGGCCTATAGGTGAACAAGCACGAAAGTTCCCCATGTCACTATGATGGTGAGATTATTACTGGGCCTTTATTCAAGACGGTTGGTGAAGGTTCTCAAAAGAGGGGGATGAATGATAGACCTTCCATGTGTGAACACACTTTCAAGAGATCACAAGAAGAATCGTTGAGCTCAAGCATGTTGGATCTCAGAGGAAGCTTTTGTGTCCCACCCATAATCATCGTTCCTTGCTAACTTCTACCCTAGGACGGCTATGAGATCTAGTTTTATGTCTATGATAAATATTATGCTTATTTTATTGGTAATATGGATACAACCCATCAAAAGGAGAAAGATAAAATATCATGTTAAATGCGTAGGGATACCTCCTTGTTGGCTATTGGAGTTGTCGGAAAGGGGGGTTCTTGTTTTTGGGAGTCTTTTAATAGAGAAGGAAAACTTATAGGAACATCTTGATGCAATATAGTTGAAAGGGATAAGCTTCTTCACGAACTCACCGGTATGGGGAAACTCTTGAAATAAGTGGGTGATGAGGTGAAAAAATATGGATATATCTCTTCTTTAGACAATAAAGCAAGGGAAAAAGAGATGTCCTTCTCTGCTTCCCGAAAGGTATCATTTTACATGGAAATAGTTCTTTCCATTGTTAATGGGGCTCTATACTCTTCTCACATGACTATGAGAGAGTTGGAGGAGGCCCACAAGGATTTGAATGTGACCTGGGAAAGGTTGCACGAGTCTGAGACTATCTATCAGAATTGATAATACTTGAAAGGCACTGAACAGGTAAAGCTCGACCAGATTTAGGTAGGGAAATAGGAAATTCCTTTATTTCCATAAAAACCTGTAACAAAGCCTTGACTATGACCTCAAGATCAATGGTTTTCTTTAGGAAGATAATTTATGTTCTTGCCTCCTCCAACTCTTTGTCCCTCTTTTGGAATGCCTTGTCATTTTTCTTTTGCATGCATATAACTTTTCTAAATAGTAATGAGCCTTTCGATGATATTTCTCGAATGAGGGGAACTTTGTGTTGGCCGAGTCCAACAAAGCCTTATCCTAGTCAGGACTTTCTTTTACCTTTGCCAACTTTGTGTTGAGGGCAGTTACAAACTTCTCAGTCTAATCCAAAAGGGGGACCCTAAGGTTCTAAGCCTCTATCATATTAAGCATCTGCTTCATGCCCATCTTATTGGTTATTTAAATATCATTGGTAAGGTTGAGGTCATCATGTACGTAACTTACACCAGTATAATCCTTATCTTAGAGAGAAGTCACAACTTTACTTGCAAAAGGAGCCAATGTGAATATTCATTTGGAAAATGAAATATAACATCATTCTAACCCACCTCATCTTCTTAATCTATGAAGGCGTCTGCCTCTAAGTCGATGGGAGATTTCCCTTTTGAAATATTTGATTTTAAGCCTGGGGAGAAGACCGTGTTTCACCAAGAGAGGTTGAATTTATGGTCGAAAAGGGAATCACTTGGATGATCTGAGTTTTCTCCACTGTTTTTTTTCTCTTTGTCGCCTGAATTATCAAGTCAGAAGGTTCACTCTTTTGGTTTGTGACCATACCTCGCCTTTCTTGACTTTTCCCATCTCTAATAAAGCATTTTCTCTAAAATTGTCAAGAGAGTCACCCTCTATGAAAAAGAATAAAAATGTTAATAAAAATAATAGTTTAATTCAAAACATGTGTATAATTGACACTTACCTGAATATGAATCAAGTGACTTGTTATCCCCCTTCATACCTCATCAACTCCCTCGCGTTCAAACCAAAAAGTCCCCTAAGAAGTCAAAAAGATTATTTGTTAGTCTTGCTTAACTTATCATAGTTAAATTCGGTTTTCAACACATGATTACTTGTCCATTAAAAAAGGAATCAGTACTCGCAGGTATCTACAAAGATGACCATTGATGGCTCCCCACTACCCCATACTTGTACAAACATGTCCTTATAATTCTTATAGTTTTAAGAGTACAAAGTGAGCATACCTTTATTGGCAAGGACAATTATAAAGAACCAACCACCCTTGTTAACGCCTTTAGTGAAATAGAAAGAAATAAAATTCATATTATAGGTGTGATACCCAAACCTTTACACAAAATCTTAAACCCCCTGATGAAAGCCCAACTGTTTGAATAGAGTCGGAAGGGGTGATGTTGACGGTTTGCAAGACCTTAAACTATAACACAATGAACGATATCCCCAACCCGTAAAATAATTATATTCACTTTTCTATTTCTTCACTTTTTCTTTAGTGCTTTTAAGAGTGAATCTTTTACCTATAAGGTGTTCGTGTCAGGTGTAAGGGCATTGTTATATTATCTTAGCAGGAGATTTGTTTTTTGTTTATGAGCTAAATCAATCGAAAGTCTCTTGTTTGGTTATTAAGGTGAACTTGGTCAAACCTTTGTTTTGTCAAGAGGTCTCTTTAGTTAAAAATCGTGTTTGGGTCCTGATTTTTCCTAGTGGTAAATGCTTTCTCTTAGTTCGTGATTTCACCCCAGTCGTAAAAGTTCTTCTTTGTTTAAAAATTTTATAATGGTAAAGTTTCTTGTTTGGTTAGGAGGTCTCTATAATTGAACCTCACTGTTTAGTTGAAAAGTTAGCCATTGTAAAACTTTAGTCCTTTTGTAAGGAGGTTCGTGGGAAAAACTTGTCAAAAGATCACATTATAGCAGAAACTCTCAAGAAGAGATTCTTGGGGAAACAAGTAGACCAAATATTAGGCAAAACCTCTATGAATATCTAGTGCATCTATATCTTCCCTTATCTCTTAACATTTGAGTTATTTACCTTATAATGTTGCTTATTTCTTGTTTTGTTTTACAAACATTTTTTAAACTATGATTTTGTCAAAGATTTTTATTTGGAAATCATTTTCAAACCCACATTACTCACCACCACTCTTGTATTTGGAGTCACATGTCTAACATTTTCCTCAATATCAACTATTTCCTTCTAAGCATCCACCAGGTCTTCTTCAAGCATTTTCTTAAGAAGAGTCTCGACCTTGGATGATTCCTTCAGCACTACTAGTTATGCCTTTATCAAGACAATCTCCTCCATGAACTTGTTGGCGGTCTCCTCCTTGATGTTCTTAGTCTTAGTAAGCATTTCTTACTGGATATTCAGTTTATTCTTGAAATCACCAACTAACATGTCTGATTGACCATAGATGTCGAACATCGCACGCTACAAAAGGATCCTCCTCTGCAAATAAGCATCTATTAAATTTGACATATCGCTGGATCTCAAACGAGTCTTCTTTTCATGGTCATTGAGGAAGACCTCCAAATTTTATTGTACATACACACTTAGCTCTTGGCGTCGAAGTCCTCGTTCTAGAGGGACGATACTTTTCTCCCTTAAGGGGGCGTGGAGGGTGTTCCCTTTTGTGTGTTATCTCTAACTCCACGGTCTCTAAAGCCTCCATATTAAAAGGAGAGTATGGTTTTCCAAACAAAGCATGTTTTATAGTCTTTAAGGGCCGAGTGGAGACGGTTTTTCCCTCATTGTTTATCTTCCTCTTTCCCTTGCCTAATAAGCCTCCAAGATAGTTGTAGGAATCGTCACACCATTTCTCGCCCGATCATCTTTTTTTCCTTGCTTGAAGGGCCTTCTTCTCCTCAATGGTCATAAGCATCATCCTTCCTACAAATAAAGAACAGACTATTAGTCAAAAACAAAATTTACTTACGAATGCCCTAAATAGACATTAAACTTACGCAAATACTCACCAATTTCCTTATCTTTGTTGTCGCTATTATCAAACTCGGTCATTTCCCTAGAGCTCATGAAATAAGACTCTTCCAAGATATCAATGACCCCCCCCCCCTTTTCATCTCATATATAAATTCATAATGAAACCATTTATTTCCACAGGATCCCTCGTCTAGTAAAATGGAAATCATTCTTCACCAGTCTCCTCGAACATCATTGTTGATTGGTTTCCACTTCCCCTCACTTTCACAAGCCTATATTTATAGTTTTTTAAATTATTGGAGTGAGGGTGAAGAGGAATTTCCCAAGAAGAGCACTTAAGGTAACCAAACCTCCCTTACTCATAATTTTATTAACATAAAAGGAGAAGAAGTGACCCACTGTTGGAGAGACTTCTATGTTCCTACACATGATCTCAAACGCCCTAATGAAGGCATATATATATATATATATATATATATATATATATATATATATATATATATATATATATATATATATATATATATATATATATATATATATATATATATATATATATATATATATATATATATATATATATATATATATATATATATATATATATATATATATATATATATATATATATATATATATATATATATATATATATATATATATATATATATATATATATATATATATATATATATATATATATATATATATATATATATATGAAAAGGACCGAAGTTGATAATTATAAGAATATTTGACTCAAATTTCCTAAAAATGATCAACACTCCCAAGTCATGGACGATATATTTAACCCTTTCATCTTTAGAGCATTTTCCATGAGAGAGTATTCCTTGTTCCCTAATCTAAATAAATTTATTCTTATATGAAAGAAGTCAATTTCTCTTTTATGGTATAAATGATCTTGTAATTTTCAACTCCTTAACGTTTTAAAGAGATACACATCATCAACGATTATGGTTTTCTTGGGAAAGAACAGGGGATGAGGGTCAGTATCACTACTAAAATATGAATTACTATCATAACTTCCAAACATTCCTAATTCAAAAAGTTGTTCATCAACTGTCCCGTCTGAACGCTCGCGTTTCTAACACAATAGTTCCACATGACAATATACTTCACACAAGTAAAAGGTTCTACCACGTGACTATTATACTTTAAATCCCTAATAATCTCCATTAAAAAAAGAGGACGAGGGAAAAGGAGAGATTCAATACATGCACTATAAATGATGATGGATTGATGACATAGTTGATCTTGGAATGGAAGAACCAAGAAAGAAATTTTTGCTCAAAATGGATAAAGTGTAAAGATAAAAAGTCAAAATTCCATTATTTATAAGTAATAAGTGGTTAGATCACATAAATTATCATTGTCTGACAATATGTACAAGACAATAGTTAATGAGAAAAGCATTTACAACTCAGATCTAAGGCATGTGGTAAGATCAAAAGTTCATAGTTTATGTACCTTCCTAAGAAAACTCATTATGACAAATAATTTAATGTTTCAGGTTCCCCCCATATTTGATGTTGGAGATACTCTCCCTCTAAGTCTAACTTGAGAAACTCGCCCTTCAGGCATCATTTGAAGGACTTGCCCCCTTTGTTTCAAAGAGACCATCTTTCATTCTATTTAATCACTCCGCTCTCCCCATGACTCATGCTCGAGGGGTTGTGGACTGGGTTAACTTGTATCTGACCTAAAAAGGAAGAAGCACATGATCTGATCAGCCCAAAGGTGCCATGAAAGGTCCATTAGAGGAAACAAATAGGCATGATCTTGGGTCTCCCGATCGGAGTTTTGGTCGCCTAATTGGTGTTTGGGTCACCATACCCAAATTCATGTCCATTACTAGTCTATCTCAGATGAGGCGTGCTTGAAAATACTAATTTGGTCAAACCTACAAAGGAGGAAATCGATTGCTCAATCTAGGAGAAAGAATTGTTTCCTCTTATTCCTACATATTTGTTGGAGATTTGAGGGAATGATGTTTCCTTCCTATGATCGGGTCCATAATTGGTCTACAAATATCCCGACCTCTAGGATTGAGGGATTCATTCACTAACTTCACAGGAAAATATATACAAATTTTCTTGCTCTATATGTAAGAGTGTTTGTTATCCCATTGTATTTTCCACAAGTAAAAAAATAAGGGCATTTGGATCTTTTTCACTATTAAAATGAGGGAATATGGGACTTTTTCACTATAAGAACGTGAGTTTTTGTGTCTTTTCAAATTGACTATTCCATAATCTTAAGTTCCATTCACCAGTACATTAAAACTCCTTCAATATTATATTCAACCCTTCATTTTCCTATATGGGCAAAAATCAACATGGCCATGGACGCCGATAATTTAAAATCAATGCCACACTCTTAATGAACGACTCAAATACCCACAAATTATCATCATTGTCTAGACCCACAAGGCTAAGAAACCTCGACCAAGTTCTCTTAATCAAACTTTCTTCTTCCAGTTATTGTCCCAAGAAATAACTTTTGATTGCACTGAATGAAGGTTATGAGATTTCATTTGAGATTCTTGATTTCAAAATTTTTGTGCAAGTTGTCACGTGTCTGAATTCTGTTCATGCTTTCTCATGGCAAAGTGAGATCAAGCTTATTTGAAAAATGAAGTTTGGTTGTAATTGCAAAACGGAAAGGATTTCTATTGATGATTAAGCTGAGTTATTTGGTGTTTTATTCTGGAACCAAAAGTAGAGACAAGAGTGGGAGTTGTGTTATAGTAGAGCTTTCGATGCAGTGGAGCAAGGGTGTACCTGCAAGGTTAACATTCCGACGCTTAAGTCAGTATGGGAAAGAGTAGAGAATATTCAAATTGTGTGTGAAATTTGTTACTTGAAATAGTGGCATTCCCTATATATAGGGGAGAAAAATAACGACTTCACTATCTTCCATCTGGAAAATGCAAAAGACCATTGAATGTGTTTGAGAAGAAAATATCCTTCAACATGTTACAAGGTAATCCTTTGGTAAACATAAGATTCTAGAAACGTAATCAGGCAAAACATTGAGAGGCTGTGACCCGGAATGGGCTATCATAAGGTCGTCGGTCTCAAAAGAATATGGGTCGTTCTAGAATAATTGCCTCCAAAACATGCTGAGAGCTCTGAATATCAGGGAGTCTTTATTGGTTGTGGTCATTTTTCAGGGGATTTATTTATGTCGTCCTGAAATTGAAATGCTCAGAGTCTGCCGCAGAAGTAAGAGGGACAAGCCTACTTAATTATTTCTTATCATCAATTAGTATTACTTCTTCTTGATGACGCACCACCCTAGGCACATAAGTTAGGGATCGATTACCCTAACTAGGGTACTTAAATGTATTCTATCCTTGTGTGGATTGTTGGGACAAGATGTTGATTACCCTATGATTTTTCCTTCATTATTCGATCTGAACCATTGATTGTCGTAATTCCCATTCTTATAAAAGTTAAGAGATATTCCTTAATTTATTATTTTTTGCTTCCGTCTCTGTTAGCATCTGTTTTTAGCGAACAACCATGAGTTTGAAAGTCTTTGAGATTAACTCAAAAAATATTGGGATTAGTTTTATGTGGAAAAAAAAATGTTATTGTGACGTACGTGTAAGACGTAAATAAAAATGTTTGATTGCATACAGTTCGTGAATAGACTTTAAAGATACTAAAGTTTAAATTGTAGTAAAAGTAACTTGAAATAAACAACATTAAATAAAATTCAGTAAATGATAAGAAAGATAAAGATGTTTCAATTAAGGAAACAACAAAAATACATAGAAATTAGGGATACGAACTCACATAATTCCTTACAAATTGTTCCACTCTTTGGCTTGAGTACTCCAGTTCTATAGAGAATTGTATGTGAAAACTTATGAACCTTTTGTTACAACATATGAGTTTGATATAAATACTAACTAGGAATAAGTTTTTTCGACAATTTAACTCGGAAGGAATTGACACGTCATTTGAATGCGTGCAACTTCTAAATCCACGCCTTGCCACATTGTTAAGGCTCTGAAACTGTTGAAACCATTATCCCACATTTTCTAACTGCTAGAGGCTGGTAACTGCTTGCTCGTCAAAGGCAGTCATGACGTATAACACCATTCTCCTTTGGTTTCCTCAATCTTCTAAGTATCCAAAGTCTACCGGAGAGCCCTCTATCGACATGGTGTCAAGTGATCATTTAGGTATACTCCTAAGACTCCTTCACTTAATATCTTAACATATCTCAATATTTTTCCAAACTAACATCTCAAGATGCCAATCAAGACCATCTAGTCGGCGTACCATCATTGTCAATTCTTGTCCATCACTTGGTACACTTAGTATTTCACCAAATGCAATATTGACTTGATTTTGCTATTAGACAAAAAATCCTAAGTCAAATGATGCCCCCCCAAAAAAATGCCACTTTCAACCATTATCAAATGGAAGAAAGGTGACATTTTTTAAACTCGTTGACATTTTTCACCTTGTACACGTCGCATCAAAATGAAACGTTAGTAGTTAATTACTACTGTAGCCATTATGACCACTTTACATAAAAATGTGACATCACAAATGTGTGTGCAAATTCATGATGATTGTCTCCTATTTTCTAGGAGATTTAAATAAAACAGAATCACTAAAAATTTCTCTAAATTCCATTTTGTCTTTCCCCGTAGATTTTATGGTGCCATTTGTCAACTCAGGCACCATGTGGCTGAAATTTTCTGAGGGAAAATTGAACCATTTTTCTTCTTGCTATTTAAAGTATTTGCTTAACACTTTTCATTTTATTTTATAACCTTCTACAAAATCATAAACTGAAAGAAAACAAAACCACATTCTTCTTATTCCTTAAGCTTTTCACTAGAAATCTTATTCATTTCAATGGTGCTCTCGGGACAACACCATGCAGGCTTCACAATTGAAATCAACCTGCTTATTTATTTTAATGATCGAACTTACATGCTTGAACCTCCTATAGAAGTAGAGAGAAGAAAAATACGGTATCACTCTGCTCTCATCCCTTATATCCTTGCTGGTAAGGTACATGCCTTTATGGGTCCTTTACCTAAATACATTAAGAAACTCCAACAACTTTAAAATTTCTTTCCTATTTACTGTGGCTATGAACCCTTAATGTTCATTGATGAACCTTTCAAGTTCAAATTCTCCAAAAACCGTGTCTTTCGTTCCTTTCCTCCAACTGAGGATGTTAAGTACATGAAATGTTGGACCGTGTTGAGAAGAATAAGAAACATATTTTTGGAGAGATTTAGGGATTTATGACCTAATCCAGCTGTTCAAAGTGGGACCCTCATATAACCCTCACACGCTTATTTCCTCCATGTGTTTCTGGGACATGTCCACAAACATTTTCCATCTACCCTGTAGGATTATAACTCCTACCCTTTTTGACATAACAACTATAGTTGGTCTTTAACCAACTGGGGTGGATTTCGATCCTGCTAGGCAAATAAAAATTAAAAATTCCTTCAACTTCTTAAGGACTACATACAGTTCCTTTATAGAAAACCATCGATAATCAACAAATCAAATCTATGTGCACAAGCACGTTTCCTTTCTAACCTATTAGCTATCGATGTATGTATTATGCGCTCAATCTGTTTAGGTATCCAAGAAATACATGCCCATAGCTACCCAACCCCATGAAGGGGGGAGATCTTCCTGAGAAGATTATTACTCATGGGCCTTTATGAATCCCAAACACCGGTTGTCGCATACGCGATAAGAAAGGAGAATCCTAACAGCCTCCAAATAAGTGGGTCTATTTGGCCCCTATAATTATGGTAGAATGCCATATTTGAACCCTTCTTAAAGACTAGAGTTCCTCCTAACCTAGAGGTAATAGTTGAATGGATTAGTTTAGCTAAGATCACTCGTGATGATGAGAAGGTGGTCTCTTTAACGACCTTTGAAAACTATTTCCAAATGTTCTACATATGTAAAAATTTCACTGAGACAATGGTACCCTTTGCCAATCGACAGTGTGGTCCTAAATGGTTTAGGAAACCTTACCCCGATCGTCCCTAACAAGAACAACATGAGATAGAAAACATTTTACTTGCATGCTTCAACCCCACTATTATATGGACAAGGCTTACTAGTTCCAAGACAGGTTTGACGGTGGCTCCCTACCAACCCAACTTAGTAGCCAAACAGTTTGGGCTGATCCAGCTGCTCCCAAAAGGCCTAATTCCTAAAGATGTTACATCTTTCACCTCCATTGACACTGCAAGTGAGGGTTGGCTTAAAGGCAATCACTTATTTTATTGAAAGAGATAAGTTTTCTTTCACGCTTTCGACTACACTCTCTCCCACCATTGCACTCATGAATTTAAAGAGTGGTGGGCACAACATTGGACCCTTGTACCTAACCATACGCTGATAACTCAACGTCTAGTTGATTCTTTTTCTGTTTTAAGAGAAAGAAGTATGTTTGTCGAATGCTCGTCAAATGTTATGTATTTTTACCTTGGATCTTTGAGCTAACACATTTTATTTGCCCCCTTGTATGTATTCCCAATAATCCAAAAGCTTCGACTGGTGAATCTCAAGGCACCACTACTTCAAAGGATTTAAGGGTAAATACTAACCCTTTTAAATATTCTTATTCTCGTCGACACCTCTAACCTAAACTTGATTTCTTAGGGATAAAGAGCAACTGAAGCCTCTACCTCTAGAAGGCTATTGAGGCCAAGAGACTTAGATTATGGTGCCAGCGATTCTTCTGATGACGAAGTCTTGGTTCGTACCTTCACTTTTCATCTATCCCTTACCAAAATATACTTTTTACTCATTTTGTCCAACTTCGTTAGTCTCACCAGAAAGAGAGTGAGTTCGACATCAATGATGGCGAAGAAAATGCTCTTGTTCCACCATCGTCAACATCAAATGTTGGCGCCCCTATTGCTGAAACAAACATTGTGCTCCCTGAGGTGTACATAAACTCAGGTGAGGCTTCATTCGAGCAAAAGAGAACAAAAAGCGAAACTATAACAGTCCATGAGGAGGAAGATACTAAAGAGAGTGAAATTACACTTCTGCATAAAAATAAAAGGATTGGCAACACCTATAAGCAACCTCAAACAACAATGAAAACAACTACTCTGCCTCATCGACCTGAGCTTGAACATGTAACTACCTTTTTCTTTCTCTCATTTTTATCATTGGGCAATATTGATTTTGTTTGTTTTGCCAGCTTGTCGGCAATACCTCAGAAAGCTACCATCCTTAACCAACTGATCCAATCAATCTTACCTAAGACTCCAACATGAAATATACTACTCCATCATACCATCCTCGAGCCAATGATCCTTTTGATAACCTTCAAAGTAATGTTGGTAATGGTGGCGTCATCGACCAAGAAGAACTAGTTGGCGGTTGGATTTTGGAATTCGCCATGGTGAACACTAACAACCCAAACAATAAGTCTCCAACTATGCCCACTCACACAAACCAACAAGCCAAAACCATGCTGCCAGAAGCTCTTATGAGGACCAGTCTTCCCTAAGGAACGCCTGTGGGTGCTTATTTTGAAAAGAATCTCGACATTGCTGGGTCTGGCTTGATGCAACCATTTGGAGAATCTCCTCCTCATGAATGTTTTCAAGAGCATACCCATTCCTCCCCGACTCCAGGATCTCACTCTGCAAAAAGTGTCAGTGAAATGTCTGCATCTACCCTGAACAGACTATTGATGAGGTTCAGAATGTTGTTAGATTATTATCATTATAATCTAATGAAGATATTGTGTAATGCAAGACATATAATATGAGTATTATTTAATTTGTGGTTTAAATTATGATAATAACTAAACTAATCTCAAATGTTATTGAAAGTGTTATTTTATAATAATAAAAAAACAGTTTTTTTTTTTAATTTTAAAATAAATATTTGTGAGTTTTATAAAAAAAAATAGGACAATTTTATTGTTTTAAATATTAAACCGACAAAATTTATTTGATTTATCCGACAAACTGACTTAAACAAATTTGATAAAAACCAAAGTTTTATAAAACAACATTGAGCATAAAATAAAATCACAATTTACATCCGATTTAAATTTTAGGTCTAATGCCCATCTATGGTACAAATGCATATTAAAATAGAACTCAATAAACAAAAGTGATAACAAAAATAGTAGTCTACTATTAGATTGAATTTGATTGACAAAATTTACAAGTATTTTGTTTTTCTCCACTCTCATACTCCACTTCTCTTGGCGTGTATGTCCAAAGTCCAACCTCACACAACCAAACAAAAATCAAACCTAAAACCATAACCGCTCTCTCCCTTTTTCTATCTCCCAAAAACCAATACACAACACAACACACACAAAAAACCAAAACAACCAAAAAAAAGGTTTATGTAAGTGTTCTTCAAAATAACCAAACACAGAAGCACATTACAACAATTTCTCCAAATTCAAATGCAAATGAAGTTTCATAAACTGAAACTCTTTTTCTTTTCTCTTTTTATTCTTCTTCTTCTTCCTTTCGTAAAACCTGACTTAACTTCCGAACGCGCCGCCCTCTTAAGCCTACGCGCCGCCGTAGGTGGCAGAACCTTTCTCTGGAACACAACCTCTGCAACTCCATGTAACTGGTCCGGCGTCAAATGTGACCAAAACCACACTCACGTTATCGAGCTTCACCTCCCTGCTGTCTCACTCTCCGGCAAACTCCCCGCCGGCGTATTCTCCGACCTCACTAACCTCCACACACTCAGCCTCCGTTTCAATTCCCTCTCCGGTCCTCTCCCCTCCGACCTCTCCGCTTGCACCTCCCTCCGTAACCTCTACCTCCAGCAGAATCTTCTCTCCGGCGAAATCCCGGCGACACTTCTCCAACTCACCGGTCTAGTCCGTCTGAATTTAGCTTCCAATAACTTCTCCGGCAATATCCCGGTTGGGTTCCAAAACCTAACCCGGTTGAAAACGTTGTATCTTCAAAACAACCGGTTCACCGGTTCTCTTACCGAGTTGAACCGGGTTGAACTCGCTCAGTTCAATGTCTCAAACAACAAGCTAAACGGTTCAGTTCCTGAAAAGTTACAAACTTTTGGTAAAGATTCGTTTTTGGGTAATAATCTCTTATGTGGAAAACCCCTTAACCCTTGTCCTAATGAAGGAAGTGCAAGCAGTGGAAATGGGGGTGGAAATAGAAATTCAAGTGTGGTTGATGATAATCAAGGGCTTGTGAAAAACAAGAAGAAAAGCAAATTATCCGGTGGTGCTATAGCTGGAATCGTTATTGGATCAGTTGTGGTTCTTTTGCTTGTAGTTTTTGCTTTGATTCTTATATGCAGGAATAGAAATGGTGAAAAAACTAGTTCAATTGATGAAGTTGCTGCAACTTTGAAGCATAATCAACATGATGAGGGGATTCATAATGAGAATGTTGAAAATGGAAATGGGTATATGTCGGCCGCAACTCTGGCGGTGCCGCCGGCCGCGGCGAGTGAAGGTGTTGTTGTTGGTGGTGGTGAGAAAAAATTGGTGTTTTTTAGGAATTGGGGTAAAGTGTTTGGTTTGGAGGATTTGTTAAGAGCTTCTGCTGAGGTATTAGGGAAAGGGACTTTTGGGACATCTTATAAGGCTGTTTTGGAGGTTGGTCCTGTGGTTGTGGCTGTGAAGAGATTAAGGGATGTGACCATATCTGAGAAGGAATTTAAGGAGAAGATCGAGAGAGTCGGAACGATGGTTCATGAAAATTTAGCACCTCTTAGGGCTTACTATTATAGTAGAGATGAGAAGCTTCTTGTTCATGATTATTTGCATATGGGAAGCTTATCTGCACTTTTGCATGGTGAGTGTTTGCTTTACTTTGCTTCCTTTTTCTAACTTTCTATCTTTTTTGAGTTTCTTTGTTATGGCTTTAGCTTTCTTTACTCGTTTTGATACCGCAATTGGCATTCGGATAGGCTATATGTTGTTTTTTTGTGAACCTTGAAGAAATAAGCTGAAAACTGATAATAAATAAGCTCAAATAAATCAGTACAGACAAACCATTTGTTAAAGTCACGATAATGCAACAGTCTTATAAGTCTTTTATATTTTGAATACAGGAAACAAAGGAGGAGGTAGGACACCTCTGACTTGGGACATGAGATCAGGCATTGCACTTGGAGCGGCTCGCGGTATCGAGTACCTACATTCGCAAGGGCCTAATGTTTCACATGGAAACATAAAATCATCTAACATCCTTCTAACCAAGTCCTATGATGCAAGAGTATCTGATTTCGGTCTCGCACATCTTGTTGGTCCTTCATCCACCCCCAACAGGGTAGCCGGCTACCGTGCTCCTGAGGTAACCGATCCTCGAAAAGTATCTCAGAAAGCCGATGTATACAGCTTCGGTGTACTACTCTTGGAACTTCTTACCGGAAAAGCTCCAACTCACGCCCTCATGAACGACGAAGGAGTGGATCTTCCGAGATGGGTGCAATCAGTCGCTAAAGAAGAATGGACTTCCGAGGTCTTTGATCTTGAACTCCTAAGGTATCAAAATGTCGAAGAGGAAATGGTTCAGCTGTTGCAACTCGCAGTGGATTGTGCAGCAACGTACCCCGATAACCGCCCTTCGATGTCGCAAGTACGACAGCACCTAGAGGAGTTGCATAAGTCTAGCTTGAAAGAGGTCACTCAAGACCAAATTCAACACCCTGATTTGATCAATGACATAGATGATATCTCTGCTAGATGAGTATCTCAGAAGTCCCCATATCTTTTTTTCCCTAAATCATGTGTGCTTATGTTGTTACTTTATTTAGGTTTTAATTATTCTATAGGTCTCGAAGTGGAATTTAAAATAGTTTAGGGACCTAGAGTGTAATTTAATTTAATTTTTTAGCTTTGGCCTCAATTTTCATTAGCACCCACCCTCACACTTTGATGTATTTTCTTCTTTTCCTCTACAATTTCCACTGTACTACTACTATCTTAGAGGAGTGTATAATGCAAATTTGTTTCATTAGAGTTATTTGGCTGTAGATTCTTGTTGAAGTCATTATTATTCTTGCTTTAGCATTCACTTTTGCTTTTGGTGAAATCTTTAATTCTGTTAAAAGTGAGATTATGTAGTTGCTGTCATGTTTGGTATTACTGTTACAAAGTTGGCATGGATCACAATCTTTAGTTGTTGAGTCTTGTGAACCCCTCAAATTGGTAGAGATGGATGATTTATATGTTCAACCAACTTTGATTAACTTTTTCTTGACTTGGCCTGTGGTCATGTTCTTATCTTCAAACGAGTGACCGGACTAACTTAGCTTATTGAATTAAATGAATGTAAAATGTTGATTTAGGATTTGATATCTGGTGACATTATTTATTTATATTTATACATTAATATAAATAAAACAAGTTGATATTTATAAATCAAACAAATTTTATAAAAAAAAAATTAGTCTGAAAAATCAATTTATAAAAACCTATAAATCAGTTTTACCTTTAAGAACCTACATTTTCTTGAAAAGGATACTTTTATCACAAACTTAGTTGGCGCCAATTTATATAAATTTTCAAAAAGTTGATATATGATATGTTATGTATAAAGTGTTAAAGCCAAATAGTTGTCTTGTCACATGTGCAAAAAGTTTGATATGATTTGTGTAGCTTTATAGTTGGAGTATTGAGATAACCAGAAATGATACTGAAAAAGAAAGGAATAAACTTTGTAGCATGAGAATCAAATGATTTTTTAAAAAAAAAAAATTTTCAATTTGGTCCACAAACTATCACTATCTCTAATTTAGTCTTTAAATTATGTAAAAGTCTACTAAGCAATGCTTAAAATGTAATTTTGTTAGATCCATAATGATAAGAAACATGCTAATAGTGTTGTTTGTAATGTGGATTCATGCTATCTTATCCTTAATGTAGATTTTGAAATTCAAATATCAAACCAAATCATTTCTCTCAAGTAAATACAAACCGAACTATCAAATTTGTAACTTTATGGTGGGACCTAAATGGGATGCACTGCAAATTAAAGTTAGCATTCTGAGATAGTGGTCCTACTGTTTCCTCATTGTGTTGCATAGTCATTTTGTTGTTGATATGAGTGATCTAAACCCACTCTTTGATATTTCAGTACTGTTAATGTTTTGAGGAGCTATTCAAATTAGGTTGAAAATGAATGATAATGAAATGAGTAATAAAGAGAAACAAAGATTGGCATTCAACCATTTTGCTACATGGGATGCTTTTGCCTCTTTGGTCATTGTTGTCTTATTCTATCCAATTACTTGTCTTTGAATATTTGTGAAACTTGTGTAATAGCACAGTCATAATCACATTGGACCGTTGTCATTTCCTTCATGACAACTTGACACTCTGGATTATTTTTGGCACTATCCTAAAAACTAGTTAATGTTAAATAGTTTTAGGTTCCGGATTTGGTAGAATAAAGGCAGTTGTGGTTGAATAAATATGCGACCATGATTTGCTGCAGTCAGCAGTCCCACTATCATGGATCCTAAGCTGTTCGATTTAGATCCAATGATCTAAATTAATATCAGTATTTTCTAGTTCAATAGTAAACATCAGCTCATAAACAGTCTGTTCCAAATGTTGAACACTGAAAAAAGATGTTGGTCTAGAGAGACTACTAGAATATGCAGTCTTACTTGATCTAATGGTGATAAGAGTAGTGTATCGAGTTTAATAGTTGTTCATGTTAAAATCCACACTGTTAATGTTATTCATCCAAAAGTCATCAATAAAAGTCGAGAAATGTTGAATTGACTAAATTAATAGAAACCATGCCAGCAATTTAATGACTTTAGCTTGTAAATGGCTAAATTGGTTTTTTTAATGTAGATCCCCAAAATGCTCGAAGGGAGCACAAACTTCACACTTCAATTTTCTATTAAGTTAGTAATATAGTAGTACTACAGTAGCCTGAATAAAATAGGATGTATTCACATTACTAGCATATTAAAGGAAGTACACCACAGACCAATGGGAGCTAATGTTATATGCATTTTACAATTTATACAATCCTCAACTCATACACAAAATTAACCGACAGATTGAAACCCCCCACAATTGTTCTGTAACCTAATGTACATCCTGAACCGCTTTAGACTCTAAAATATCTGCAAAAAATCAGCAATACAAATTAGATCAGCAACAACAAATGAACGATTTATATGCGATGACAATCTAAAAGGCACTATGAAAGAACACTTTTGCAGAATCATACATGTACATGTTATACAAACAACAATTGGTATGCCTCCAAATTGCTTGAATCATAGGTAGAAAATAAAATTCTAGACTTTGTCAGAAGATGAGGCATCTATGCACTAGAATTTGTTGAGGGATCATCTTTCCATCCCTTGGTGAGATCATAATTGATTGACGCAAGCTGGGAGAGATTCTGAAAACCAAACACAATCATTAATCACAATCAGAAAATATAGGTAAAAATCAGTAAAGTATAGCTTAATAGCATACGATCAAATAGAAAACGTAGAAAAAAAACCATCAGACTAAATATTAATGTTAGAATATTATAAAACATCTTATATTAATTTAGAGTATCTCTTATTATTATCATCATTATTTATTCTTAGTTATTAGCAATAAATCTTTTATATCAAGTCAATAGTCATTACCAATAATATTTGTCTCTCATTTTTTACACATAATCACAAATTCAACAATAAACATGTATAGGTCCAAAAATGTAAGGAGGCTAGGGGAGAAGCCATTCATCTTCCTATTCATCCCATATTAAATAAAGTTGAAGTGATAAGAAAAAAAGAACCATAGACCACGCAACATTCATGGAAGTTATTCTAATTTTGATATCAGAAATATAGAATATAATTTGAGAGAATTACCTTAAAAGAGAAATTACTAAAAGAGTAATTGGCGGAAGAACTAGAATCAAACTCGGCAAGACCCCCACATTCATCTCCCTGCTTGTAGATAGATATGTTTGCAAAAGAAAGTCAGCCCAAAATACTTAAAATTGATATTTTACAGTTTATATTTTACATTTAGCATTGTCAATAAATGCAGTACCACTTCATCATGACGATTGCTCAGGCAACTGCTGCTGCCACTTAAGCTATCGGCATCACTTGAATCTTCAAAATCACTTGGTGGGTAAACAAGACCGTCAGAAGTATTCCATGAGTAGCGACTAGTGAAGTAACTGGTGTCCAGAGCACTCTCAGAAGCAGGAACAAATGCAGCCTGCAAAACCAAATGATTGACAGTGCAATTAACAATAAACATGTCTCAAATGAATTATCATGGGTTGCTTTGTTTGGATTTCGGTAGAATATATTCAGAAAGAATTGTTGTAATGATATTTCCAGAGTGGGTTTAGAAGCTTTGCCTTTGGAAAGCTAAAAATCTAAGTTTCACTTTTCTCAAAATCAATTCTACTCACAGCAGAAATGATTTTTTAATCTCCCAAATGCAAACAAACAGAGAGTACAGTTGAAACATAATTTACTAGACACCAGCAGTTGGGATATTCTATCCAACCAGGCACTTGGCATACCTTTTGCCTGGCAAGCGTGTCCCAGTTAATGTCCTTGAAGAAAACATGCTGCTTCACCTGGATTATTAAAATCCTATCAGTTTGTCATTTCAGAAATGATAAAATATCAGGGAAAACACACGTCTGATTATAAGATATAAGATCACCTCTGATGCCCCTCTAGCTCCTAGTCTTTGATTAGGATCTTCTGTCAACAATCTGAAAATTGAATGTCTAATTAAGTTTACTTGCTGGTTAATAGTTACAAGTTAGAATGTCAAAAGACATCCGAATATAACAGTATGTAAGCAAAGGCCATATTTGCACTAACAAGCAGCAAAAACACTCAAATAATTAAACAAATACAAGGAATCAATGTTACAAAATATGTAGTTTAAAACAAATAATTTCCAGACAGATATGACAAGAAATGTGATGTACATATAAATATAGCATGCCCATTACCGATCAATAAGATCATGTGCTTCAAGACTCATTTCTTCAGGAACTTCAGGCCAAGGTATCTTACGATTAAGAATATTATCAAATATAGTCTACAAACACAAAATTACATAACATGAAGTGAGAATTAAATAAACTATCAAGACAACAAAAAAATATAAATATTCATCACACAAAGAAACAAGGTATGAACCTGAGGATGCTCAGCATTGAAGGGTGGAATACCAACAAGCAACTCAAATAAAATGACACCAACAGACCACCAATCCGCAGTATACCCTGCAAAATTTGAACAAATATTTTGTTGGTGGTATATTTGTAATAAAATACACAATAATACATGAGAACGTTTACAAGTATACAATGCAAGTAAAACCACTAAATCAGCAAGTTACTATACTAACAAAAAGATTCGTTTATTTTTTTGCACTCTAACAACTTTTCCATAATTTTTAGCATCATTTAGAGTTTATTTAAACAGCAGAATAATTTTTCTTAAAAATTTCCATAACAAAGACAAATTTAATCCGCATTTTAAGAGATGGAAAAGAAAACAGAAAACGAACCACCTTAAACATAAAAATATGGGACTATACGAACCATGTCCAGTTCCTAAAAGTATCTCAGGAGCTAAGTAATCCGGTGTGCCAACAGCAGAACGCTTCTTCCTCCGTTCCCTTTGATCCTCCGATGTAAATGTTTCAGACTCATCCTCCTCAAGTAGGGATGTCCCACTCACTGCCGGACCAGACAAGTCGTCTGTGCTGTTGATGAGACCAACTTTTGAAAGCCCAAAGTCTGTCAACTGCAAAAGTAGATAAAAGAAAAAATAATTGAGCTGACTAGCTGAGCATGCATAATGTAAAAAGGTATAAACTATGCTCATGGGAGCCACAGGACACAAGAAAATCAAAACTCAAAAGGACAATGTTAAAGTACACCAATCAAAAGTTACCTTGACATGACCGTCATGTGCAATCAATAAATTGTCCGGCTTCAAGTCACGATGAACCACACTCAGTGAATGCAAATACTCTAATGCAAGAACCTACAGTTGGATGAAAAGTTTGAATTACAATACAAAGTAATAAAAGATCATTTTCCATATCTACCTACAGGAGGAGAGAACACCAATAGTTACCACTTCAGCCATATATACACGAGCCACTTCCTCGTCTAGACATCCTAAATTCCTTAGTAATGAATACAAGTCTCCACCATTCAGATATTCCATGACAAGATACAAGTTCTCACGACATGTGAAAGAATAGAAAAATCGAACCTGATAAAATTTAAACAAATGTTAGAATAAGGGTATCATTTCTTAAAGCAACACAAAATAAAGTAACAAAATTAGGTCCACTAACCACAAAAGGATTGCGCACTGTAATTAAGATATCACGTTCTGCTAATATACTTTCTACAGCATTCTTACGGATCATATCAGCTTTCTTAAGAACCTGTCACAAAACAGTTAAATATGGTAATAAACTATGGATTGGAAGCATAGAACAAGAAATATAATCAAATTTACAACACAAGTTAAAGGTTCCCAGCTGCCAAAAAAGGTATTGCATTAAAATTACATTGGAAGCAAAAGTATAATTAAAAAACATAAATATAATGAAGTAATAAACAATACAATACAAGAAAAGCACTGCAGATTAGCAAAATTGGCAAAATAATGAAAAAAAAATGCATGGTCAGACACTTCCTGCAGTATTTTATGAAAGATACAATATTCAGTGACATGTATAGTATACACTTTAAAGAAAAAACACACATTCAGCAAAATAACATCATATTGTTGAACAAATGTTCTAAAAGCTACATGAATGAAGCAAGAGGAGACATCTTGGGAATAAAATGTACGCACAAATGGGTGTTCATATTTATGTAAGAGAAAAAACAATTAATGACATGACAGTCAAAACAATAATCGGAAGATGGTGCTTAAACAGTAACTAGTGAGTCAAAAACATATTACCTTTATTGCAAAAAGATCACCAGTCGTCCTCTTCTTAGCCAAGAAAACCCTTCCAAATGCCCCACGACTGATAGGTTTTATAATCTCAAAGTCATCAATAGAGGTACGATCTTTTGAAGAATGAATTGGGCTTGTTCTCAAGCTGCGAACCACGTCATCTTCCAAGATGACATCATCATCCATTACAGGGCTATCTACATCTATCTTTTCGACATCCACCATCTCAGTAAGCTGCAAATACTTCTCACTGAAAAATAAATTACAACTTATTAAGAATAATCATCAGTAAATTGCTAAGAACACCTTGTATAGTTCGTGTTGAATAATGGAAATGGTAGGACGAGTGGGGAGCCAAGGAATAGTGTTTCCCCCAAATGTATTGACTTCAGATATAATCACGAGCAGAGCCATGTATTGACTTGGGAAGCGAGCAAGCCCAAAAGGCACACTCAGCATACGAAGTTTAAATTTCCACATGCATAACATGTGCAAGACATCTAATCCATAACTAATATTTTCTTATAAGTAAAAGAGTATATAACTATGTTGTTTACAAGAGGAACTGACATACTTATATAACTATGCTGATCTAATCATTAGAAAATAAATTATAAGAGACAAAGAAAACATCATCACCCCCCTAAATAATACAGAAAAGCAACATCTGAAAACATCTGTCAGCCCTTATCTCCCAAATGGAGACGCAACATGCAGCAATATTAGTGATGGATATTATTGCAGTTGCATGTCAGAAAACACAAGTTACAAAGGCAGCATTTTCGATCTATGTCGTAAATTGGTTGCCCCTCTACATATACAGTGAGTTTCCAACAGCCTCCATCTATGATATCTTCCACTTCCACTTCAATCCATGCAATTCCTTTTATATTCTTTGCTTTGTGGTATGTGTTGATACACTAAAGGAGTATTAAGAAGGAGATCTAGGGTTTGATCCCTGCAATTAACAAATTCCCTCTCCCCTACAAATTAACAGCTAATATTTGCCTAACAAAAAATAAGAAAGAAAAAAAATGCGTTTTCCTTCTTTTGATTGCAACCGAATTCCTATTTTCTCACTTTATTAGATTGGTAAATCCTAAACAGAAGTCCACGCCTATAGTTGATGCTCTATTTTTCTTCACCAAAACAGGTACTTTTTATTTAATTTTTTTTAATGTTTTTTATAATTATTATACTCCAAGGTTAAATCAGAAGCAGAATACGCTCCTGTTTTTATGTTTCCTTATTCACCATACTTCATAATTGAGTCAAGTCACCAACGTTCCGCAACATGCATTCAGAGACCAGTTTGAGTTCTTTAAGACAATAGGGCATTGATTATGTTATGTTTTAATATTTGTAGCATTTTCTTTTTCTGAGTTGCTTTTGCATTGAACTTTGTAAAGTTTGATATATACTAGAACATGTTGGAGTAATGTTTATTAACTTTATATAAGTTTTAGATTTTTAATCACATGTCAGTATCACGCAGATATTCTTTTAGTTTCTTTACACAGACAATATGTGTCTTCAATCTACATTACTTCAAAGCCGAAATCCTGATGGCTGCACAATACAACGCATCACTTGGCCTTTTTCCGTTCAGCCCCTTTGTAAAAGGACACTTGCAGAGACACTGACAACCAGCTCCAATACCAATTAGATGGAAAAAAGTTTGGAAAAATGAAAATAATGAAAAAACTGAACTGCTTTCATTGAAGAATTGAAAGAAGATCCAGGTTTTTTCAAGAGGACGTGACAAGACACGGGCTTTTTCGAGAGGATATGACAAGACTTTCCCATTACGAGAATGGTACAATTCCAAAGATATGACAAGACTTTTCCATACCAAGAATGACAAGACTTACCCTTACTCGGCCCTCACTCTGCTTATAACTATACCTCAGTTAGCTGTCACTATTACTCAGCCACTTAAAGGTTGCGAACCTTTGAGACTCTCTTATTTCTCCTAACATAGACCCATTTGATTGGGGATTGTTGCCTATCACACAAGTACAGACCATCATAGAAAATATTTCAGGTGAGCATAACGAAAGTCTGACTAGTATTGCCAGAGGAGACACTGGACAGATAGTAAATAAAAAAATGCAGTATCATTATGGTATATGATTTGAAACGGTTATAAAAACAGGATTAATCTGCATAAAGGTATCTTTAACTAGAATTTACACAACTTATTCATAAAGAATTCGCTAGCTGAATTTCACATTTACTAAGATGACATTTTTTATAATATACAGATGCATTACATAATTTAACAGAAAGGTACTAACCGAATCAGCTTCTCAATGCGTGTTCCAAAGGTTTCCACGGTAAGTGCATCAAACTTCCTTCGTTCTACGACAACCCTCAAATCATCAAGACATGATAATAAATACGATGCTGTACGATCATCATCCAGACTAACATTGGCTGCACATCGTGCTATATCAGCAAGTTCATTCATCTACAATAATCCAAAGAATATAATTGGGGTGTTTAGGGACAGTTAACCTGATCGCGAATCAATATCATACAAAATGCTGAACACACAGGGAAGACCATATGATAAAAAATGCTGATTTTAATGGATAATATAGGGAAGATCATATGATAAATGCTGAATTTAATGGATAATGCCATGAATAATTAGTACTTCTCCCGTTCCTTTTTAAGTGTGGTTTAAGCATAAAGCTCTCCAACCAAGGTAGTGAGTTGTTGGAATTTTTTCCCATTCTACCCTCACTTTAAGTAGGAGTTATTGAGGATAAGGGTATAACTGACAAATGATAACCTTAAACTATCAAAACGACAGTTAAATAAGAACAAAAGAATTTTTCCAAAACGACACTTAAAAAGAATGGAGTAAGGAGTAATAGGATATGACAAGAAGTCAGAAATAATAGTAATTTATAAAAGAGGTTAAAATAAGAGCATGCCTGGGGCAGATCATCATGTTCTGAATAAGCACCCTTCCCTGCCAAGAGCAAGTCAATCTGACTTGTCCTTGGTGTCAGTAAAGGAGACCTAGGAGTCATGCTCCCTGCAGATGATGTTGTCATACCTTGGTCAGACTTTGGACCAAAACGAGTTCTACATGATATAAGTGGCAATCCCTTTAGCTCATCCATAAAAACGGAATTATCAGGTTCAGGGAAACAGTCTAGCATATCCTCTGAGCCTCTGCGTGACCAATCACTAAGTTTAGGGGAAAGAACTTCAGATTCTTCAGTCATACTTGAATTCGATACTTTTGCAACATCAGGACTTCCGACCATTTGTTGTGAATCCTTCTGAGTAGATGATTCCATCATCTTTTCTAATGTTTCAGAAATTCTTACAAGACGCTCATTGACACTCAGACCCTTCTGATCACATCTGTCAGCAACTGCACAAATCCTTGAATGATCTTCAACATGTAAAGTCGGTACATCCTCTTCACATATTCGACAAATTATTGAATTATCTTCATTATTAATCTGCTGGTCTCCCCAATAGCCCCAGGAAACTTTATGTTGGTGCTTGGAAGCATGGTCATGGGAATCTTTGACAGCAAGAAGCTCAGAAGTCTTGGCGCCAGAGAGATCTATATCAGAATTTAATCTCTTATCTGATGTCTTTGAAGGTTCAACTGTCCCATAATTTTGGTCCTTCAATTGAACAGTTTCTTTTGGGCTTTTTCCTGACGGAGATGGGAATTTTTTCCATGAAGCCATCCGATTCCTGCCAGGAGACTCAAAATTTTTTAAAATGTCATCATCAGCAGGAGGCAACTGAATCTCTGGTTTCAAGACACCTTTTTTCCAACCCATGGTACTCTGCTCTTGGCTATAAGCTTTTTTTGTTGAAGCCTTTGAGGTCTTTGCAACACCAGAACTTTTAGAATCCCTTACCACACTAGAAGGAATAGATTTTCCAGTAGAATGTAAGACTCTAGATTGACGGAGATTGACAAAGTGTTCATCCTCAGCCAAAGCACTTTCCTTGTGGAATTGCAACAACCTAGTACACCGTGTAAGAATGAAGAGCATTCGAGTATGAAGCTGCTTTAGTGTCCCTGGAGGAAGCTCTTGACGCCTATCATCCAAGTCCTGAACTATGCTTTCACACTGAAGCCAAAACTCCCCAGATGTGGTCATGGCACAGCGCCTGGCCAAAATTAGCAAGTCCTCAATTGTCTCTTGCCATTCAGGATGATTATCTGCATTTTTTTCAAGAACTCCAACCAGGTCTGCTGCAAAAATAGCCAGCTCAGAGTTCACCTCTTCCTTTTCTTTATCAAATTTAGCCCTAATAACAACCAAGATCTCCTGCATATAAAACAAGTAAAGCAATTTTCAAGAAATGCTTCCTACGCAACACAAACTATTAACGCCACAATAAAATGTAAAATGGAAAGTAAAGTACCTCAAGGTTATTATTTAACCTTCGAGGCTTCCAAAACGGAAAAGGCCGGACACCTTTAGAATTTAACTCGTGCGAAAAACTCTTTATATCACCAGGAAACCTCTTTCCAGGGGCACTTGTGACACGTAATATAGCTTGAAAACGAGGAGATTCAGATTCTTTCGGATTCTCAAAATCATATGTGGCCTGGATGAAACAATAAGTTATTTTGCAATAATAAACAAATTAAGTTGAATACAACAACTAATGCATACAAATTTCATCAAAGCAAAAAACAGAATATATCACAAACACCACACCCAGCAGTACCTCTGGCGTGCAAACATCTTCACTTCTTAAGCCTCCAGTCTGAGTCTGTGACGATGCCTGCTCTCCTGTTTAAAGTAATGTGATAAGAAAAAGTAACATTCTGGTATTAAAATAGTATAATTTTGGAAGACACTTTAAAACGGAAACAGTTCACACGTTGATACAAATTGGAAGTACATAAAACTGGACAAATAATGCACCAACCCAAAACCTACCACTCAAACATACCCCAAGCATTAACACATCATAAATAGGCTGACTGAGGAAACTTTACAGTTAAAATTACTTCACTTCACCAATACAAACATTCTGTCAACTCCAAAACAAAAAAATAAAAAATAAAAAGATGAGCTTGTAAAATATAGATGCAGAAAACTAGAAAGTGATGTATTGGCTCCCCTTTCTCGGTGATAGATGTGACCAGTACGATGCAGGCAGCAGTAAATCCAGAAGTCAAACATTTAAAGATGGTTTAATGTTGATATTGGGATTAATTACCATATTTAGTCAAAGTAAATTTCAGTAACAAAATATTTTATAACTTCCAAAAAACGCATATTTAAGTAACATTTAGCAGTGTATTTCTTCTCTGAACCCTTGAAGATTTAGGGTACCAAGTTGACCTTTTTTGAGTTGTTTATTTGTGAAGGCTATATAGCTCTGTGGGATTTTCCTTCAACTACTATTGTTACCTATCTATAAATATATAAGTTTCGTCCTATTTAATATAGGTGATGAAACAGCTATAAAGAAATCATTTTGAAAGCAAAATCCTAGCCTCCTTGTTGTGTTTGTACTTGGAGTATCTCTTTTTATGGGGTGCGATGCCTAGTTCAAACTACTTTTCAGTCAAACATGAGGGAACCAATTAAAAGCCAGGAAACCAGCCATTTCAAATTATTTGAAAACTTGTAAACCCAACAGGTTTTTATTAAATCCGAAAAACTGGCGGCAAATTATGATTTTACAGCTGACCAGATAGCCTGACTGGTGGTCAAATTAGTGGCCTGGTCACTTGATCAAGTCAAACCCGGTCTAGTTTTCAGGGCAAAAGTATGGTCTCATGCGTTCAGATAGCAGTTCCAAAATTTTGAATTCCATGGTTTCCAGTTATTGCAGCCAAACGTAGGGTTTTCAGTTAGTGTGTATTAAGCCAACAACTTCACAAAAAGGACCATTTAGTTCCTTGAATGATTCAATGAATTAGTAGTATTATGGTACCCTTCTAAATATGATTATTCAAAAGAAAAAATTTAGGTTAAAATACACTTTAGGTCTCTGCAAATATAGTTCTACGCAAATACGGGGTTTTCTGGTTTTTGGTTCCTTAACCTTTTTTGGACTCCCTCCCTCACTGTAAAATCAGAACCATCATATTTTGTCCCTAAAATCAATCTCTTACAAAATGCATGCGTGGCTAACAGAGCTTCATTTGGCACTTGGTGATGTCACATGTTTTAATGGTGTGGGACATTTTTTGGGGTGATGTGACATCTTTTGTCTCACCCTCAACCCCAGAAATCCATCCCCACTCTACCAAGAAACCATTTTAAGTGAATTTTTGGGTCAGCATGATAAGAACTACCAACCACATCGCCTTTGAGTGCTTGGAAGGCCTCAACTCAACCAGGCCAATCATATCTCACTTTTAGGAGCCACTGGAACTTGTAGGAAACTTACCCCCAGGAACCCTATCAACAAACATGTTAGCATTAGCAAAAAGTTGTACCCTATCCATAGTCAAATCCATCCCTACCATCTTTGTTGTCATACTTCCAGTGTTATCAAATTGCGGCGCCATAGCCGCTATGGCCGATATACATGGCGGTTTTTGGGCTTGCTGCAATGGTAAATATCATCCGCTATTGCGGATTTTTCCGCAATAATGGTGCCGCAAAGGGTCCGGTATGGTGGGATTTTGTCTCTCCGCCATCCATCATCGACAACACTGCATACTTCCCCTTTGCCAAGGAGGCTTCATTGGGATTCTAGTAATCAAGTGTAGTCGTTAAAGCACGGAAGGAACAGCACGTCAAAGAAGTTGAAAGGGAGATGTGAGGGCGCACAAAATCCTAGTGATCAGGGTAAGAGCAAAATAGGAACATATGCTTTCATCAGCGAGGAATATGGTTCGCCGTTCGAGCATGTGGAAGATGGGTCGGCTGACCATTTGGGTGTTTGGGGCTGCGATTAGGGATCCGTGATCAAATATATATTTTGCAATAAAAGGAAAGTAGAACTTTTCTAATTGAGCTGCGCAGCTTTTTTAGGGTTAATAATTATAATCGGTCAATTTTGTGGGAGATGGAAAATTGAAAGGTGAATGCACCGTACGCAAGAGCACTTTAGGTATATTCATATACAAAATGAACACATTAAACACATTATCTATTTTTCTTAATATATGTGAAAACAACAAAAGGGGCTTATAATAAAGGACGGAGATTGTATTACTGCGTTACAATTCAAGTCAAATTCCACGCACCTACAAGAGAATTTCCGTTAATATATTTTATTGGTGAGGAAGACTATTCTCCAAAGGACGGATTTTCCCTCAAAAGCACCTCTTATGCTCACTGGCATCTATATGGTCCAGTTTGCCTGATAGAATCAAACTTGAATTTGATCCTCAGAATTAGAACAGGACCTCCCAATTACAATTCTAATTCTAACTGTTAACACAATTTCACGGAATTAATAAATAACAATTCCATAATACCTACATCTCTGATAATAGACAATTTAAATTACAATTCAGAGCCAAGAAAGGTGAAAGTAAAATAAGCATGAGTTTGCACATCATTTGGGGAACATCTAGGATTTCTATCTACTAGGACCTATTTGAATTGGATTCAAAACAAAGAGACTATTAATCATTTTCTTTGATGCATGCACACTCCAACGACCATTGTTGTCATGCACTCTTGTTACGTCCCCTCTCAAATATTGAGTTGTGACTCTTTCCACATTTGAACTTATAATTCAAACCAAGAAATCACATTTCTCAATCCAATAGATATTGTACCCACCTCACTAGAAATCGGAATAATACCCATTCTATTCCTTATAAATCCCATTAAAAAACAAGTTAACATGTCATTCTTCAAAAATATATAATCTTCAAAACAGGTTATTAATGACACCCAACCAAAACTTTATTCAACACTTACCAAACTAAGATCAAGACGGACTTGACCGATTAAATAAACCAATTGAAAGCAATCACTTTATTTAAAAAATGTAGTATGAGTTAAATTTTGATACCTATCGGTTAAGACATTTTAATTAGAGTCAAATATTTTAAATGACTCGACTACCTAAAAAAAATATTTACACCTCATACCAATTCAATCCTAAATGTATCTCCAAGATTTTCTTTCACAATTAGGCAAACACATACCCATGCCATGATCACACAACATATCGTCAATCATCACCACACTACCATCATAATCCATTACAAGAAAAGAATATTCGAACAACATAAATGAGACAGATTTGCACTAACAATACCTGCTTCCAAAGACGATTCACCATATTGCAACCGCGACCGCGGCAACACTACCGGACTCTGTTCCATCGTCTGCGCACCATTCCCCGTCGACATACTACCTGAATTGCTTCCATTATCAACACTACCACCAATTCCCAAACCATCCCGAAACCCTACTCTATTCTGATTCCCAACCTCCTTCTTCTTCCCAACACCAGGCCTCGAAAGATTACTAGCACCAAGTGCCGCCGCAGCTCCTCCCTTATCACCTCTAAAACCAAAAAAACTCTCCTGCGGCAACGGTCCCGATCTAGTCTTTATCCTGTTCAACCCTAACGACGACGCCAGAATCGGCGAAACAGAAGCCGCTGCAGAAGAAGTCGACGAATACGGTGAAGGCAAAGTCGACGGTAACTCCTTCACCTCCGCCACCGTTGCCGGAGTCAATTTCTTCAAACCAGAACGAGAGCGAGATTCCGACAGAATCTCACTCTCCTTTCCCTTTACAGCATCTTTCTTCTTAGCTCCTTCCTTAACTGGCGTCTTCCGACTAGCCGCGCCTCCGATAAGTCCGCCACCAAGTCCACTTCCGCCGCCGCCGCCGCTGGTTCCGGCGGTAGAGGTGGAACTGAAGGTGGAAGTTAGGGTTTGAGCAACGGTTGATTTAGGTTTTTTCTTATCGGATCTAGGAGAGTTTGAAGAGATTGATCGAGGACTATTGGAAGAAGCATCTGGACTAGAAGTATCAGATTTTTTGGAAGAGAAGAATCTCCCTTTGAAGACCATGTTTGGTTGCTACAATTAAGCTCAAACATTACCAGCATGCTACTAGCAAACGCGACATTGAGTTGAAACGTGATTTTTCAGCTTTTTTATAGTTTTGTATGAATTTTGAACTGAGAAATGGAGAAAAGAAGTGTTCGAAGAGAAACGATTAATTACCAAAAAAAAATTAGAACAGATAAGTGATTTGTTTGGGAAAGGATTTTAGAGAGAGAGCGCGTAAAAAGGGCTTTGGTGTTTGTTTTTTTTTGGACTAAAAAGTGCGTTTAGGTTGGTTGAATGTGGACTTTAGAAAGAAGAAGAAGAAAATTGTGTGACTTTTTTTACATTTACGGTTAAAAAATGACATACAAGGACTTTGTGGATTCCATTTTCGATTATTTGACTTTGAATTTAAGAGTTTTATGACTAGGATAAAAAAAATATAATTGAAAGAGTCTAAATTGCGATTTGAATTTTATTCTTTATTCTTTATGTTTATTAGTAGTAATTTGTGATTTTGATTTTAAACTTTTTTAAATATTTAGTTGCTTTATTTTTATAAAAATAAAATAAGTACATCATTAAGATAGTTTTAGTTTTTCATTACTAATCATAGCAATAAGATAAATTGATTTATACTTTTTTTTATTACTTTTTTATTATTTAATTTCAGTAGATAAAACATTTTTTTTTTTTGCAAGTGTGTATGACCATAAAATAATTTTATTTTTTAATATTTTTTAAAATAAATATTACTAACAGAAATGTGTGATACTATTTAACATTATCATGATAATCTCATAAACAGTTAATATGATAGACGTGACAACACGTTTTGATAATGCATCTTTTGTATAAACTTCTTTTTTGAAAATTGTGGCATTATTTTAACGTTATAATATCAATCTCGTGAGTAATCTTCATTATAACTTGAATGCAAGTGCATTTATCATATAAATTTGCTTTTCGATAATTGTGACATCATTTAATGTTATATAATATAAATCTTGTGAGTAATCTCTATAACTTGAGTTACCCGTTAAAATGAATGGTGTTTTAAAAATCATCTTTTACTCACTACACGACAATTATTGCAGTTTAGATTTCAATTACTTATTAATAAAATTATGATGTCATGCTAATTTAATATTGTAAAAAGTGTCACACGTTTATATTGCAAGATGTCGTCGTAAATTGCATGAGTCACAGTATCACGATTAATTTAAGTTCATTCTAGTAGCATAAACTTAATTAGATGCATTACTTGTTGCACACGTATATTTCATATGGGTATTAAAGTAACAAATATGCGGTGTCGGTCTATAATAAATGATTGACAATTAGAACAAATGTGTTTATTTCATCTTCTCTAAAGATATCTAGTGTGATGTAAAAGTAACACTTTAATCTCTTTATTTCAATGAAATATCAAGTAATCAAGCATCCAATCATTTTATTTTCATTGGGGAAATTTAGTGCAACGAATATGCCCTCTATTTTATTTCAAACTTCTTGTATTGTAGGGTGGCCCATCATAACATGTTTTTCTTAAGTAAGTTATACACATAATGGACAAGTAAATTCAATGGTAATCCTCTCATTATCTTAAAACAATTATCATAAGTCCATCACAAGTAACTTTTCAAAGAGTTTTTGGGCCACATACTATCAATTTTTGCTATTGAGTCACTCATTATTTATATTCATGTTACAAATATTCAGTTCTGAGCGTGGGGTGTTAAAAAGTCCATATTAAAAAGGATATGGTCTCAACATATTTTTATAGGTGAGAGCAATCATCACATAACAAGTCGATTTTGTACATATGAGTTAAGCTCAACCATAATTCTTAATATGGTATCATAACATGTAGTGATGAACCTACTTTTAGTCATAGTACTGAATTCATATTTAGTCATATTTTCATTCCTTCATTGTGTGGGGGCAAAGTATCTCATGTTTTATTATACTTGTTTTAATGATGTTAAAACATATATAGTTTGAAAAAATGTACTTTGGACGGTATCATTGAGTCGCATTACATACGTTATCTTTCTTGTGTCAAATATTTGTCAAAACATGTCTAAGTACATATAGAAATAGCACTATATGTGTTATATATGAGTTTGATCATGTTGGTCAAGTTAGAGATGCATTAGGTTCTCTTAGAAGTAGCTAAATATATGAAAATCTGCATTTTTGCAAGTTTTGAGTTTTTGAGTCGACTCATAGCATGCTTAGATCAACTCATACAGAAGTCAATTTTCATGTCTTGCTCTCAGGAGATCTCGCGTCGACCCTCCGGTCAACTCATACTGTGTGCATTTGTGCTTGTCAAAATTGGAGTGCTTTGAGTCGACGCACGAACCTGTTCCAGTTGATGCAAAGAGTTATTTCCTGCATAATCCTGAATTCGGGAGAGCTCAGGTCGAACCTCCCCTTGTTTTAGGTCGACCGCTTGCGCGTTTCTCACAAAAATTTTGTTATGCTTAACATTCAAAGTAATTGTTATGTTGGTTATTTGGTTTCAATTTTGCATGTATATTAAGTTAGTTCATTCTACACAAAATAACAAGAAAAGTGAAAATATACACTGAATTGGTTCTCATCATCTTCATCCTCTTTCTTGCATTTTCTCAACAACTTCACATAATCATTTTTGTTGTGTATTTTGCATCATCGAGGTGATAACGTCCAAACTTAGGATTGGTGTATCAGGTTTGGGTTGAGAAATCAGTGGGTTTTTCTTGAATAAAACTTTGAGGATTTTGTCCTCCAAGAATCTTGAATTTTGGGGGTTTTGCACAAATCGTTCCTTCACAAATTCAGTCAAGCAAAGGTAATTGAAGAATGGGATGTTTTGTCAATTTAGTAGCGTTAACCGGAGGATTGTGGTAGGAAGGTTTGGGTTCGAATCGTTGATGTTTGAAATCAGTCGGGTAAGATTTGAAGACCAGAGGGTTGTTCAAAGGTGGTGTCGTAATCGGAGGTTTACCCATCACGTTCGAAGGACTTGATTCATCTTGAATCAAGTGAAGATAAGGCATAGACTCGGCATCAACATTTGGGTTTGATTGTTTGAATTCTATTGCTTCTCTTGTAAAACAATTTGCAACTGGTTATATATACAAGTCTCAATTATATTTTTATAATTGAGAGCAGACGTACCCCGAGCGAGGATGACAGGGGAACTGCCTCAACAAATTGGTGTTCTCTCTTTTTACTATTTCCATTGCTGAATTTTGAGTTTGTGTGCAAACATATTAGTTGATTAAAATTTTGGTGTGTGTTAGTGTTGAAACATTTTTTAGAAACCTCATTACAATCTTTTGATTGTAACTGAATAACATAGCACTTCATTCACCTATTGAAATTTACTTGAGGTGCTTTGCACACCAAGTGTTCGACTAATTGCGTGAACACAAACACTTGAGCTATTTTTCAATTGGTTTATATTTCACACGCATTGGAAATTGTCCAACTTTAAGTGAACAAAATATGATTGATTTGTGTTCAAACTATTGATTCTAATTCTCGTCTTTATCGGTACTCCATATAGGCTTTGTGTATATCTGATCTTTTTGGTAATGGTTCGTTTAGACGAGTATAGTTCCTCGGCCACTTCCGGTTAAAACTTTTTAAAAACCAAATCTTAATAAGCGCCGACTTTGTTTTTAATAAGTGATATATTCAACCCCCTTCTAGATCATTGTCTTCGTCTAACAAGTGGTATCAGAGCCTGGTTCATTTTGTGCTTCACATATAAATTCTTAGAATACGGCAAACGAGCCAAAATAGGCTTACCATAGATTACCTGTTTTCAACAGTGAAAACTATAGTTACTAGAAAGATTGTATGCGCGTACATATAAATTACATTGACAGAAAGGTATGGAACGTTATATTGAACGGTCCTATGCAAATTATCATGACCGATGAAAATAACGTTGTTGTGCCTAAGCCTAAAGCACAATGGAATGATGAAGATGAGAAAAAGTACAATTACGATTGGTAGGCTAGAAATATTATGATCTCCTCCTTGGGAGTTGATGAATATTATAGAGTTTCACACTGTATGACTGCTAAAGCTATGTGAGATTCATTGCAAGTTGTCCATAAGGGAACTAATGATGTTAAACTATCTAGAATCAATACTTTGACTCAAGAGTTTGATCTCTTTCACATGGAGCAAGGGAAAACCATTGCCGACATGCAAAAGAGATTTTCTCATTTAATCAATAGACTAAATTCACTTGGTAGACCAATTTCCAATGATGTTGCTACTAACAAAGTTTTAGGATGTCTTACCAGGGAGTGGCAACTAAAGGTCATGGTCATAAAGTAAGCAAATGATCTTATGACTTTGGACCTTACAACTCTTTTTGGAAAGCTCTAAGAACATGAGTAAGTTCTTCTTAGTCTCAAGCAATTTGAGAAAAAGGAAAAGAAGGAAAATACCAAAACTACAGAAAAGAAGTCTATAGCTCTAAAAGCTTCTTGTTCAAAGTCCTCTGCAAAAGAGCTAAGTGATTACGACTCGAGTGATGACGATAATGAAGAAATGAATGAGGATATAAGGTTGTTCGTTAAGCGATACAATTGCTATATAAAGAAGAATGGTATCCAACATTCCGAAAAGAATATTGTTAATTTTAGAAGACAATCAATGTCTTCCAAGAATGAAGGCAATAAGGGGAGTAAAGCAAGATGGTTGTGCTTTAATTGTGGAAAAGTCGGACACTATAAGCCGGATTGTCCATTGATGAAGAAGGATAAAGGAAAGGAAAGTAATCACTCGCAAAAGAAACAAGGTAAGCCTAGAAAAGCTTACATCGCTTGGAAAAGCGATTGTAAGTCATCCACGGATGATAGTTCAAGTGTCGAAAAAGAGTCTGTCAACCTTTGTCTCTCCGCTCATCAAAATAAGAAAAACAAAAAGGTACGACATGCTAAATATGAAAACTCTACTAGATTGTCTCATTCTGAATTACAACTTGTCTTTGATACCTTACACCATGAAGTCAAGGAAGCCTTTAAACGGTTGGCCTCAAACAAACAAATTTGTACTCATTTAGAGCAAAAGATCTCCGATTCCAAAAGGGAATTGGAGGCTCTAAAGGTCTCCATGGAGGAAGTAACAAAGGTAGATGTTGAGGAAGATAGAAGTGGATGGTTAAACTTTGGGTGTGATACTTGTCATATTTGGCAAAAAGAGGTTAGAACTCTTAAAGCCAAACTTGACAAGGCTCTAAAACTAAAGATCGCGTTTGCTATTGATAGATCACATTTTAGAAAAAGCATGATTAATCCTTATCAAAAATATATATGCGTGATCAAAAATCAAGGTAACAAAAGTGATACAAAGGCTAACCTCACTTACTTATATTATTGCAAAAGGGGTCACACCATTGCTAAATATCGCTTTAGGAAATTTTTAGTTCCTAAAGGGGTTTATCAATGGTTTCCTAAATGCAACCAAGATTTTACTCACAACCAAGGACCCAATAAACAATTGGGTACCTATTTTCGTTGATTGTTTTTATAGGTACGAAGTCTTGAGCCTACGGAAAGAAGATGGGTTCTCGATAGTGGATGCTCAAGACATATCTCTCTTTATTGACTTTGTGGCATAGAATAAGGGATTTGTAACTTATGGAGACAACAATAAGGGAGCAATACTTGGAAAAGGTAGTGTAGGCAATCCATAGTCTACTAATATCTCTTATGTATTGCTAGTTGAGGGCCTTAAACACAACCTCATAAACATTAGTCAATTATGTGACAAGGGATACAAAGTACAAAAGATTGTTGCATGATTGAAAATAATGATAAAAAGGGGGATGTGTTTAATGGCTTGAGGGTAAATAATGTTTATATGCTAGATTTTAGTGAAGTATCATTGAGTAGTGATAAATGTCTCATGACTACGAGTGAGGACTCATGGTTGTGGCATAGACGTTTGACGCGTGTCAATTTTGACTTACTAAACAAGATAGTTTCTAAGGACCTAGTTATTGGCTTACCCAAAATCAAGTTTTCAAAGGATCACTTGTGATGCATGCCAAATAAGGAAGCATACAAGGATCTCGGTTAAATCTAAAAATATTGTGTCAACTACGAGACCTCTTGAACTTCTTCATATGGACCTCTTTGGACCATCTAGAATTAAGAGTCTAGGTGGTAACTACTATGCTTTTGTTATAGTCGATGATTTCTCTAGATTTCGTTGGACTATCTTCTTGGCTGGTAAGAGCGATACTTTCTCCGCCTTTGAAAATTTTGCTAAACTTTATCAAAACAAGTTGAACATAAACATTATATCAATTATAAGTGATCATGAAGGTGAGTTTAAAAATCATATTTTTGAAGAATATTATGGTAGACACGAAATTTATCATGATTTTTTCGCTCCGCGTACCCCTCAATAAAACAGGGTCGTGGAATGTAAAAATCAAATTTTGGAAGAGTTAGGAAGAACTATGATCAATGAAAGTGTACTTCCTAAATATTTTTGGGCCGATGCCATTAGTACGGCTTGTTATGTTTTGAATAGGGTGTTCATCCATCCTATTCTTAACAAGACTCAAGTATGAACTTTTGAAAGGGAGGAAGTCAAATATGTCTCACCTTCATGTTTTTTTGTTATAAGTGTTTGTGTTAAATAATGGTAAGGAAAGTCTAGGTAAATTTGAGTCTAAGGCTGATGAAGGTATCTTTCTTGGATACTCTCAATCAAGTAAAGCATATAAAATATACAATAAGGTGTTACTTATAGTTGAAGAATTTGTTCATGTCACTTTTGATAAAACTTATCTGAAAAATGTCAAAAAAGGTATTTCGTTTCATGGTACAGGTGTATCTTCTGAATACATGCTCAAAGACACTAAGAAAGGAATTGATCAACCTGAACCAGTGAAAGTTGAGGAGGAAAAAGATCACCATCATGAGGAGATTGAAGAGGTTCATCCGATTAACACCGATGGCCTTCCTCCAGCTTGGAATTCTTCTAAAGACCATCTTATCAACAACATTCTCGGTGATATCTCAAAGGGAGCTTTTGTTATCAATATGCTTTCGTCTTTCAAGTTGAGCCTAAAAACCCTAAAGAGGCATTACTCGATGAACATTGGTTCCTATCAATGCAAGAGGAACTGAATCATTTTAAAAGAAATGAGGTTTGGGACCTAGTCCCTTCTCCACAAGACCATCGAGTAATTGGAACCCGATGGGTGTTTAGGAATAAACTGGACGAAAACGGGGTTATAACATACAACAAGGCGCGGTTTGTCGCGCAAGGGTATAACCAAGAGGAGGGAATCAACAATGAGGAAACTTATGCGTCGGTTGCCCGACTCGAGGCTATACGTCGTTTGCTTGCTTTCGCTTGTGCGGAAGATTTCAAATTATTTCAGATGGATGTAAAAAGTGCTTTCTTAAACGGATATGAAAATGAAGAGTTTTATGTAGCCCAGCCTCTTGAGTTTGAATCCCATGAGTATCCTGATCATGTCTACAAGTTAAAACTAGCTTTGTACGGACTCAAACAAGCCCCTAAGTCTTGGTATGACCGTCTTAGAAAATTTCTTCTTGATCAAGGGTACTCAAGAGGAAAGGTTGACATAACTCTCTTCATTAAATGTCAAGGAAAACACTTAATCTTGGTACAAATATATGTTGATGATATCATTTTTGGATCAACTAACATGAATATGGTCAAGGAGTTTTCTAGATTAATACAGCGCAAGTTCGAGATGAGCATGATGGGGGAGCTCAACTATTTCCTCAGATTTCAAATCAAACAACTCAAAGAGGGTACATTTTTGAGCCAGACAAAATATTGCCTTGAGCTTCTCAAGCGTTTTGACATGGCTAACTCCAAGGCGATTGATACTCTGATGCCTACATGTGCAAATCTTAACCGAGGCGAGAATGGTAAGGATGTGGAGGTGAAGAAGTATAGAGGTATGATTAGCTCTCTCCTCTATCTTACCGTATCTCGACCCGACATAATGTTTAGTGTTTGCATGTGTGTGAGGTATCAATCATGTCCCAAGGAATATCACTTAAAAGTTGTAAAGTGCATACTTAAATACCTCTCTAGTACTCCAAAGTATGGGCTATGGTATTCCAAGGGAAATGATTGTTCCTTGGTTGGCTTTTTCGATTCCGACTTTTCCGGTTTCAAATCGGATAGGAAAAGCACAAGTGGTACTTATCATCTATTTTCAAATTCTTTGGTGACTTGGCATAGCAAAAAGTAAGTTTTTGCTGCTTTGTCAGCAACCGAAGCGAAATACGTTGCGGTCGGTAGTTGTTGCGCTCAAGTTTTATGACTTAAGCAACAATTACTCAACTTCAATCTAAAGCTTGAGTGTGTTATGATCTTTTGTGATAACACCAATGCCATTAATCTAACCAAGAACCCCGTATTACATTCACGCACCAAGCATATTGAAATACTCCATCATTTTCTTAGGAATCATGTGGAGAAAGGTGATATGGTATTTGAGCACGTTGATACCAAAAATCAACTTGCAAATATTTTCATAAAACCACTCGCTACAGAGCCTTTCTTTCACATTCGTAGGGAACTCGGTGTTCTCGATATCTCGGATCGTGTTTAGGAGTTCATTATTGCATGCTTTCTATATATGTGTTTTGTCTATATTGTTATCTAACAAATGAAGTAACCAAGCCATATGTGAGGGCATCTATCATTGATCGCGGTTGAGGTACTATTTTTCCTTATTATCAAACTTTTGTATTCACCTCATTTGTATAAGTTGATGTATCAAGTTATGTGTTATTATTGATGTTTATTGCATGATTAAGCATGTTTAATCCCTTTGAATGTTTGAAATTTGAGTATGCTATCTATTTATGTCATTTCGATGCTTGTATGTTTCAAATTGATGATTTGTGTTGTGTTTAACTGGATGAGTCAACCTATATAGGACTTCGATCGACTCACGAAATAACAAATTTTCTTGTTTTAAAAGTGGGTCCGCTCAGGTCAATCCTTTGGTCGACTCAAACTTTGAAAATTTCTCACTATGTTTGCTTTCACAGTATGCATTGATGCAAAACCTGTATGGGTCGACGCGTCACGCGATTTTGCTAAAAAACCTCTATTTTCGATGAATCATTCAAATTACTTGACCCATTTAATGCATTCATTTTTTTTGCATTCAAACAACATCATCATCAACATTTACATTGGTACTTTGCACCTACTCGAGGCTACTATCTACATCTCCTCTTCCCAAAGTCTCTTTCAAAACCTAATTTCACTATCTAGTCAAGAAGTATAGTGAGTCTCTCCAATCAACATCAAAAACTCTGTTTTCACTATTCATCCTCTTCAAAGGATTGCTCTAATGGCTACAAGAAGAGTAACAAGGAAAAGAACAACCAGGGCTCCATCCGCTCAAGCTGGTACTTCTAGAGCTGCTCTACTGGTAACTACTCTCTCTCACCTCTTAAATACACTGAACTTTATGAGAAAAATATGAGTAAGAGATCAATTGTCAAATAATATGTTTATTATCAAAAAGCTGCTGAAAGAATGCACATCCAAGAAGTACTTGAATTTCTGGATGCTCAGAATTTCAACAAATTTTTGGAATGCGATAATAAATATAATAAGGACTTGATCAGAATTTTCTACACTGGTCTTTAAGGAAAATTCGAAGGTTTTAAGTTCAGTACTAAGATTGGAAATAATAAGGTATATGTCAATGACTCTGTCTAGAAAAATCTTTTTGATATGTCTCCTTTGACTGCTGAGCCACTGATTAAGGTCACGAATACTCGAATTGTGAACAGGTATGAGTTCAAGGAGGCTTTGAACTCTATGGCGAAGAAACCATATGCTGACGACATTGTCACTAGCGACCTTTTTCCAAAATCAGTCACAACTGGTAGGTTGAAGCCGGTTGACAAGAATCTTACAGTGGATTGTCTCACATATTCTTCGACCCAAGAAAGGTGGTTATTATCGGGTTGACCAAGATGAGGTTCACTTGGTTTACATTCTGAAAAAGAAGATTAAAATTAACTGGTCTCACTATGTTGCAAGTAGAATTTACTCTTTGAAAGACTCTGGTAGAGGAACTACATTGTCATATGGCTCCTTCATCCAATATGTCCTCAATAATGCTAATGTGGATGTATTTGGTATCCCTTACACAACCTTGACAACCAACTAAGAGTTTTGTCAAAAGACTCTAACTATGATGGGTTATATTCGGGATCCTCGTGATTCTCGCTACAGATTTATTATTAAGGCAACAAGCTCTCGTCTGTAAGAATCTGACAAGAGTGATGAAGACGAAGAAGAAGAAGAAGAAGAAGAAGAAGATGGTGGAACTCACATGGAAACTGATGAACAAGATAACAGTGGTTGGCTAGATCAATCACCCCATTTGGAACATGATGACAACCAAGGATGGGGTGTCTGGCAACACACGGGTTGGACTACATTAGGTGAAAACTACATGCCTCAAGCAATGAATTAGGAATATCAAGAGACCCCAGATTGGAGTTACGTGCCTCCATCACCTCCGTGTCCCCAACAGAACAACGACAAACTCCTCGAACCGATAAGGAATATGTAGCTCGAACAACAAAACTTTATCATTGCCCAAGATGAGCGGTTCACAAATTTGTAGAATCAACTTCAGGCTCACACGAATAACTTCAACTCATTCACAACAACAATGATGAGTCGGTTTGATGGCATGGTTGAATCTGCTGCAGGTCAACACCATGCTCTCACTACCAGTTTCAGCACTCTTAATTAAGTCGTTCTAGAGTATACAGAACGGATAGATAAGCAACAACTTCCTCCACCTCATGACTATCCATTTTGCAGAAAGGGCCATTACTTTAGGGGGAGAAAGCCTTGAGAAGTCCTTGTATATCATTGTGCATGTTATTTCATCTATTGTTCATCGCGTTCTAGTGTTAATCTCTACTTATGTTTGTTTGTTTGTTTTATTATGACTTGAATCATTGTTAATTTGTAATAACACTTTTTTTTTATCATTTGCGTGGTTATCTATTTATAAGTTTATATCATTTCATTAACTTCATTATATATGGATGTTTGTTAATGACTATCTTGTTGAAAATTTGGTGAATTTGCTTATCTCATTATAATATGTCTTTCATTGACCTATGTCTTCTTTCTTTTTGATGTTGTCAAAGGGGGAGAAGAAAATCAAGCAGAAACAAATCACTTTTACAAGATTGATCAAACGTGCAAATCGTTTCTAGATAAATGCATGGAGTAAGGGGGAGGATGATACAATAAATTATGCTCAGTTGTGTTTCTATTGTTTTGCCATCATAAAAAAGGGGGAGTATGTGAGGGCAAAGTGCCTCATACTTGGTTATACTTGTTTTAATGATGTCAAAACATATATAGTTTTAAAAAATGTATTTTGGACGATATCATCGAGTATATGCATACGTTATCTTTCTTGTGTCAAACATTACCAAAACATGTCTATGTACATATAGAAAGAGCACTATGTGTGTTCTATATGAGTTTGATCATGTTGGTAAAGTTAGAGATGCATTAGGTTCTCTTAGAAGTAGCTAAATATATGAAAATCTGCATTTTTGCAAGTTTTGAGTTCTTGGGTCAACTCATAGCATGCTTATGTCGACTCATAGAGAAGTCAATTCTCATGTCTTGCTCTCAGGAGATCTCGCGTCGATCCTCTGGTCGACTCATACTATGTGCATTTGTGCTTATCAAAATAGGAGTGCTTTGAGTCGACGCATGAACCTGTTTCGGTCGATGCAAAGAGTTGTTTTCTGCATAATCCTAAATCCAGAAGAGCTCAGGTTGACCCTCCCCTTAGTTTAGGTCGACCGCTCGTGCGTTTCTCACAAAATTTATGTTATGCTTAACATTCAAAGTGATTGTTATGTTGGTTATTTGGTTTCAATTTTGCATGTATATCAAGTTAGTTCATTCTACACAAAATAACAAGAAAAGTGAAAATATACACTGATTTGGTTCTCATCATCTTCATCCTCTTTCTTGCATTTTCTCAACAACTACACATAATCATTTTTGTTGTGTATTCTGCATCATCGAGGTGATAACGTCCAAATTTAGGATTGGTGTATTGGGTTTTGTAATTCTAGGTACTTAATAGTGGATGTTATCACGGATGTTATGACATCCACTGTAACACAGACTACAAAACTTAATGACAAACTATAAACAAAAACAGTAAATAACACAATAATTGTTTACGCAGTTCAGTGCAAACCACACCTACATCTGGGGGCTACCAAGCCAGGGAGGAAATTCACTATTAGTAGAATTAATTCAGAGTCAAACAACCAGTTTGCACTCTTCACTTAAGACCTACCCAATGACACTTCAGCCTAACACTAGACTAGAGTTACCAACTTACTCCCCCTCAATCACAACAGTGATATCAACCAATTCAAAGTTACAAATAAAATTGAAGCCACACTTCAAACACACCTTGATCTTGCTTCACAACTTTGATCAAGTGACACAACACTCTTGCTTAAAAGCTTAGAGTGACACACTTAACAGACAACTTAAGAACTCTAGACCAATGCAATCATACAACAGATAATTTCTTGGTTTACAAGTATTCCTAAGACACACAAAAAACATGTGAAGAACAAAATTCTTCACTCACAAATACACGTTCTCTAAAGCCTTGTCAAGAACTGTCTTCAAATAGGATTTCTACCTCTGTATATATAGGCAGCATACAGTCCTTGGGCCTTCGTGCAGAAGTTAGGTTTACCTAAGACAAACCTCTCTTCATGAAACTGCACACGTCCAATTGAGACAGGGGCATTCCATGTTATCCTTAGCAATTCCTGATATGTCGCCTTAGATAATTAGGCTTCCTAAAATGTTTCCTGAAGTATAGCCTGAGCTAATACCAGAAACTAAAACCCGCGCGCCCTGATGTCATACGCTTGATGTCATAACATTCAACATGACATCCAACATACTTGACTCTTAGCTATTCAAACTTACCCTGCTGGATACTCGTTATGTATATCATAACATCAGTCATGACATTCATACATCCATCAATGTTTTGCCACAAAATGCAGCCAATCAAAAGCATCTATAAACTCCCCATTTGGCAAACTTTTGGCTAAAACACTCTGTTACCATATCAGAGACCACACACAGCAAAAATCATACCATATATGCAGGAAAGCTACTAGCTAACAACATACACAGCTACATTACCATATCAGAGTCATCTTCACACCCTAAGAACTACATGCTAGTCCATACTACATGTATCACAATAATTTGTTGATCATCTTGTGATACTCCCCCTCAACTGATGCACAACACATCAGTGCATACACAACCTACACAACCTGCAGTCACACAAATTTATCCAAATTGCTCTGGATTCTGGATGTCAGGACATTCAGGATGACATCTTGAAGAACATAATCACCTGTTAGCCTAGACTACAGATGTCACAACTTTCTGTGAAACATCCTGTGCTACTCCCCCTAAAGAGATACACAACCACACACAAATCTAGCATTTATACTACTATTAGGTTCTATCAAGGAACACACACACATCTTAGCAGCTTCAGCCAAAACTCACACTTCTAACATACATTCCTATACATATTAGGAACTCACACAACATCAACAATATCTTGTTATTACACCTGCAAGCATGTTCAGTTTAAACATGCACATTAGCAAACATGTTCTCATGCATATTAGCAGCAACACCTGTAGCACACTTAGAGCAGCAACAACAATCAAGTCTTCCACCTGTGAGGGACACACATCTAGCCCTGCTATTACTACCACTTCTCCCCCTTTTTAGCCATAAATTTAGATCAAAACTAATTAAATAGTATAAATCAAAATAAGTATGGAAGCACAAATATTAGGGGTTATTGCAACACACTGCTCATGAAGAGCAACAAATATTTCATGTTGTCACATTAAAACAAAATCTAAGCAAGGAAACAAAAAAAAACAACTAGTCACACCATTAGCACACCATCATCAGCCCAAGCAAACCAGCAAGCCACTAACACAACCATATTAATCTTCCTCCTCAGAAGAGGTGGAGCTAACCTCCTCAACATCTTTATCACTTGCCTCCTCAGAACTTGCAACAACTTCCTCTGATGCAGCATCCTGGCCATCATCTTCCCTTGAACCATCATCATTTCTCTCCATATCAGTGTCAGTGAATTCAGAATCTTCATCTTGCTCAAGATACCTGATCAATCATTCAAGATTCTGCTTCCTTGTATCCAACTCCTTGCAAGTTTCTTTGAGCATTGCAATAACCTCAACTTTTCTTGTCCTGGAACTTTCCTTGGATGTTTCTGCAGATTTCATGACAATGCCAGGAACATGAGTTCCTTGAAACAGCTTGTGATGGAAGGACAAAGGGCTTTCTCTCTTGCTTGCAGAATCATTTTCTTTAAGAATATTGGGATACTGATTTAAGATTATTCCACAGATAAGAGAAGGATATGCAATGGGGCCTTTTATACTATAGTTGCCTGCATGCTTCATGGTCTGATAAAAAACATAGGTCCCATAGTCAAATTTGGTTTTGGTTCCAACGACATGGATAAACTTCTCAAGGATAGTTGCCACAGTTGACTTATGATTTGTGGGCACCCAATTAGCAGCACCAATCTTGTGTAACATAGCATACTTGACACTCAGTTTGCTGGCAACTAGCTTTCCTTTTGATGGCCAGCTTTTTACCTGGTTGGCTGTTATCACCTGACACACTTTGTTGTCAGGAACAACTATATCAGGTTGTGCTGCATCTGATCTTCCCAGATAGTTGTTGATGGTTGTTGAAGAAAAAATGACACATTTAACTCTTACATAAACCTTTCCAAACTCATTTGATTTCCTATCAGCACATTCTTCTGATAGGTTAACTATGAATTCTTTGACAAGCAACTCATAGCAGTGTGAGAATTGAGTGACTGTCTTCGGCAAACCAGCATCATGGATGAGATTCATGATCTCCTTATTTTCAAGAGCATTCTGAGCTAGCTCTCTCTCCAAAGCCAATCTCTTTTGATAAATATATTTCCATCTGTTGACACTAGATGGATAAGGGAATGATACATTGTAAATGGGAACATCTGGAACACTTGCAGCCAGTTTGCTAGTTATGGGTCTCTTCTTTGGTTGGATGTCAGTGACATCACAAGCAACATCTGATTCAGAGTCTGATTCGGAACTAGTTTGGGCCTTCCTCTTCTTTGGAACTACCTTGCTCCAAGCTTTGGTAGGGCCAACCTGAGTTCTCTTTGTCCCATCTTTCTTTGTAGGAGTGTTCTGTACAACAACCTTCTTCCTTTTCCTAGTCACGAGCCTTTTGGCTATGCTAGGGTTGATTGTGGTAATCAGATCATTGTCTGAATACTCATCAAGGTTCACTACATCCACATTGTCCTTCTGAACCTTGTAACACCCCCTTCTATACCCCAAATAAATGCATATAAAACAATTGAGCACATACAAATTATCAGAGTAAAAAGGTTTTATAATAAGGTATAAAAGAAGAATGCCACAATTTCACCAATAAAACACTTTCACATTTTTCTCCATAAGATATGTAACATTTTCAAAATTAAGCGGAAGATCAAATCATTTAATCGTTTTCAAAATATTAATCCACGTACACACAAGTTAATCCAAATTAATACATCATATCAGTTAGATTACAAAACCACATCAGCTGATACATCGCAATGTATCACAAAAGAATGACTATACTAGTCTAACTACCCGGTGTTACATATCAGAGCAGCAGACTCAAAAGAATGAAGACTAATCTTCACAGAAGGACTCCAGCATCCTAATCTGCGATGCCTCATAGAGCATTATAAAACAGCAGAAGGGTGAGAAATATTACCATAATAATCAAAGCATAAAATCATGTATATTTAGGTCTCATATAACACATATTCACATTTCTCACCACACTTCATTCTCATAATCATAATCATATCACGTTCACATATATCAACATTATGAACATCCACAAGCACATCCCTTCATGCTTAATTTCACAATCATTCACAAGCACATTTATACAACAACAATATTATGCAATGTGACTTAACATATTCAATGCAACTCAATGCTATGCGGTACCGACTCTCGTTATCTTTTTTCAGTTTTCACTCTAAACCGGGTCCACCCTTCTAGACCGATAACTCGTTATCATTTTTCGGTTTTTACTTTAAACCGGGTCCACCCTTCTAGACCGATAACAACCAAGCCCGTCCCCTAGGCTTCAAACCCACCCTTCTAGGTTTGGGACAAGCCACTAGTTTCCACGAAACTAACAGACATTGCCTCTTGACTGAATGATGCATGTACAATCAACCAATCACAATAAATGCACTTAAGACCGTTCCCGCGTCTTAATCCCATGCATTCGAATAATTCACCCCTTCGAGAATTATATCATGATTGCACATACAACATATCATAATAATCATCAACGTATTCATAATTCAATACTATCACACAATGCATACATATCCACGATATGTTCCCATGCATTTCTCACAATTATTAACGATGCACACATATCCACGATATGTTCCCATGCATCTCATACAATTATTAACAATGCACACATATCCGCGATATGTTCCCATGCATTATCCACAAATATTCACAATTCAATACAGCATCATATTTAGCAAGCAATGCACGCATATCCATCATTATGCTCTCATGCATTCTTCATGTATTTTTAACATACAATCGCATATAAACAATATGCATCCACAACACAATTTTTCATAGTATGTTTATTCTTTATCTCATGCCATCTCATACAAGGTATACACATCACAATACCAATCATACAATTATAAGTTATGCACACATATTTCCACAATATTCTCCTGCACACTTATTACATAATTGTACACAACAATCAAACATTTACAAACTCATCAATTAATACACACATAATCATCATTATGTTCTCATGTATTTTAACCGATTACAATTAATCAATTATATCACAACTCTAGGATTCACGCCCGAAGGCTACCCACAGCACACATATCATCACCATGGATCACATACCTATTCATATCATAGAGGTATTAACCTATGTGAATCAACCAAGCAATCACCACATGAGCAACACAGCAAAAGAAAAATGCTGTCCCATTCGCCTTCATTCGCCTGGCGAACCCTTGCAGCGAAGCTTCGCCTGGCCTTCGCCTGGCGAACTCTCTCAGCGAACACTCGCTAGGCTTCGCCTGGCGAGACTTCCCAGCGAGCCCAAGTCAGTAGCTACTGACTTCATTCGCCACTATTCGCCAGCACCTTCGCTGGGCGAACCTTCGCTACCCAACTTCGCCTGGCGAACCCACCAGCGAAGTCCACTGGGACTTAAATATAATTATTCGCCAACATTCGCTAGGCTTCGCCTGGCGAAGCTTTGCCTTCACTCGCCTGGCGAGAGCCAGCGAACCTGCGCAGAACAGAATCCCCTTCTGTCTTCTCCCTCACCAATCCATCATCAACCCTCTCTTACGCATCCAAACCAGTATAAACAGCATCAATACATGTTACCCGACTATTCTACGGCATTATTACTCAGTTCCAACCGATTAAATCATCAATCTACCGATTAATCCAACATCTGCCCTAATTGAAAAGTGATGAAAAACATCCACAAACCCAAACCCAACATACATAATAGCATACAATGATTAAATAGCAATGTTTCTCACCCTTACCTCGATTAATCGGAGCTTCGAAATCGGTTCTTGAAGATTCTCCAAGCTTTTCCCTTTTCCTCTTCATTTCTCTTCTTTTTCTTTTCTATCTTTCTCTTTCTCTCCAATTCCCTTTTTATATTCTTCTATTTCTTTTCCTTCCTCTCTATTATTTTCTTTCCATTCTATTTCCTTCTCAATTCTCTACTACAAATTCCAATTAATAGAAATTAATTCCAACATTAATAAAAATCCCACTAAATCAATTAATTACTATAATTAATTATTTAATGAAATTTGGGCTGTTACAACTCTCCCCCACTTTAGGAATTTTCGTCCTCGAAAATGTTACCTGATCCAAACAACTCTGGATACGACTCTCGCATTCCAATTCTTCCAAATCCAATTCTCCCATAACTACTTCCACCAAAGGAATCTCTATACTTCGAAGTTGTTTCTTATCAACAACTAGAACTAGCCACGCCTCCGAAGTCAAATTCTCTCTCACTTGTACACCATCCACCTGAATCAATGTACCTCTTCAACTTAGACATATGAACACCTCATGCAATCCTCTCAAGCGACAGCAGTAAAACAGTCTAACATGTTATCCGCCTCACGCTTCCGCTGCGCTACCCTGATACAGATCAACAAAACACAGGGTGCTCACGAGACTTCAAGCTCGACCAACACCAATTACTACCATAACTCTCAAAACACGGCCTTACTTGGATTCTTTGATCGTTTCCATCGTCCCTTGCACGGTCTTTGATCCGAGTACAACACTCCCGTTGGACATGCAACAACACAAAGGAGTCATACCCTCTTACCCAACGAACTTCATACGATGTTGTTTCCGATACGAATTGGCAACAGTTATTGTAGGCAACTCCGTCAACGACAATTAACTACCCTTAGGTCCATCTTGGTCCAACACACAAGCTCTCAACGAGTCCTCTTCATACTGGATAGTTTTCTTCGTTTGTCCATGCCATTCACGGACGCTAGTCAGAGTTCATCTTCAACATGGCACCCAACCGCTTTTGCAATCTTTCCCATAATCTTAACGAAAAACTTGAGTTCCCATCTAACAGAATGATTCATCTTCACTGGTAGGCAACGAGTTACTCTTGTTAATCCATTCTTAACTGTCCAAATCGGATCATACTTCCTCAAATTCATCAGAAAACCCGGCACAAGCCCATGGGAATACTATCCCATCCCACTCGAAATACTCAACAGTTGTATCAGATCCAACCATCTCTAATGTCCATACTTCAATTCCCAGCAAGTCTAATCAACATATACAAACTCAATCAATTCCTTCTCCATCTATGGCTATCCAAAACTATTTCTCAAATTCGGTCGCATCTTCCTAGTACCTGCACGGATACTCCATCTTTCTCGATGTACTTCTCCCTGAGTACTCTTATCCAACTCACACTATTCAGAATACACACTTCATCACGACATCTCACAATACCATTTCCCTTAATCCGAAAATAAGCTCTCTGACCTTTATCCATTAAATTCAATTAATCTACCAACTCAACTCAGAATTTCCGATTTCCTCGAACCTCATCAGAATACCAAAAGTCAATCTCAACATCCAAGGCTCAACTCCATAAGAAGTCTCTTCACAGGCCGAACTCATATCTGAATTTGCTTAATCAGTTCTAACTTCCTTACCATCTTCATTAGTTGTATACCAAAATTCCCGATTCGATATCTTAGCTACCACTTGGTCTCATCCGAATGGTAATTTAACCAAAACCATACTCCTTCAGGAGTTCCAATTACTTCTCTGTCTCATATTTGACTCTCTCTCAATTAAAACAAATACCTTGAGGTTAGTAACCATCTCAAATCTCAACTAAACAATTGAGGCTTCCAAACTCCGGTACAAACACACAACAGCAACCCACTCCAAATTACTTGTCAGATAATCCCTCTCTGTACTTTATATTGCTTTCAAGTATAACCAAAACTCATTAATGTTGTACTTAACACATCTCTTAATCATATCAACAAAGTATCTTAAAACACAACGACAATCCTGTCGGACTTGGCAAAACCAATACACGAACTGTTGACAGCTTTCTCAAAACTCTCTGAACTTTCTTCACAGTAGTACATCACTGCCTCTTCCCCAATACTAATAACTCAAGTTCCCGACGCTCAACATGAACCCCTATACTCTCCGAACATATCCAAACACCATCGGTTACATAACCATTGACTCTCTCAATCAAGTGTGGAAAATCATTATACCAAACAGACACTCAGCTGCGAACTCATGGTGATAACACAAACCGCACTCTCCGCGCTTACCATAACATCCAAACATTTTTCGCCAATAAATACTTAATTCCATGCCACTACTTTCCCATCACATAGAGCACTGTAATATCTTCCAACGCTTCTAATCTTGCGTCATTCCGAATTACGGTTTTCCGTTACGACAAAATCACGGAAACAACCCTTCCACACTTAAAGGTCATTCAATACCTCTCCAACTCTTGAAATGCTTAAGGGTCCGATTATACCAACCATGTATTCCATATCTCATTTCCTTTAGTAATCACTAGAAGTCATTATCCACCCTCATACTCAACTCCACAATCTGCTGCCGTAGCACACACACCAGACATAATTCTCAACACTACTCAATCAATCTTAATTCCTTGGCCACTCAAACAAACGTATAACATGGAGCTTCCAATATCTGATTATTCTCCGCAACTAAGTCGATCACAACTCAACTTCACGTCTTGGCTGTTTACCCCTTATCTTGTCAGGATAATTCTCAGACTACCACAATCAAACGGTAAACCGACAACTCCTCCACTTCCATCAATACTCAATATTTCCATCGAAATCAAACATCTCATCACTGTCCTGCACCGACTCATCAAAACAATTCTCAAGTGCTCGGCTTTACTCAAGACAATTCACTGCACCACGCCATCTAAGCTTGCAAGACACATCTATCCCATCCAACACAATCCCAACTACTATCAACAAGAGATTAAGGGTGATCAGTTCCTCAATTTGTCAATAGACAGCCGAAACCATAATGGGGCATAGACCATCTTTACCAAACTATAATAGCGTTTAACTACACACTAAGCTACAACTCCACACTTGCAGCCTTCTAAGGGATCACAAGCTTCTCCCCCACTTTAATTATTCCCACTTCTGCAAACAAAGATTAAACAACAAACATGTATCGACAGTGTTTTCACACACATGTCGCATACAAGGGAACAAATAACATTAGACAACTTGGCCGGACGGACCGACCTGCTCTGATACCACTATTGTAACACCCCCTTCTATACCCCAAATAAATGCATATAAAACAATTGAGCACATACAAATTATCAGAGTAAAAAGGTTTTATAATAAGGTATAAAAGAAGAATGCCACAATTTCACCAATAAAACACTTTCACATTTTTCTCCATAAGATATGTAACATTTTCAAAATTAAGCGGAAGATCAAATCATTTAATCGTTTTCAAAATATTAATCCACGTACACACAAGTTAATCCAAATTAATACATCATATCAGTTAGATTACAAAACCACATCAGCTGATACATCGCAATGTATCACAAAAGAATGACTATACTAGTCTAACTACCCGGTGTTACATATCAGAGCAGCAGACTCAAAAGAATGAAGACTAATCTTCACAGAAGGACTCCAGCATCCTAATCTGCGATGCCTCATAGAGCATTATAAAACAGCAGAAGGGTGAGAAATATTACCATAATAATCAAAGCATAAAATCATGTATATTTAGGTCTCATATAACACATATTCACATTTCTCACCACACTTCATTCTCATAATCATAATCATATCACGTTCACATATATCAACATTATGAACATCCACAAGCACATCCCTTCATGCTTAATTTCACAATCATTCACAAGCACATTTATACAACAACAATATTATGCAATGTGACTCAACATATTCAATGCAACTCAATGCTATGCGGTACCGACTCTCGTTATCTTTTTTCGGTTTTCACTCTAAACCGGGTCCACCCTTCTAGACCGATAACTCGTTATCATTTTTCGGTTTTTACTTTAAACCGGGTCCACCCTTCTAGACCGATAACAACCAAGCCCGTCCCCTAGGCTTCAAACCCACCCTTCTAGGTTTGGGACAAGCCACTAGTTTCCACGAAACTAACAGACATTGCCTCTTGACTGAATGATGCATGTACAATCAACCAATCACAATAAATGCACTTAAGACCGTTCCCGCGTCTTAATCCCATGCATTCGAATAATTCACCCCTTCGAGAATTATATCATGATTGCACATACAACATATCATAATAATCATCAACGTATTCATAATTCAATACTATCACACAATGCATACATATCCACGATATGTTCCCATGCATTTCTCACAATTATTAACGATGCACACATATCCACGATATGTTCCCATGCATCTCATACAATTATTAACAATGCACACATATCCGCGATATGTTCCCATGCATTATCCACAAATATTCACAATTCAATACAGCATCATATTTAGCAAGCAATGCACGCATATCCATCATTATGCTCTCATGCATTCTTCATGTATTTTTAACATACAATCGCATATAAACAATATGCATCCACAACACAATTTTTCATAGTATGTTTATTCTTTATCTCATGCCATCTCATACAAGGTATACACATCACAATACCAATCATACAATTATAAGTTATGCACACATATTTCCACAATATTCTCCTGCACACTTATTACATAATTGTACACAACAATCAAACATTTACAAACTCATCAATTAATACACACATAATCATCATTATGTTCTCATGTATTTTAACCGATTACAATTAATCAATTATATCACAACTCTAGGATTCACGCCCGAAGGCTACCCACAACACACATATCATCACCATGGATCACATACCTATTCATATCATAGAGGTATTAACCTATGTGAATCAACCAAGCAATCACCACATGAGCAACACAACAAAAGAAAAATGCTGTCCCATTCGCCTTCATTCGCCTGGCGAACCCTCGCAGCGAACCTTCGCCTGGCCTTCGCCTGGCGAACTCTCTCAGCGAACACTCGCTAGGCTTTGCCTGGCGAGACTTCCCAGCGAGCCCAAGTCAGTAGCTACTGACTTCATTCGCCACTATTCGCCAGCACCTTCGCTGGGCGAACCTTCGCTACCCAACTTCGCCTGGCGAACCCACCAGCGAAGTCCACTGGGACTTAAATATAATTATTCGCCAACATTCGCTAGGCTTCGCCTGGCGAAGCTTCGCCTTCACTCGCCTGGCGAGAGCCAGCGAACCTGCGCAGAACAGAATCCCCTTCTGTCTTCTCCCTCACCAATCCATCATCAACCCTCTCTTACGCATCCAAACCAGTATAAACAGCATCAATACATGTTACCCGACTATTCTACGGCATTATTACTCAGTTCCAACCGATTAAATCATCAATCTACCGATTAATCCAACATCTGCCCTAATTGAAAAGTGATGAAAAACATCCACAAACCCAAACCCAACATACATAATAGCATACAATGATTAAATAGCAATGTTTCTCACCCTTACCTCGATTAATCGGAGCTTCGAAATCGGTTCTTGAAGATTCTCCAAGCTTTTCCCTTTTCCTCTTCATTTCTCTTCTTTTTCTTTTCTATCTTTCTCTTTCTCTCCAATTCCCTTTTTATATTCTTCTATTTCTTTTCCTTCCTCTCTATTATTTTCTTTCCATTCTATTTCCTTCTCAATTCTCTACTACAAATTCCAATTAATAGAAATTAATTCCAACATTAATAAAAATCCCACTAAATCAATTAATTACTATAATTAATTATTTAATGAAATTTGGGCTGTTACAAACCTCATTAGCATCATTTTTATCACTTTGCATGTGATCATCATTATTTTCAGAGGCTTAACCCTTGTCAGTGTCCTTTTGAGAGGTTGTTTCCAAGGTTTCAACATCGTGAGTGACATCAGTTTATTCATCCAGATAGGGAGCAGAACCCCCAGTGTTAGGGGGAATTGATATTATTGGCATATTATGTGGCTCACTCAGAACCCTGGTGTCGCTACTGCGAAAATCGGCGCCGGCTGAACAGAAGAGTCGCCACCGTGCGTTATTTATCCCACGGGAGGGAAAGGAAACGCTCAGAGTAAACCTCGCACAACACGGGAAAGGTATGGTCATCGCAACCAAAACCTGGGTTCGGGAGTCGGTTACGCAAGGGGAAGGTATTAGCACCCCTCACGTCCGTCGTACTCGACGGGATCCACGCTTGTTTTCGGGTATGGATTGTTATTCTATCTAAACTATAGGTCAAGGGTTAAAAAGAAAAGAAAATAAAAATGAAATGACTCGGCAAAGTATCGCACTTTATGCCTACGTATTCCCGTCTGGAACGAGAAATCAGAGTCAACGTAGTTCGCCTACCTACGGGAAAGGAGGGGAAGGTTGCTCGCTAGGATATCGCATCCTATGCCTACGTACTTTCATACAGCTTGAAAGATCAGAGCAAACGTAGTTCGGGCCACGTACGACACAAGTCTGTCCTGGTTGATTTTATTCCTTCTGAAAAGGTTTTTCTGATTAACAGTCCAAGAGGACAAAGATGACGTCTTGATGAGTTCACGTTCTTTTACGAAAGAAGTGTCTTTTATTGTGTTTGAAATCTTTATGTGTTTTTCTGTTTGTTTTGAGAAAGAAAGAGACAGAACTCTAACCTACGGTTGCGAAGGGAAACAAACTAACCTAATGTTATCATGCATGGGTTAAGACCTAGTGTCTATCATGCTCCTCTCTTGCGCAGAGAGAAACAGAGATCCTAAGGGATAGGCAGAAACAGTAACAATATCAGATATATACAGTAAAACAGTAAAATGCATGGATGCAGCAATACAAGCGAGGCAAGGGAGTCCCACTCAACCTCGAACCTAGAAAACAATAGGCGAAAGTGAACAGGCTTCACTTTCAACCCAACAGGGTAGACAGCAAACAATACAGTCCAGAAAACCAATCAATACATCAACAAATGAAATACAGCAAAAGAAACAGCACCAGCAGCTCTAAATCAACAACTGGCTTCAAGCAATCTCCAATCAGCTACAGGCTTCAACAAGCATCAATCTCCATCTTCATGACCTTCAGGCAAGGGTTTTGATCATCAGTCTTCCATCTGCAATGGCTTTTCTTCATGCTCAAACCTCCAGGATGAGGGATTAGTCACAAGAGTGAATTGGGTGTTAAGCAATCAGCTGACTACCAAAGGTGGTGAACAGACTGCTTCTAACACAAGAGACATTTTCTCTCAAGAGTTCTATCTCATAGACACCATCACCAAGCCTTCCAAAGGAAGGGGGTGAGTGTCTTAGAGAGACTCTGAATCACAGAGAAGAATGGATGCAGACAAGGCAATCCATGTTTGAGAAATAATCATTCTAATCTAGAGCTCTGCCTAGCTCCTAAACCCTAGTCTCCTCAGCAACTGCTAACAAGAAACTCCTCCTCAACTCTGACAGTTGATCTTCAGCATTTGAATCTCCAATAGCTTCATCTCCACAAATCTTCAGCTTCCCCAGGGCCCCAGACAAACCCAATACCCAAACAAACAATCAATAAACCCCAGAGGGCACACCACACCAGACAGCAGATATACAGACAATAATAATAGCAGTAGGGGAATCCTAACTTTTTCTCTAAGGGATCTAATAACTACCCATAGCCCCTATAGTCCCATAACTAATCTATTCAAATCCTAAGTCCTAAGGGAGAAAATTGAACTTCCTAAGTTGTCACCTAAAACCCTAGTTTTGCTCATGATATTCAAGCATTTATTAATCACCTAAAATTAACCTCTAAAAATGGGAACTAAAATATTTCTACAAGCTTAACATCTCATCTAAACAATATGAAAAGAATGATCAAAAAATATCAAAGCATGTGAGAGAACAAAAATCATAAAAATGATGCATGAAATGAATCTATTTAATATGACATTTATTTAGAAAATATGAAAAAAATATGAAATAAAACTAAAAATGAAAATTTATTTTCCTATAATATTCTAGACATTTTAATGAAAACATGGTAAAAAGAATGGATTAAAAAGCATTTTTTATGAATTATTTATGAATTTTCAAAGATGGTAAAATATTAAAATGAAATTAAGAAAATAAAAGTGAATGAAATGAATGAGGGGGTTGAAATAGAACTTCGCCCAGTTCAAAATCACAATGGGCCAACAACAGGGGGGTGTTGGTAGCGCTTCTGGCTTAAGCCCAATACCACTCTGAATCAATGGAATAAAAGAGGAGCGCTGGGGGTGAGAAAAGCAGCGAAAACACGTTGAAATGGTTTGGGCCTAACACATTGGGGGTGGGGATAGCACAAGAGTCTCAGGCCCGCCCGTTTCAATTAATGAAACGGTGCGTTTTGGCCAGCGCTTCTCCCTCCAATTTTCAGATTGAATGACAGCCCTTGGATCACGCCAAAAGTCAAGAGTCCTACACTCATTGAACGGCTATGATTATCTCTTCTTCCTCATTCAACCTGAAACCTAGGGTTTCTGCCATGCGAGCTCATGCACGAGCTACCTTACACCAAACTGTTCTCATCCTACACGCCATGAATCTTCATGCTGTAAACATGAAATCTGCTCCAAATCTCTCCCTCTACCATCCTAGGGCATCAATTCACTTTGAAATTCACCACAACAACAAACACGATTGGATCAACATTCGGTCTCCACTGAAATGCACTGATATGCATCATCACCAATCTTCCCCAAACTTAGCCTAAATTGAACTACAACTAATGGAGGTTAATATATGCTATCGAGCCACAATTATGATGCCCTAATCCAAGAGATATGAACACTAACAGTTTATGGCACCTGTCACTAACCATCACCAAATCTCTCCAAATTCATCTAACTTAATCTCCTAACCACCTAGATCAATTCTACACTAACAAAATCATGCCTAACTAACTGGATCAAGCAGTTTGAATGAAAACTTACCTTGTGCAAAATCTTGCAAACAGCTATGGAGATTGATGATTTGAGGCTTCTAAGTGCTGGATCTTGATCAATCCTTGATGTATGTGATTCTGTATGCAAGCTTTGGATGAGATTTGGCCAGAATTATGCTATCCACTTGAATTGGCAACTTTGATATCCTTGCAAAAAGCACTCGAAAATGGATGATAACCACCTTGTTCTTGATTGAATTATACTATATGATGATGAATCAGTATGAGAAGGTTGATTATGATGAAGATTTGGTGAAGAATTTGTGAGAATTGCAATGAAACTTTTATGAAAAAGTGTGAGAAATTTGTGAAATTCTTGGTGCAAATTAGGCCAACCCTTGATCAATGCACATTTCATGAATATATAGACCCCAAATGAACATTCTAGATCCATCTTGCACATTCCCTTGCTTTCCAACTTTGGTTCATTTTGATCATGTTTCTTAAAAGGTAAGCAACCATGGATAACTTCATTTTTTCCTTCTAAACTCAAAAAAGTGGGTGAACCATTGTTCTTAGAATTGTTTTTCCATTCAAAATCATATATTGGAAGTCTCCATTTGGACTTGTAAATCTCCCAAACCATTTTCCAACTTGAAATTATTCACTTTATAAGCCTTTTTAGTTCATATTTTGACCTATCATGCAACTCCATGCTATGAGCTTCTCCAATAACTTGTGACCTTCTTTCTAGACTTAAAATCCCATTTGGAGCAAGTTTGATGTTGTAAGTTTTTCCATTTGAGGCCTCCTTGTATGAGTTTTGGACATAGGTTAAAATGACCTGTAATTCACAAATGCCCAAAATACCCTTTGCTTGTCAAGACCATAAGTTGAGTTCTCCACATCATATGAAGGCATACCATACCATTCTAGAAAGCTAAGACAATGAGGAACAATTCTTATGTTGACCAAGAATTCATTTGAAATCTCCTTGAGGGGCAAAATTAGCTTGGAAGTCAAGTCACTTTCACAGACAAAAATTCAGACACCTCAGATGACCTGTAACTTGCAAGGACCATAACTTGAGTTCTATAAATCTCCTTGAGGTCTTCCACCACTCAAATTAAAGGTCTTGAGATCCTCTACAAGTTTCATGTTGGCCAAGGAGCCATTTGAAGCTAGCATTTTGACTTATCTTGCTTGGAAATTTGACCTAAACTAGGGGATTTTACAGAGAAACCCTAATTTAGTAACTCCTCTTCTCCTTGATTTCTCTTGGATTCTCCTTGTCATATCTCCATATCCTTCTTCATATGTCAAATGTTGATCCCCACATCTCTCCAATAGACTTGAATGCCCTCTTAAGTCAGTCAATTGACCTAGGGTTGACCTAGGGTTGACCTAGATGAAACCCTAGTTGACTGCCTTCAACTGTAGCTCTTGTGCTCACATCAACAACTTGCTTTCTTCTCCAAATGACTTTATGAGTCTCTCAAGATGTCTAGATGCTCTCCATGCTTTCACTTCACAGCACACAACCCTCTTGTTGATCCTCAGCTACCCTCAGCTAGGAGATGGACTCAAGGCTTGACCTGCTGAACTCTTTGCTTTCAAATTCTCTCCTGATGACTTGAATATGATTGAATTGGAATAATAACCTCTTGCTAGGCCTCTAGAGATGAAAATAATGATTGGTCCCCTGTTGAATGACTTGCTATGCTTATGCTATGCAGATGGTTAGTCTATGTACATGACTCTACATACAAATGCTAATGATGATGAAACATAAACCAATTGAATAAGGTTGAGCAAATTTTAGGGTGCAACAGCTGCCCCTATTCAAGCGACTTGGACCCGATTGGATGAAGAGCCCGGGGCCTTCAGACATTCGCGGTACGAGACGGTTGAATACTAGTGAAACCAGAAATTTGCCAACCGCAGAAATAAACTGCGCTCCTGCTTGAGGAATGACATTCATCAGCTGAATCTGACTGTTACAGCAACCCACTGATCTCGCGCGACCGTGCTGGGGATTGTCTTCATCGTTCTGAAGAGGATTCTGTCATAACAGATTGCTTGCTTGTCCACGTGAGGACTCTGTCTGTCGTCAACACGAAGAAATCTCAACTAAAACTTGTCCACGTTAGGACTCCACTTACTGTCAACCCAGGAAAATCTCGGCAACTCCGCTGGGGATAATTCACCTGCATTTCCGTAAACTGAATTGTCCACGTTAGGAATAACACTCTTCCACGTTAGGAGTAACACCAGTCCACGTTAGGAATCACATCGTCCACGTTAGGAGTAACGCTTCTATCTTTCCACGTTAGGAAGCAATCTTCTTTCCACGTAAAGAGAACTACATCAATCTGTCCACGTAAGGACTCCAATACCACTTGCCATGTCCGCGTCAGGACTCCAACCTTTCCACGTAAGGAATACAACTATTTCTGAACTTGTCCACGTCAGGACTCCAATTTCTCCGCGTAAGGAATAAACTTCTTCTTCCACGTTAGGAATACCTCTTCGATCTGTCCGCGTCAGGACTAAACTCTCTTTCCACGTCAGGAATAATCCATTTCTTTCCACGTCAGGAATCGATCGATTTTCCACGTAAGGAATAAACTCGTCTTTCCACGTAAGGAAACCACTTTTCTTCCACGTAAGGAATGCTCTTGATATGCCCACGTAAGGACTCTGATCTTTCCACGTAAGGAATACCAACTTCTTTCTGATTTGTCCGCGTCAGGACTCATTTTTTCCACGTAAGGAAACCATCTTTTTCCACGTAAGGAATCATCTTAATCTGTCCACGTAAGGACTCTCTTTTTTCCACGTTAGGAATACTGTCATTTCCACGTTAGGAATCACTTCTGATACGTCCGCGTAAGGACTACCTCTTTTCCGCGTTAGGAATCATAATCTCTTTGATCTGTCCGCGTTAGGACACTGATCTCGTCTTGATTCGTCCACGTTAGGACTCAGGCATCTTCGCCTTGCTGAGGAAATAACTTGTCCACGTAAGGACTCACACGTCTTCGACTTGCTGGGGAAATATCCGCGTCAGGACTTACCCTTTGCCAACAACACGAAGAAGGATAAATTTGTCCACGTCGGGATTCTTGTATCTTGTCATCACAAAGAACCACAAACTTGCCCACGTCAGGACGCACATTTCACCATTACGAATAAAGATATCTGCTGGAAACAAATGATCCACGTCAGGACACCAACACGAAGAGTAACCAATCTTTTGTCAACGTCATGACCTCCCTTTCTCCAAATTTCGAGAGACCGAATCTATCCACGTCAGGATTAACACACCTTACCAATCCGGTAAAACAAACCTGTCCACGTTAGGACGCCCACTTCTGAAGAAACCCCGTCATTCTAGGAGTAAATGGTCCACGTCAGGACTTAATTCTTCAATGATCCTTTCCCACAAACTTCTTAGCACTGACGTGACAGCGACTCCAAGGTGAACTCTACTGGGGATGTCTGAAAACCAACTATCGGACGCCTGTTCTGATAACCGGCGGTGGTCTCTGAAATTCTGATTCATGCGACCCGTTGATGACAAACAAACTCTGCTTGGGAATAAGAAGACACTTATCCTGGCCACTCTGGTTGGGGAAAATAAGATACATTTGCATAAATGACTCTGCTAGAGGCAAAGAGAGTTTTATCACGATAACTCTGTGGGGGAATACCGCCGAAACTGACATTGTCATTGAATATCTCCTGCCGAGATCTTGATTGTTTGGTAATTTATTTGAAAAAGAGCTCTCTCCACCTGAACTACTAGAGTACAGAAACTGCTTCAGCAAAATAAATGCTGGAAGGATAACGCCGACTCGCCAGGAATAGCCTGATGCTACAAAATTATTCCAGCAAAATAAATGCTGGAAGGGTAAAGTCGACCCTGCTAGGAAGTTGGGAACTCAAACCACACGTCTTGTTGAAGTAACCCCCTGCTGGGGAATATAACTCTGCTGGGGAATGGCAGATGCACCTGGTATGATTGAGCCTCTGCTGGAGAGTGAACTAATATCACACGGTATCTCTGACAAAATAAATGACAGGACCCACCATCAACCCTGCTGGGGAGAGTCTTGATCTTCGGATTCCACTGGAAGGAAAGAACACTTGCTGAAAAGAGAACTCCGCTGGGGATGGCTGGATTCTCTTGGGGAAAATTAACTGACTCCGCCGGGGGAGAATGCACGACCCTGCGGGGGGAGATGAACCTGTCTGAATACAGCCTTACGATCGCGGGATCACCAAACTCTGCTGAGGACGAGTAACTTCTCTGGAGCACGTCCTTTGGATAAGCTACGGCGAGCTGGAGAATTCTATCCTTCTTCGGGAAGAACATGCATGACCTGCGTGGGGATCAAGCCTTTCACTATTGCAATCTTTTGATCACCTTCCTCGTACGGTTATGAAACCTGCAACAACACAAACAAGACACGACAAGCCTATGCAATCCAAATCGATTCAGGTTAGTGACGTTACACTCAGTTAATTCAAAGCTTTAACAATTGTTGGCAAGGGCCAGCAATGTTATACTCATGCTAGTTTCATCAAACTTAGGCGTTTTATCATGCGCAAAACAGTAAAGAACAGGCATCAAGTACTGAATAACACATTTTCATTGATTGGGCCCCTGAATGGGCGGAGTTTTTGTACACGGGATGTAACTCCTGAAAAGAGGAAGCCACGCAAAGCAAATATACAAGTATGCAAGTATTCACAAGAAGCATAAATATTGACAAATTAAATTTTGTACACATGTCGGCAACTGGATGCAGATGAACATCACGAACCGATCCTCCCATGACTCGTCCGACTCTAATACTTTCCCGGTATCTCTACTTCTGAAGAGGTTGTATCCGATAACTAATTCCTCAAATATATTCTCCCGCATAGATGCTCATTGAATTCAAATTCGGACCGCAGTCATTTGCTTTTCAAATCCCTAACTTTTGCGTGAACCGCCCTTTACGGGTTTTCAGTTCACCGGGATACCCTTTTTTGCCGAAGCCGCCCAGTGTAGGTTTTCAACTTCGCGGGTGTACATTTTTTCAATTTTATCCCTAACTTTTGCCCGAACCTTTCATTCTGTTTTTGGTTCGCCAGGATGCCCCATTTTTGCCTGGACTCTCTTTTTTCTGTCCAGCGGGTCTATTTTAAGCAAAGTATTTTTTAACTGCGTCCGAATTCACAGGTGATGCAAAGTCTTCCCCGTCCATGGTGGACAACAATAACGCTCCTCCTGAAAAGACCTTACTGACAACGTATGGCCCTTCGTAGTTGGGGGTCCACTTGCCCCTGTGATCTGCTTGCGGCGGGAGAATCCTTTTCAGCACAAGGTCGCCCGTCTGAAAGCTTCGCGGAAGTATCTTCTTGTCGTACGCTTTCTTCATTCGTCTTTGGTATAAACGACCGTATGCCAGAGAAGCTAGCCTCTTCTCATCCATCAAACTCAGTTGGTTCAATCTGTTCTTTACCCATTCTGCCTCGTCCAGCTGAACGTCTCGCAATACCCTCAGAGAAGGGATCTCAACCTCCAATGGTAATACCGCTTCCATTCCGTATACCAACGAGAACGGAGTTGCCCCGGTTGATGTGCGTACCGTCGTACGATAACCGTGCAAAGCGAAAGGTAGCATTTCATGCCAATCTTTATACGTCACCACCATTTTCTGGACGATTTTCTTGATATTCTTATTGGCCGCTTCGACAGCGCCATTCATCTTGGGTCGGTAAGGGGAGGAGTTGTGATGTTCGATCTTGAAATTCTGACAGAGCTCCTTCATCATTTTGTTGCTCAGATTAGAACCATTATCCGTGATTATCCGCTCGGGAATTCCGTATCGGCAAATGATATCTCTTTTGATGAATCTAGCCACCACTTGCTTCGTTACATTTGCGTAAGACGCCGCTTCCACCCACTTGGTGAAATAATCGATTGCTACGAGGATGAACCGATGCCCGTTAGAAGCCGTCGGCTCGATCCTTCCAATCATATCGATTCCCCACATCGAGAATGGCCATGGAGATGACATCACATTTAGAGGACTCGGAGGCACATGTATTTTGTCAGCATAAATTTGGCACTTGTGGCACTTTCTTGCAAATTTGAAACAATCAGTTTCCATCGTCAGCCAAAAATAACCTGCCCGCAGCAGTTTTCTCGTCATAGCATGCCCACCAGCATGCGTACCAAAGGCACCTTCGTGAATTTCCTCCATGAGAAGCTTTGCCTCTTTTTCGTCTACACAACGCAACAACACCAAATCGTGGTTTCTTCTGTATAAGACGCCATCCGGGTTCAAATAGAAATTACTCGCTAATCTCCTGAGAGTCTTCTGATCTTGACTGGATGCCCCAGCCGGATACTCTTTATTCTTCAGGAAATTAAGGATATCAAAATACCACGGTCTGTCATCAGACGCTTCATCAATAGCAAATACATAAGCTGGCCTGTCCAACCGAGAGATAGTGATTTGGGGAGCTTCGTTCCAGAAGTTGACCTTGTACATGGAAGACAAGGTGGCAAGGGCGTCAGCCATTTGATTTTCTGCCCGCGGCACATGATGCAATTCAACTTTGTCGAAGAAAGGCAACAATCTCCTTGCATAATTCATGTAATGTATCAAATTGGGCTGCCGTGTCTCCCATTCCCCTTTGATCTGATTCACCACCAGAGCTGAGTCTCCGTATACGTCTAAATGTTTGATTCGCAAATCAATGGCTTCTTCAAGCCCCATTATACAAGCTTCGTATTCGGCCTCATTGTTGGTAACGGCAAAGGTTAATCGGGCAGTAAACGGGATGTGCGACCCGTGCGGCGTAGTGATAATTGCCCCGATTCCGCTACCGTAAGCATTCACAGCTCCATCAAATATCATCTGCCATTTGGACCCCGGCTCTGGTCCTTCGTCTGGTAACGGCTCTTCACAATCCTTCATCTTGAGATACATGATATCCTCGTCAGGAAAATCGAATCTCATTGATTGGTACTCTTCAATAGGCTGCTCCGCCAGATACTCAGACAACACACTCCCCTTTATCGCCTTTTGCGAGACATATTGAATATCATATTCGGTCAAGATCATCTGCCACCTGGCAATCCTACCTGACCACGCCTGCTTTTCGAATATATATTTGATCGGATCCATCTTCGAGATAAGCATGGTTGTATGATTCAGCATGTACTGCCTCAAACGCTTGGCGGCCCAGGCTAGCGCGCAACAAGTTTTCTCCAGCATTGAATATCGAGATTCACAGTCTGTAAATTTCTTACTCAAATAGTAAATTGCATGCTCTTTTCTCCCCGTCTCGTCGTGTTGACCGAGAACGCAACCCATGCTTCCCTCAAGAACCGTCAAATACATTATCAAGGGTCTCCCTGCCACTGGGGGTATCAAAATAGGAGGCTCCTGCAGATACTTCTTTATTTTGTCGAACGCCTTTTGACAATTATCGTTCCACGTTACAGCTTGATCTTTCTTTAACAGCTTGAATAATGGTTCACACGTGGCCGTTAGGTGAGATATGAACCGGGCAATGTAGTTCAATCTCCCTAAAAACCCGCGCACCTCTTTTTCTGTTTTAGGCGTCGGCATTTCTTGAATTGCTTTTATTTTAGCAGGATCGACCTCTATTCCTCTTTCGCTTACTATGAACCCCAGGAGCTTACCCGATCTCACCCCGAAGGTGCATTTGTTAGGGTTCAGCCTCAGCCTGAACTTCCTAAGCCTTTTAAACAACTTCAACAGATTCACCAGATGCTCTTCCTCCGTCTGGGATTTGGCAATCATATCGTCAACATAAACTTCAATCTCTTTATGCATCATGTCATGAAAGAGAGTTGTCATCGCACGCTGATACGTTGCCCCAGCATTTTTCAAACCAAAGGGCATCACTTTATAGCAAAATGTTCCCCAAGGCGTTATGAAAGTAGTCTTCTCCATATCCTCTGGCGCCATTTTGATTTGATTATAGCCTGAAAAGCCATCCATGAAGGAGAATACAGAGTATTGAGCGGTATTATCAACTAACACGTCAATATGAGGAAGTGGAAAATCGTCTTTTGGGCTTGCTTTATTCAAATCTCTATAATCCACGCACATTCGAACCTTGCCATCTTTCTTTGGCACTGGTACGATGTTAGCAACCCATGAGGGATACTTCGTCACAGCCAGGAACCCAGCGTCCCACTGTTTCTGAACCTCCTCTTTAATCTTCATTGCCATATCTGGTCGAGTTCTGCGAAGTTTTTGTTTGACAGGCGGGCAGTCTTCTTTCAGTGGCAGACGATGCACAACCATATCTGTATCGAGCCCTGGCATATCTTGATACGACCAAGCGAATACATCATTATACTCTCGGAGCATTTCAACCAGTTTTCGCTTGATATCACTCTGCAGTGCAGCTCCGATACGAATATTCTTCTCAACCCCTTCCGACCCCAGATTGATAATCTCGATAACCTCGTCGTGAGGCAGAATGGCTCTTTCCTCTTGCTTCACCAACCAAGACAGTTCTTCAGGAACGTCGCTATCTTCGACAACCTCTTCTTCGGTCTGGAATACCGGGTGCTCGAAGTCGGGACGAGTCATAGGTGGTTCAAGGATGTCATCTGAAAATGTTATCCTGCAAAAGAAAGGGTTAAGTGCTTCAAAATGCGTATAAAGCGGATAACCACGTTGCCATTTTACTGAAAAATACAAAACAAGAAAGACAGGGATTACGGTATTTACACATGAAAAAAAACGCCATTTATTTAATGATTAACGAAGCAATGTTTATAACAACACAGCCCTAAGCAAATCCCGATGCCCCGGGCAAGACATCAGATTATTCAACAATTAATAAAGCAAAGCATTACTGTTTAAAAGTCACAGGAACAAGCTCCTGAATGGACCAGTTGCATAGTCCTTGTCCTGGCGTGCTTGGCTGAATCCAGGCATCCATATCACAGTCGCTGTCCCCTTCATCGGATTCTGAAGCAGCATTGACAGATTCATGGCATACTCCACTGGCAGAGATGGTGATTGACTTTCTGAAATGAGGGGCCCCCACAGAAGGAGTTGATGACGACGGTCGGTACCCCAGTCCGAACCGGTCCATTTTCACCGGAATGTCCAATACTTTGCCCCAGCCCGTGGCTTCTCCTGCCTTCACTAGCGCTTGGGCCTCTTTATATGAAGAAACAGCTAGCTCTGGCACTTTGCTTGGCCCGGGACTCTTGTCCTTTATGCGCAAACCTTCGAATGCCTGGCATGGCGTCTCGTGGATCTCCCCGTCGACTTCCACATATTTAAACGAAGAAAGATGGCTGACCAGGATGTCTTCTTCTCCGCACACGGTGACTACGCTGTCTCCGACCATATACTTTAACTTCTGATGCAGGGCTGACGTAACTGCCCCTGCCCCGTGAATCCAAGGTCTTCCCAGCAAGCAGCTGTACGCAGGCTGTATATCCATGATATAAAACTCCGTTGCAAACACTTCCGGACCCACTTGCAGAGGCAATGTAATTGATCCGAAGACTGTTCTCCGCGTGCCGTCAAACGCTCTGACCACCAAATCACTTGGTGTACACAAAATCCCTCGAACATCCAGCTTCATCATAGCCTTCTTAGGCATCACATTCAAAGACGACCCGGTGTCAACCAATACGTGCGACATTGTCGACCCTCTGCACTCAACAGATACATGTAATGCCATATTATGATCCCTTCCTTTCGGAGTCAAGTCGAAATCAGTAAAGCCCAGACTGTGGCCCGCATTTACATGTGCCAATACTCCTTCTAGCTGGTTCACGGAGACATCCTGTGGTACAAAAGAAGTGTCCAGGACTTTCAGCAAAGCATTTCGGTGAGCCTCCGAACATAACAGCAATGACAGAATAGATATTTTGGACGGCGTCTGCTGTAGATGCTCCACAATTTTATAATCGCTCTTCCGAATTAAGCGCATGAATTCTTCCACATCTTTCGATGCTGCTTCTTTTTCATTTGCTTGTATCGGAACATTCTCCACCGCTTTCCCCTTTCCTTTCGCTAGCCTTTCGGCTTCCACTTCAGGAGATATAAAGATCCTGCCGCTCCTCGTCATGCCTCCTGAGCCCACAACATTATCCACAACCTCCGCTGACCGCTTGTTAACATCGATTTTAATCCCGTCACAATACACCTCTAGCCCATATGACCATGGGACCGCCTTCGTGTTCTCATACGGGATTGGCCCGGCTTTAGTTATAGTAATCGGTGGCCGCTGAGCTGGTGCCGAAATAGTGATCGTCTTCCTAGGAATTGTCACTGTAGCAACATCACTCCGATTATCCGCTACTGCCCCTGCCGGCTCATCAGTTGCTGTTCTATCAAACTGCAATACACCTTCATCAATTAAGGCCTGAATGCCTTTCTTCAGATCCTCACACCCCCCAGACAGGGCCCAACAATCTAAGCAGTACTCATTACAACCCGGGTAAACACCCCCCTGCAACAGTCGGCTTTTGATCTCGCTCAGCGGCGTCTTTAAGTCCTCAACATTCATAATCAGATTCAGACCTTCCTCAGTCAGCACGGCATTCGCCCCATGGTTAGGCATGGGTTTCTGGACTATATTCGCACCGGTCGTTCCGAAGTTGATAGACTTGTTGTCCAAGAGATCCTGCACAACGTGCTTAAAAGCATGACAACCTTCTATATCATGGCCCGGGGCCCCAGAATGAAACTCGCAGCGCCTATTTGCATCATAGCCGAACGGGGGAGTTCCCGTTATTGGTGCCAAGGTTCTTTTCTCCACCAGATTCAATCCCAACAAGGTCTGCAATAGATCAGCATAGTTAGAGGGAGGCTTCTCGAACACCCTTCTCGGCTTACTACCCTGAAATCTTCGCTGAGCTTGCTGTGCCCCCTGCTGAGGCTGCTGCTGCTGTGGCATTGGTTGCTGCTGAACCTGTTGTTGTTGCTGAATTGGTTGTTGTTGATACGGAATAGTGACACTCGACACTTGCTGCTGCTGACGATATGGATTTCTTCCCCTGCCTCGGCCTCGGCCTCGGCCTCCAAATACCGCGCTAGCTTCGCCCTGACGGCGCCCACCATAAGCTTTCCTATTACTGCCAGATGCAGCTGACTCGTCGACTTGGAACTTTCCTTGCTTAATGTTCCGCTCAATCTTTTCGCCCATCAGAATCAGATCTGAAAAACTAGCCAGAGACGTATGAAACAACATATCATGAAACAGCCCGGTGAATGTGCCAACAAACATATCGTTCATTTCTTTATCTTCCACAGGAGGACGAACCCTGGCAGCCATATCGCGCCACCTTTGCGCGTATTCTTTAAAACTCTCCCCCTTCTTCTGCGAAAGCCCGGCCAACTGGACCCGATTGGGTGCCAGGTCACTGTTATATTTGTAATGGGCTACGAACGCCTCCGCTAATTGCTTCCAAGTCTTGATATCAGTGGGCTCCAACCCCATGTACCACTCTAAGGAAGGACCCGATAGGCTATCCTGAAAGAAATGCATGAGCATTCTTTCGTCAGTGGAGTATGCAGACATCTTTCTGTAATAAGCTCGTACATGAACTTTCGGGCATGTATCTCCTTTGTACTTATCGAACGCAGGCGCTTTGAATTTGATTGGCACCCTCAGCCCAGGTACCAAGCCCATTGTTGCCATGTCCAGACCCACAGCACTCTGGTTTAGGACTCCTTTCATTTGCTCTTCCAGCATTCTAATCTTTTGAGAATCATCCATCGGCCCTTCAAAGCCCCCTCCAGAGAAGGCGTCCTCTTGCTGATCCTCTTGCCACATACCGTTTCCAGCCCCGTATCCATCATATGCATTATTCCGTCCAGCTCTGACCTGATTCATCCCCGGAACTCGACCTCTGTTGCCATACCCTTGAACACCTCCAGCAGGACCACCAGCCATAAAACCAGCACCGTTTCCGTTTCCAAAACCTCCGTAGCCCTGATTGACCATACCATAACCATCTTGCCCAAAGCCTTGAGCATTAAAGCCATACTTGCCAGTGTTGTCGAATCCCTGATCGTTGAATCCGAACCCAGCGTTGACAAAGCCATTGCCTCCGAGATTATCTCCCACATTGACATCACCCAGCCCAGCGTTGTGGACAGCAGTATCATTTCCAACTCCGACGTTACCATTCACAGCAGCGGTAGCGTTGTTGACGTTAGCAGCAGTCACATTGACGACAGGCGGAGCCACTGGCGTTGGAGTGCCATCTCCATGAGCAGTATCAACCCGGACAGACTGATGATCTTCGTTACCATGACCAGCGTTGCGAGCCAACAGAGGCTGGACCATGGCCTGCAAGTTCTCTTGCCCTTTTGCTATAGCCTCCATGGTCTGCATGAAGAGGGCGAGCTTCTCGCGTACATCCTGCATCTCATTCTGAATCTGGTCCATGACTTTCCGACAGTTGGATCGTGTAGAATAGCGGTGCGGATGTTGATCTGGAATCCTGTTAAGTACCTGATACAGAGCAGGAGATAAGACACCATTCATAGATTACCTGTTATGCAAGATGAATATGAATGCAATGCAATGTGTCTGTGCATTAGGGAAGTTCATCCCCCCAGTTCTAGTGCGAAGGTGCCGGTGCGGTGACAGTATTGACAATAAGAATACCGGAGCTGAATCATAGAAAGCCTCATATATAACAGAGAGAATCAATAAGCCCAGGGTACAATATCAATGAGAGTACAAAGATGGCATGACCTCAACCAACAATCCTGGTGATGGTCAGCACTATGCAAATAAAGCATACAAGATACTACATGAAATGATCAAATCCTCCCAAAAGTCTGGTACTCCTCTATCAACTTCCTGGTCTCCGGATGGCTTGGTCGGTCAAGCAGCCCTTCAACAAGCTGGTTTCTCTTCTTAAGGACACGGCGTACGTCTTCAGCAGTTTCTTCCCATGCTGCTTCTCCGAAGCAATCTTCTAACTTTCGCTTCTGGGACACTGCTTCATCTCTAGATTTGATCGCCTTGTTCAGTGCATGCTGGACACTATACCGGTTCATCACTTCCTCCTCACACTTCTTGATGCTAGACTTCAACTTCTCTTCGAGGTCGGAAATTTGCTGCTTCAGCTTATCTTCCCTCTTCTTGTTGTTGGTGAGTGTAGCATTCCAAGTCTTATTGCAAGAAGATATCTCTCGGTGTGCTGCGTCAAGCGCCTTCTTTTTGGCTTCCAGCATGTCATGAGAACTTCTGAACTCTTGCCCCAGACGTTCACGCTTCTTCTTTTCCTCGGTCAACTCAGCTCCTAACCTGTTTACCAGCTCAATCTGTTGTTGGAAAGCATATACGGCCTTGTTCTTCTCACTGCGTGCCTGGGCTAGCTCTTGCTCTAACCCTTCATTAATCTTCATTAAGGCTTCTTTCTCCCTCACAACTTGTTCATAGACTTCCCTAGAAACAGTGGTCGGCTCTTCTACCGGAATAGGATCAAGAATTGGTGCCTCTGGAAACGGCATCTTCAACTGACTAGCCCTCTCCTGAATCCAAGCTCTATAAGGTGCATAGGCCTGACAGTCATTCTTTCCTAACAACGGCTTCCCTTTGTGGTTAATACTCGTCCAGGCATATCGCAACTTGGCTAATAACTCCCCCTTCACGTCACCGGTGAAGTACAGAGATTCCTGTACTTCTTCCTCCTGAGGTGGATTCTTCAGCGCATATCCGAACTGGCGAATGAATAGAGAAGGGTTGTAATTGATACACCCTTTTCTTCCTATCAACGGTACATTAGGGTACCCAGAACAACTGAAGATGAGCTCGGATCCCAACAAATCTCTATCAAACCACTCCATATCTTCCGACGATAGCCTCATCAGACGCTCTGGCCAACCAACTGGAACTGTAGTCTCTGCAGTAGATCCTCTCTTAGGAAGGTGACTCTCAAACCACATACTCAACAAGGGTACACAAAGATGGACATTCTTCCCTCTTCCCTTCTCATTCTTGTAATGCAGTGAATGGTAGAGATCTCCGAGTAAGGTAGGTACAGGATTACCAGCGGCAAACAAGTAGAAAGCATCGAAGTCCACAAAATCCGGTATATTGGGGAATAGTACTATGCCATAGATGCACAAGGCCAACACAGCATTGAAAGCAACCCAGCACCCATTCTTGGCGTACTCTTGGGCTTTACCCACTAAGAACTGAAATGAGAAGCCTGGAACTCCACGGGAAACAGTAGTCACCAGTTCAGAAGCATCAACATGCAAGGCTTTTGCCAATTCCTCCGGCTTAGGTTTGGTATCATAATGAATGAATGGAACCTGGTTCTGCACGGGCAGCTCAACATACTCAGCGTATTCCTCCAGGGTTGGTCCCATAATAAAGTCAGAGAACGTAAAACACCTCAAAGCAGGGTCGTAGAATTGCATCAAAGCATACAACCCATCTAACTCTACCTCTGTAGGTTTGCACACCAATCTCAATAATCTACCATAGCTCATCCGGAAACTCCTACGAACACCCTCATTAGCAAGAGAGATCAACCCCAGTAAAGGAACAATATCAGGCGTAGGCAATTTGTAAGCAACCGTTCTCCGTAGGCTAGTCATGATCAAAACTCAGAAGTCTGGGCACTAGAACTAGGGAAATGCAAATGCACCTGCAGCACAGACACACGTTAGTGAAATGCAAATGATAATGTATATGCAGGGATGCAATGCAAGTAACATTCAACAGGGACCAAAGCTGCAGCTGAATAGCCTAAACCCAATCAAGAAAGGTCTCAGATAGACCATCCAGAAGTCATCAAACCCTGGTCTCAGATAGACCTAAAATAGGACTCCAACACTGGTCTCTGACAGACCTCAAACCATAACTCACTGGTCTCTGATAGACCTCAAATCCCATCCATAATTGGTCTCTGACAGACCTCAAAACACCTCTCAAATGGTCTCTGACCGACCTCAGAATACATCTCCAAATGGTCTCTGACAGACCTCAGAGCTCTCCCAATGGTCTCTGACAGACCTCATGACTCTCCATAAATAACCCGGATCTCTGATCAAGAAATAACCGGTAGTCTGGAGGTCTAGTTACCTGCATAACCCTGAATCCCCTCACAGGTGGGTGGCCCTATAACTGGCACAAGGTACGGCATCCTATGCGGTCGTCGGCGTCACAGACTTTCAGGGTTGATGATACGATTCCCAGAAGGAGTGGCATCATCAATTCCTGAAGAGGCCTCACTCAGCCAACTTCCAAATGATCGGTCCCCAGAGTCGACAATCCAACTAACCAGCAACCCACGCCAACCAAAGGAAGGGGCAGGAGGCCAACCAGAGGAACCTCGTCTGAGTGTAGATTTCATGGGACACCAAAGCAAGCAAAGCAAGCGGGCGCCCACTAATTTCTACTCTAATTCTAGGTGCATTCAAGCCCAGGTCCGGCTTATCTCTCAATATCAGAACACCCGTCACACCCCAAAATACAGCAATAATAATCAATATATATAAAGCTGAAAAATACAGGGTGAGAAATATACAATAACTCCATACAAAATCCTCGACGGGAAAACAAGCGTTAGGATTGACTCTCTCAAGGGACGTTGGATCCCAAATGCATAAGAACCATCGCAGTCCTTAGCAGCCAGGGGACGTTGGATCCCCAGCAGAGTCGCCAGCTGTCGCTACTGCGAAAATCGGCGCCGGCTGAACAGAAGAGTCGCCACCGTGCGTTATTTATCCCACGGGAGGGAAAGGAAACGCTCAGAGTAAACCTCGCACAACACGGGAAAGGTATGGTCATCGCAACCAAAACCTGGGTTCGGGAGTCGGTTACGCAAGGGGAAGGTATTAGCACCCCTCACGTCCGTCGTACTCGACGGGATCCACGCTTGTTTTCGGGTATGGATTGTTATTCTATCTAAACTATAGGTCAAGGGTTAAAAAGAAAAGAAAATAAAAATGAAATGACTCGGCAAAGTATCGCACTTTATGCCTACGTATTCCCGTCTGGAACGAGAAATCAGAGTCAACGTAGTTCGCCTACCTACGGGAAAGGAGGGGAAGGTTGCTCGCTAGGATATCGCATCCTATGCCTACGTACTTTCATACAGCTTGAAAGATCAGAGCAAACGTAGTTCGGGCCACGTACGACACAAGTCTGTCCTGGTTGATTTTATTCCTTCTGAAAAGGTTTTTCTGATTAACAGTCCAAGAGGACAAAGATGACGTCTTGATGAGTTCACGTTCTTTTACGAAAGAAGTGTCTTTTATTGTGTTTGAAATCTTTATGTGTTTTTCTGTTTGTTTTGAGAAAGAAAGAGACAGAACTCTAACCTACGGTTGCGAAGGGAAACAAACTAACCTAATGTTATCATGCATGGGTTAAGACCTAGTGTCTATCATGCTCCTCTCTTGCGCAGAGAGAAACAGAGATCCTAAGGGATAGGCAGAAACAGTAACAATATCAGATATATACAGTAAAACAGTAAAATGCATGGATGCAGCAATACAAGCGAGGCAAGGGAGTCCCACTCAACCTCGAACCTAGAAAACAATAGGCGAAAGTGAACAGGCTTCACTTTCAACCCAACAGGGTAGACAGCAAACAATACAGTCCAGAAAACCAATCAATACATCAACAAATGAAATACAGCAAAAGAAACAGCACCAGCAGCTCTAAATCAACAACTGGCTTCAAGCAATCTCCAATCAGCTACAGGCTTCAACAAGCATCAATCTCCATCTTCATGACCTTCAGGCAAGGGTTTTGATCATCAGTCTTCCATCTGCAATGGCTTTTCTTCATGCTCAAACCTCCAGGATGAGGGATTAGTCACAAGAGTGAATTGGGTGTTAAGCAATCAGCTGACTACCAAAGGTGGTGAACAGACTGCTTCTAACACAAGAGACATTTTCTCTCAAGAGTTCTATCTCATAGACACCATCACCAAGCCTTCCAAAGGAAGGGGGTGAGTGTCTTAGAGAGACTCTGAATCACAGAGAAGAATGGATGCAGACAAGGCAATCCATGTTTGAGAAATAATCATTCTAATCTAGAGCTCTGCCTAGCTCCTAAACCCTAGTCTCCTCAGCAACTGCTAGCAAGAAACTCCTCCTCAACTCTGACAGTTGATCTTCAGCATTTGAATCTCCAATAGCTTCATCTCCACAAATCTTCAGCTTCCCCAGGGCCCCAGACAAACCCAATACCCAAACAAACAATCAATAAACCCCAGAGGGCACACCACACCAGACAGCAGATATACAGACAATAATAATAGCAGTAGGGGAATCCTAACTTTTTCTCTAAGGGATCTAATAACTACCCATAGCCCCTATAGTCCCATAACTAATCTATTCAAATCCTAAGTCCTAAGGGAGAAAATTGAACTTCCTAAGTTGTCACCTAAAACCCTAGTTTTGCTCATGATATTCAAGCATTTATTAATCACCTAAAATTAACCTCTAAAAATGGGAACTAAAATATTTCTACAAGCTTAACATCTCATCTAAACAATATGAAAAGAATGATCAAAAAATATCAAAGCATGTGAGAGAACAAAAATCATAAAAATGATGCATGAAATGAATCTATTTAATATGACATTTATTTAGAAAATATGAAAAAATATGAAATAAAACTAAAAATGAAAATTTATTTTCCTATAATATTCTAGACATTTTAATGAAAACATGGTAAAAAGAATGGATTAAAAAGCATTTTTTATGAATTATTTATGAATTTTCAAAGATGGTAAAATATTAAAATGAAATTAAGAAAATAAAAGTGAATGAAATGAATGAGGGGGTTGAAATAGAACTTCGCCCAGTTCAAAATCACAATGGGCCAACAACAGGGGGGTGTTGGTAGCGCTTCTGGCTTAAGCCCAATACCACTCTGAATCAATGGAATAAAAGAGGAGCGCTGGGGGTGAGAAAAGCAGCGAAAACACGTTGAAATGGTTTGGGCCTAACACATTGGGGGTGGGGATAGCACAAGAGTCTCAGGCCCGCCCGTTTCAATTAATGAAACGGTGCGTTTTGGCCAGCGCTTCTCCCTCCAATTTTCAGATTGAATGACAGCCCTTGGATCACGCCAAAAGTCAAGAGTCCTACACTCATTGAACGGCTATGATTATCTCTTCTTCCTCATTCAACCTGAAACCTAGGGTTTCTGCCATGCGAGCTCATGCACGAGCTACCTTACACCAAACTGTTCTCATCCTACACGCCATGAATCTTCATGCTGTAAACATGAAATCTGCTCCAAATCTCTCCCTCTACCATCCTAGGGCATCAATTCACTTTGAAATTCACCACAACAACAAACACGATTGGATCAACATTCGGTCTCCACTGAAATGCACTGATATGCATCATCACCAATCTTCCCCAAACTTAGCCTAAATTGAACTACAACTAATGGAGGTTAATATATGCTATCGAGCCACAATTATGATGCCCTAATCCAAGAGATATGAACACTAACAGTTTATGGCACCTGTCACTAACCATCACCAAATCTCTCCAAATTCATCTAACTTAATCTCCTAACCACCTAGATCAATTCTACACTAACAAAATCATGCCTAACTAACTGGATCAAGCAGTTTGAATGAAAACTTACCTTGTGCAAAATCTTGCAAACAGCTATGGAGATTGATGATTTGAGGCTTCTAAGTGCTGGATCTTGATCAATCCTTGATGTATGTGATTCTGTATGCAAGCTTTGGATGAGATTTGGCCAGAATTATGCTATCCACTTGAATTGGCAACTTTGATATCCTTGCAAAAAGCACTCGAAAATGGATGATAACCACCTTGTTCTTGATTGAATTATACTATATGATGATGAATCAGTATGAGAAGGTTGATTATGATGAAGATTTGGTGAAGAATTTGTGAGAATTGCAATGAAACTTTTATGAAAAAGTGTGAGAAATTTGTGAAATTCTTGGTGCAAATGAGGCCAACCCTTGATCAATGCACATTTCATGAATATATAGACCCCAAATGAACATTCTAGATCCATCTTGCACATTCCCTTGCTTTCCAACTTTGGTTCATTTTGATCATGTTTCTTAAAAGGTAAGCAACCATGGATAACTTCATTTTTTCCTTCTAAACTCAAAAAAGTGGGTGAACCATTGTTCTTAGAATTGTTTTTCCATTCAAAATCATATATTGGAAGTCTCCATTTGGACTTGTAAATCTCCCAAACCATTTTCCAACTTGAAATTATTCACTTTATAAGCCTTTTTAGTTCATATTTTGACCTATCATGCAACTCCATGCTATGAGCTTCTCCAATAACTTGTGACCTTCTTTCTAGACTTAAAATCCCATTTGGAGCAAGTTTGATGTTGTAAGTTTTTCCATTTGAGGCCTCCTTGTATGAGTTTTGGACATAGGTTAAAATGACCTGTAATTCACAAATGCCCAAAATACCCTTTGCTTGTCAAGACCATAAGTTGAGTTCTCCACATCATATGAAGGCATACCATACCATTCTAGAAAGCTAAGACAATGAGGAACAATTCTTATGTTGACCAAGAATTCATTTGAAATCTCCTTGAGGGGCAAAATTAGCTTGGAAGTCAAGTCACTTTCACAGACAAAAATTCAGACACCTCAGATGACCTGTAACTTGCAAGGACCATAACTTGAGTTCTATAAATCTCCTTGAGGTCTTCCACCACTCAAATTAAAGGTCTTGAGATCCTCTACAAGTTTCATGTTGGCCAAGGAGCCATTTGAAGCTAGCATTTTGACTTATCTTGCTTGGAAATTTGACCTAAACTAGGGGATTTTACAGAGAAACCCTAATTTAGTAACTCCTCTTCTCCTTGATTTCTCTTGGATTCTCCTTGTCATATCTCCATATCCTTCTTCATATGTCAAATGTTGATCCCCACATCTCTCCAATAGACTTGAATGCCCTCTTAAGTCAGTCAATTGACCTAGGGTTGACCTAGGGTTGACCTAGATGAAACCCTAGTTGACTGCCTTCAACTGTAGCTCTTGTGCTCACATCAACAACTTGCTTTCTTCTCCAAATGACTTTATGAGTCTCTCAAGATGTCTAGATGCTCTCCATGCTTTCACTTCACAGCACACAACCCTCTTGTTGATCCTCAGCTACCCTCAGCTAGGAGATGGACTCAAGGCTTGACCTGCTGAACTCTTTGCTTTCAAATTCTCTCCTGATGACTTGAATATGATTGAATTGGAATAATAACCTCTTGCTAGGCCTCTAGAGATGAAAATAATGATTGGTCCCCTGTTGAATGACTTGCTATGCTTATGCTATGCAGATGGTTAGTCTATGTACATGACTCTACATACAAATGCTAATGATGATGAAACATAAACCAATTGAATAAGGTTGAGCAAATTTTAGGGTGCAACACCTGGATACCAAAGTAGCAATGATGTTGTGGATTTTCCTAGCTTCTTCCCCATTGATATCATCATTAGGAATGGAGGTTGAAGATTGAGGAGCCTGACCTATGACTAAGTCTTTTGGTCTTCTTGCATGTGAAGACCATGGTTTCTTCACCACCAGTCCTTCTGGGGTTAGCATTCACAGAGGAGCTACCACAAGAACCTCGTTAGGGTTGCTAGAATCGGTTCTAGCATCAGCATCAGCATCAGCGATGATGTTTATCTTTTTGGAAGGGGAAGATTTTGGATGTTGAGACATTCTTGGAGACTTTGATCGCGAGAGAGAGGGTTTTTTGTGCTTGTTGGAAGAGGTATGGAAGATGAAGTAAGCGTAATGTGTGAGGGTGCTAGAGGGGTAATATGGCACAAGAGGAGGGAACTTAATATTTTGACCAATCACCAAATGATTAATTTTCAAAATATAAGTCTCTATTACCATTAATTTCTATAATTCCTCATTAAGGCAGGTCCTCAACTTGCTTTGTGAATTTTCAAATTGAGTAGCCTTGAGACCTTTTGTAACCATGTCAGTACTATGTAGATCAATGTTCCCAAGTTTCACACGAACCTTTCCAAATTGATGCATGTTATCCCTATGTCTGACTCTTTTAGACTGACCTGAGTTCATATTGATGTTACTTTTAATGTCACAGTACAAAGTCATGACATCTTGAGTGACATTGCTTCCTTTATGATCACTTGTCATGGACTCCATCAAATTCCAGTATAACAGATCTAGATTTCTATGAGCTCCATTCTGTGGATGTGTTGTCTTGGCTTGCCTCCCAACCTGATATTTACCCCAGCCTATTCTTCCATCTAGAGTTAACTTTGGAGTTCCTCCTACTGCTTCCTTGGATATGGTCTTCTTTATCCTTTGAAGATGTCCACCCTTTTTATTCCACAATTGATCCTTCTTTTCTTCTATGGTCAAGGGACAGATATTCAAGTTATTTTTAGGATCCCATAAGTAACAATTATTCTTAGCTCTAGACCCTCTCATGACTTCCTCATTTTCTCCATTGGTGACAACACATTCACACTTAGTGAATTTGACACTGAGACCTTGGTCACAAAGCTGATTGATACTGATTAGATTTACAGTTAGTCCTTTAACCAACATAACATTATCCAGTTCTGGAACACCAGGATAATCTAGTTTTCTAGCACCTTTGATTTCTCCCCTGGCTCCATCACCAAAGGTTACATGACTTGAGGAATGAGGTTTGATGTTTACCACAAGGTTCTCCATTCCAGTCATGTGTCTAGAACAACCACTGTCAAAATACCAGTCTTTTTTGGTTGGCATCTTTAGAGAAGTATGAGCTACTAGTGCCACATTCTTAGCAGCCCATTGTGTTTTCTTGATGGGAGCAACCTGTTTGGGTTTGACCCGATGCCTATGGCTGGGAAATCCATGTAACCTGAAGCATAAAGGTTTAATGTGTCCAAGTCTTCCACAGTAGTAACACCTATACCCTTGGAATTTATTCTTGGTCAGGTTCCTGCTTCTGTTTCCCTAATGTTGTGACATTGGTCATGACATCCGGTTTGACCTCTGTGTTACACCCTAAAATTTGACCAACCAATTCTTGCGTTTGACTTATGTTTCGACTCATTTTGCATGTTGCATTTACATACCGCATACATTGCATTTTTTCAGTCAGTTTGGCTTCATCGGGATTACAATCCTCCCCTGGCGTTTCAAGCAGTTCATACCAGTTTCGAGTAATCAGATTTTGTTGTGGAAGTTGTGCTCTTCCCGGTGTTTTCAGCTCTTACTGTTGTTTTTTAGGACATTTCGGTGTCCGGTTTTTACCGTTTATTTCGCTGTATTCGTGTATCTTTTTTCTAATCGATTTAATTGGCTTTATTGCATTTTTAGATTTTTCCCCTTATTTTCTAGAATTTTTAAATAGATTTTAATAGATTTAATTGCTTTTTCTAGATATTAAATAGATTTTTTTAAATAGTTTTAATAGGATATTTCTTTTTCTAGAATTTTAAATAGATTTTAATAGATAATTCTTTTTCTAAATTTTATAAAATAGATTTAAATAGATTTTTCTATTTTTAATGGGTTTAGAATTTAATTGATAGAATTCTTTATAGATATTAATTGGTGGGTTAAAAAAATTAATAGAGTTATTAGTTTTATTAGATTTTAAGAATATGATTTCTTTTTTAGGACTAATTAGACATTAATTAGGATATTAATCATTTTTAACTAGCTTTAATTAGCAGTTTTTAGTAAAAGGTCTTAATTTTTTGTTTAGGTTTTAATTAGGTATTAATCATCATTTTAATCATCATTAGCAGTTAATTAGCAGCATTATTGGGGTCAGAATTTTAATTGAGTTTGTTAATGGCCATTCTCGTGGGCCATGTGTCTGATCGTGGGGGCCCAATCCAGGTCTGCGTTGCCACTTGTCAATATAAGAACCTTCCACGCGTGTTTCTCTCTCCCTTCCACCTCATTTCGTCACTGCCAACACACACTCTCAGGTCATGACACCTCACTTTCCCCCTCACCCACACGTGGCCACGCGTCCTCACCCTCATCATGCATGGCTGCCACGCGTGTCTCCCACCTCTTCCCTCACTGACCGGCATGCAAACCGCCGGAGGTGGTCACCGGAGAAATCAAACCCGGCCAGAATCCACCGTAACTGCTCGCCGGAAGTGGTAACCGTCGCCGAAAACTGCACATCCACCGGAAAATTCAAACAACTCACACAATCTTCATCCAATTTCCAGAACGCTCATATCTCCGTTCATCTTTATCCATCAATCTCCAGAAATTGTTCATTCATCAACCTCCAACGAAGTTCTTCATGTGTTCATCGCATTTTTTGTCAGATTCGTCGTTGTTCATCCAAGAACCTTCAACAGTCATCAATATTTTCAACAAACTTCTAGATCTTCATCGAGATCTTCACGAACTCAATCAACCTTCAAGAAACCACCAAACGTTTTCGTCGGATCCGTTCATACATCTTCATGAATGAGCACAACAACAACGGTCTCGAACAACTTCATCTCGATTCTTGATTCACTGTAACCGCAACTTCAGATCTAAGTACAAATCAAACATCAATGAGCCTTCATCGTTCCAGGAACATATACGAACTCAAGATCCTTGTACAGATTCGTCTACCTTCATGCAATTTCCAGAAGTTTCCAAGATTCATCGTGTCCTTCAACTTCAACTTCTACTGTGGTTGAAACTCCATCATTGTCTTCGCATGTAAATCTCTAGATCTTCACAAGCCTCGCAAGGTTTAGATGAAGAAAATTTGAGAGAGAGGGTTTGGGGGTTTTTGATCGGAGAAGATTAAGGTGATGTTAGAAGGAGTGGATGAGGGAGTATTGGTTGGTGGTGGGTTTGTGTTGAAACAGAAACAGAGAGGGTGAGCAGCGGCGGCGAGGTGATAGAGGACTTAGGGTTTCCTCTGTTGAGATTGAGAGAAAGAGGAAGGTGGAAAGAGGTTTGAACAATATTGGGCTGAACCCTGGGCCCAATGGATTACTAACCGGGCACCCTCCTGTTTTCCACTTCACATCCCTGTCCCTGTTGTTTTCTGATCGTGGGCCTACAAACCTGAGCCCATTTACCATTTTGCTGGCCACACTCCAGTTTCCCATTCGCACCCCTCCAGTTTCTTTATTTTTTATGTTTTTGATTTTTGTATTGTGGGTTGGGCCCTGTTTTTACTGCCTTACACCCCAGTTTTAAGTTGTACCCCCTCCCTTGTATTGGATGTTTGATTGGAATAGTATTAGTTTTATTTTCTTTATTTTGCTATTTTTCTTCTTAGGAATTATAGTATAGAATATTATTAGCATATTTTAATATAGATTTTATATGGTAAAATTTATATTCTATTGTTTTTAGGATATTATAGAGATTTTAGTATAGAATTTCTCATTCTATTTTCTTTATAGCAAATTATAGAATATTATAGCATTTTAGGATAGAATTTTTATGCTATTTTTCTGTATGCATTCCCTTATATTTCTTTAGAATATTTTCTAGTAGAAATTAATTGCCGTATTTTAGGAGTAGACTATTATTTTCATTTTGTTATTGGATTTCTCTCTTCATTTCTTTTTTATTCGATTTTAGCTTCGATTTTATTCTGTGCTGGCCGTGTGACATGATTCAATTGGAGAATGATTTTCGATATCATTTCTCTATCTTGTCTTTGACATGGATATCAATACGCTACCTCTTAGAGTTTGATTTCTTGTATAAGTCGAACCATGACGGTCTAAGCGTTACATTGTTCCTGATTCGAGCATCCTCATTAAGGATCCAGAGAGGAGAAGATTGGAATGGAGCTTGCGCACAGTGTCAAGAGCCAACGGAGCCGCTTCGTTCGTTATTTTCTTTCTTATTCGAGTCTTCGTGCAACCGTCGAGTGTTGTGAGTTGTGGTGTTAGATACGTGGGAAATGACAATCGAGCGGTCTCCCCTCGATCGTTTAGAGTGTTTAGTATATGTCCCTCGGGTGATATACGACGCACTCGCTCCTACGTATTAGGTTCTTGCGTGTGTGTCCCGAGTTCTTTCCCGTTTAGGTGTGTTAGGCCTGCTTCCTCTTTGTTCTCGCCCCCGCACGATCGAAACCCTTTTCTCTCGCATTCAGGCGATTGAAACCCCTTATCTTGCCCTTATGCAATCGAGACTCGTTTTCCCGCCGAACTACGTTTGCTCTAATCTCTCATACCAAACGAGAGTACGTAGGCATATGATGCGATATCCTAGCGAGCTACCTTTTTTCCTTTTCCCCTGTTTTGTTGTAGTTAGCTGAACTACAGCCGCTCTGATTTCTCGTACCAGACGAGAATATGTAGGCATAGGATGTGATATCCTTGCAAGCACACTAACAACTAACTTATTCGTTCTCTCGTTGTCGTGCGAATGAGACTTTCCCGCTAACGACTAATATCCTTTCTCTTGCCCTAGTGCAATCGAGACCAGACCGTAGTTCTAAGTTCCCGTAGGTCCCCGTACCTCTAAACCCGACATACTACGCCCGTTCTACCGCAAACAGGTAACGCCTAAGTCTCCGTCGAGCGAGCAGCATACACCTAAACTGCTAGAATGCATACGCTAGTATCGTCAATCCTTTCTCTCACCCCTGTGTGATCGAGAACACCCTGTCTAGCCGTAGTTAGCCCGAACTATGCAAGCTCTGATCTTTCACGCCGTGTGAAAGTACGTAGGCACGAGATGCGATATCTCAGCGAGCCAATCCCCCGTAGTTTCCCGAACTACGTTGACTATGACTTTCCCATTGCACGAGGGAATACGTAGGCATAGAGCGTGATGCTCTATCGAGTCAGTTCTTTTCGTTTAACTTTAGCAGTCGTAGATAGATTGTTTTTCACCCGTAGACAAACCAACAAACGTGGATCCCATCGAGTACGATGGGCGTGAGGGGTACTAATACCTTCCCCTTGCGTAAACGACTCCCGAATCCAGACAATGGTTGCGATGACCTTGTCTTATACCTTTTCGTCAGGTTTTTTCCGATCGTTTCCTTTCCCGCTCTGAGGGATAAATAACGAAAGGTGGCGACTCTTCTGTTTTGTCAGCCTCGTTTTTCGCGGTAGCGACAGCTGGTGACTCTGCTCGGGAATGCGATAGTTTCCTGGGGATCCAACGTCCCTTATGCGAGTCAATCGGGGGATCCAACGTCTCTGCGAGAGTCAATCCTAGCGCTTGTTTGCTTGTCTGTGGGTGTTTATTTTTGTGTGTTGTATGTTGCATATTAATGTATTTATATTTCCCGCACTATTATTATTATCTGTTGCTACTGTGTTGTTTGGGGGAGGGGCTTTGATGAGTGATAAGTCAGACCCAGGCTCGAGTACATACCTAGCACTAGAAGCAGATTAGTGGTGAACCTGTATGTTAGGCATACACTAGTTCCCACAAAATCTGCACTCAGACGAGATTCTTTGAGATGATTTCTATTTTCAGCCCTGTGGGCCGTCGAAAGGATTTCAGACCTAAGGATTGTCGATTCTGGGAACCGATCACTTGTGATTCACCTAAGTGAGGCCGCTTCAAGAGATGATGATGCCACACCTTCTGGGTATCGTATCATTATTCTTAAAAGTTTGTGACGCTGATGAATGCATAGGATGCCGAACCTGTGTCAGTTTAGGTCCATACCCGTGAGTGGGAGGGTTTTTGCAGGAAACATGACTTTCAGCCTACCCGGTATTTTGGTTCTCTCTCGTCAGAGCGGACTTATCCCGTCAGCAGCGCAGCAGTATTCAAAGCTTTGTGGGGGTTGTGATCCAGTGTTTGCTGCATTAGCATTTTGCATTGCATTTCATGTGCATCTCATACTTGCATGTTCATCCTCGGCCGGAACAGAGACCTTACCCGTCTTTTGTCCAACTCGCAATTGACTTCCCGACATTCGTATTGGACTTGAATTAGTTTCTGGAAGGATCATGAACTCAGCAGAGCAAAATCAATTTGTTACCAGGGCAGAGTTTGAATTGTTGAAGAACCAGTTGAGTCAGTTCATGGAAGCAATAACAGCCATGACTAGAGGAGGAGGCAATGTTCAAAGGACTCTGGTGAATAATGTTGCCCAAGCCCAGCCTGTGCAGATTCCTGTCAGAGACAGAGATGCATCTTCTCTCCATGACACGGATTATCAGCGTTTCACTTTCCCTATGCCAGATCGCCAGAAGGCCGCTCCGAAGGTTAATGCTGAGAACCCGCGGGCTGTTGAGGATATGAGAAGATTTCAGTTGTTGGAAGATCAGATTGCTACCCTGATGAGTAAGAATACTCTTGATCTGAATGCTACGAGCATGTGTTTGGTGCCAGGTCTTGTGTTGCCTCCAAATTTCAAGATGCCCAATTTTGAGAAATACAAAGGGGATAGTTGTCCGAAGCTACATTTGGTTATGTTCTGCAGAAGAATGACTTCACATGTTACCATTGACGAGCTTATGATTCACTGTTTCCAAGATAGTTTGATCGGAGCATCTTTGGATTGGTACATGCAGTTGAAGAGTGACAGTATCAAATCATGGTCTGATTTAGCCAATGCCTTTGTGAAGCAGTATGACTACAACCTGGATATGAATCCTAGTCGCGCGCAGTTGCAAGAATTGTCTCAGGCAGATGACGAATCCTTCAGAGGATATGCGCAGAGATGGAGAGAATTTGCTGCTCGTGTCCAACCACCACTTCTGGACAGAGAATTGGTTGATATATTCCTTATTACCTTGAAAGACCATTACTTTGACAAGTTGATCAGTGGTAGAGCGTCAAACTTTGCTGATTTGGTGATAGCAGGAGAACATGTTGAGAGCGGAATCAAGAGCGGAAAGATTCGAGATATCCCTGATACTTCAGTTTATGAAGATGAATCAATTGTCAGTTCTCAAGAAGAGTGGGAGAAAGACAGTGATGTCATCCCAGAATCTCCCGTACCTCAGATTCAGTATCCAGACACTTCGAGTATTCAGAACCAGCAACATGTTGGGTCTGTATGTCAGATATCTGTTACCCGCCAGAGTCAACAGTTGTATTGTCGTCAGCAGCGTCAACACGCCCGACGAAGACCAAGGAAACCTAAAAGGCAGTTTACTCAGCTACCGGTATCGTATAGTCAATTGTTGCCGGATTTGGTCAAAAGTGGGCTGATAGTGCCGAAAGAGACTGATACAATGATCCCGCCTCACCCTCCAGGTTTTGATGCCAACGCTCGCTGTGAGTACCATGTTGGGGCACAGGGGAATTCAACAGATGACTGTAAGGTGCTTCGAAGCCAGATTCAAGACTTGCTAGACTCTAACAGGATCTTAATCACGCCTCAGGATATTGACCTTCCTTCATCCAGCCAAATGGGTGTAGCAGTTCAGGTTATGGAAGAGTTCACTGAAAGTAGATGTTCAGAGGAGTATCAGGATGACTGCGATGATTAATTCTGAAGATGGTTGGCTCAGCAGCAAATCAAGTTCGAAAAGCCCGGTTCCCAGCAACTAGCAATCTGTGTTTTGTCATGTCATTTCTTTACATTTGTAGTTTCTTTTCTGTTAAAGCGCAAATTGCATTCTTAAAACTTGTATTGTTTTCAATTGATATTGATAATGAAATGAGTATGCATGTTTTGATTTAATCCATTCGTGTTCACTCATTGTTTTATAGATATCCAACGCTTGGTTAAGCGGAATCCGGGGAGGATGACGAAGTTTGAAGACGCGCAAGCTTCCGATTGTATGCTTTTGAAAATAAAACCTGCTGATGATGTACATGCATTGTTTTGAATCCCTAAACACCAGAGATATAAGGAAGATAATCCCTTGTCAAACCCTTTGAGCCTAGTAGTATGAGTTTCTTTCGGAAAACGAAAAAACCCTCAATCTTAACCCGGGGCAGGGTAGGTGTTAGCTAATTTGACCGAGCGTCCAAATTGCAGAAAGGAGTGTCCGTTCGAGGATCAATCACACCTCTAGAGGTCGTGCCTAAAAACCACAGTGGTTAAGTGGCAGGAGTGAAGCAGTCACATTATTCCTCAAAGAGTCAGACAACCAGTGTCACACGACTTGTTCAGAAAAAAGAGAAAAGCAAAAAGAATCAAAAGCCCCGCTAAGTCGAAATTTGAAAATGAATGACTTAGGCAAAAATTAGGGCATCCCGCTGGACTTAAAAATCAAAAGAAACTCCAAAGAGTCAGTCCAGGCAAAAATTAGGGAAAGCGAAAAACTGAAAAAATGAAAAGGATTACAAAAGAAAAATCCTCAAATGAAATACGAGTCGTGTGACCCCAAGTGTCAAAGATGAAGAGTGAGTGGCTGTCACTCCAAAAACTCATAATTTCTCGAACTATCATTCCCATCTTTCAACCACTGAAAAGTGAGCGCTAAGGTCGAATTAGCTAAACGTAGGATTGAAAAACATCAAGGTGAACGGGTGGGTTAAAATAAATTTTGAGCCTTTATCCTTTCCTTCAAAACCGTGAACCTGACCACGTTATAACCAGAAAAAGTCCTAATTGAAGCAGGTTTGTTTCCAAGGCATACTTCGGTAAAGATCGCGTCGAAACTGACTCCTAAAAGGGTTCTTCTTACCATGTTGGTACTGATGTTGATATTCTGATAAATGGTTTGTTCATTACATGCCATAAACTGTTTTTTCCTTTTCTAGTGAGCAGATTGGATGTCAAAACTGTCATATGCATTGCATTAATATATCTTTTGTGCGGAACAACTGGTTTTACTTGCGAGTAAGCGCTTGACATCCGAAAAGTTTCCTACAGTGAAAAGTCTGATTAGGATAGAATACAGAACGCTCGAATACTCCGTAAACCGGGGGCAAGCTATATCAAGTAATCCCTAGTGATGTCAGCCATCCGAAGTCGGTTATTCTGAAGCAGTCAGGTCGAGATTTGATGAATCTCTCGAGGACAACCAGTGTATCTCCCCGCAGATCAGCCAATTAGTGGCAAAGTCGTTGCAGATAGGGGCAGGCCACTCTAAGAAAAGTGCAGAAGTTGTTTCTTGCCCGAGGGGCATTTGATCCAAATCATCTCTCTGAGGTTCAGAGTGCTGGGGCAGTTCTTGTCAGACCATCAGGGTACAGATTTTTAGATTTCCATTCGAGGAATATCCCCACAGAGATCCTACAGACTGAGGTATATCAGAAGCGAAGGAATTGTTCCCCTATGTGTCATCAGAGCTACTCAGAGCTACTCAAGCAGGTTCAGCCAGTATTCAAGTGTGAGACGAATGTCGGGAAGTCATGATATTATCCCTTGACCCTTCAACCAGAGACCGTGAATTCAGACAAAATGTTTTGCAGCGTCAGTCGTACCTGACCCTTCACAGATAGCCTAAAAGCCCAACTCCTATTGGCAATTTTCAGGAAGTCCAATCCTTATTGGCGCGCCATTCCTAAAGCCCAATCCATATTGGCAATCACCGTGAGGCCCAATCCGTGTTGGTGCATCAGTTCAGAATCCAATATTCAATTATACGCAGGAAGACTCCGTCAGTTTTCCCCAGCGAATGTCCAATTGTCATTGGCACGTGTAAGTTATCCCCAGGGTAGTCCAATCAGACTTAGCACAGTTGGTTATCCCCAGCAGAGTCGGTTCGCCTTTTCAGCATTTATTTTGCTGGAATAATTCTGTGATACCCGGTTACCCCCAGCGGAGTTGGCGTTGTCTTCAACATTTATTTTGCTGAAGCGGTTCCGTATCCAGCTTTTCTCCAGCAGCCGGAGCCTGCATTTGCATCTTGCATATATCATCATATTTGCATTTCATCGTCAAATGCGTAGCAGTCCATCTTATATGAAGCATTACGCCATAAAGAAATTCAATAAGCCTTCCGTGACAAGGTGAATCACTCTGCAATCAGTTCAGGGGCATTTATCCAGCAGCTTTGTTCAGACAGCTCTTTGGGTTATTTGATTTTCAGATCATACGATGGTTATGCTTTGTCCATCAATCATCTGATGAGGACAAAATTTTCTTTTCGTCAATCCCTATTGACGACGTGTACCTCCGAGCAGGTTTTTTTGCCCGTCAGTTCCAATTGACCATGTGTTTTTCCCTGCAGGAGATTGGAATTCTTGTTCAGGATGGTCTCCGAATATTCAGTTTTTTTGGCATGAGATATGCGATGATGACGTTCGTCCTATCATGTGTGTTTTATCAGAGTTACTTGGTTAAGTTTCCCTTCTTCCCCAACGAAGTTTTCCTCAGATTGCTGTTACGTCAGCGTTAAAAGATCCCATGGATTAAACCTTCAGATTTTACTCGTGTTGACGGAGATTTTTTACCCGTGTTGATAGAGATTGTTAACCGTGTTGACAGAGTTTTTACCCGTGTTGACGGAGATTGTTACCCGTGTTGACGGAGATTTTTACCCGTGTTGACGGAGATTATTAACCGTGTTGACGGAGATTGTTAACCGTGTTGACGGAGTTGTTACCTGTGTTGATAGAGTTATCACCCGTGTTGATGGAGTTGGTCCCGTGGAGTTGTTCGTTCAAGTCTTCGGATGCCAGATTCACACTTTTATTTAGTGTTTCGCCTGTTTCCTCTAAAAAAGATGTCAAGGTTGCGCTTTACGTAGCGCCAATATCTGTTTTCAAAAATTCCCCAGTGGAGTTTTCCCTCATGGTTGCTGTCACGTCAGCATTTCAAAAGAGAAAAATTTCAGAGATTAGACATCTGAAGTCATTACTCGTTGTCAAGGTTAATGTCTGGCAGTTGACATCAGAGTTTCCCCGGCAGAATTCTCCTCAGTTTGCTGTTATGGCTTCATAATTAGACTTTGGAGTTTGTTATATCAACATTATACAGCTTCATAATTAGGCTTTGAAGTTGTTACTACCATGACATGGCTTCATGATTTGACTTTGGAGTTATTGTCAGTTCTGAAAGGTTTCATAATTTGACTTTGAAGTTGCTTTCAGCGTTCAGAGACTTCATAATTAGACTTTGAAGTTGTTACCATCATTACATGGCTTCATAATTTGACTTTTTAGTTATTGTCAGTTCTGAAAGGATTCATAATTTGACTTTGAAGTGGCTTTCAGCATTCAACGGCTTCATGATTTGACCTTGAAGTTGTTGTCAGCATTTTAAAAGGAAGATTTCAGCGATTAGACGTTTGAAGTTATTACTTGTTGTTACGGCTTCATAATTTGACTTTGAAGTTCACCAACATGGGATGCTCCATAATTAGGCTTTGGAGATGTTATCACTATTACAATGGCTTCATAATTAGACTTTGAAGTTGTTGTTAGAATTTCCTCGGAAGGATTCTAGAGGGCTTCATGATTTGACTTTGAAGTTCGACAGAGTTTTCCTTAAATTACTGTTACGTCAGCATTGCACGGCTTCATAATTAGACTTTGAAGTTGTTGTTAGAATTTCCTCGGAAGGATTCTAGAGAGCTGCATGATTTAACTTTGAAGTTCGACAGAGTTTTCCTTGAATTGTTGTTACGTCAACATTGCACGACTTCATAATTAGATTTTGAAGTTGTTGCCAACATTAAACGACATCATAATTAGACTTTGGAGTTTGTTATATCAACGCGTTATCGGTATTCAATGGCTTCATAATTAGACCTTGGAGTTATTGTCAGTTCTAAACAGCTTCATAATTAGACTTTGGAGTCGTCGTTAGCAATTCCCCAACAGAGTTTCCTCTAATTGCTGTTACGTCAGCATTACAACAGCTTCATGATTAGAATTTGGAGTTTGTTGTCAGAAAGTTTCGTCAGCATCAAAAGGCTTCATAATTAGACTTTGGAGTTGTTGCCATTATTTTCCCTGCAGAGTTGCTTGTGCAAGTCTTCGGAGGCACAATACTCGCTTTTATTTAGCGTTTTCCCATTTCCGAGGAAATGGAAGGTCAGTGATATTGACATTTCTCGCTTTTATTTAGCGTTTTCCCATTTCCGAGGAAATGGAAGGTCAGTGATATTGACATTTCTCGCTTTCTTCTAGCGTTTGCCCATTTCCGAGGAAATGGAAGGTCAATGATATTGACATTGCTCGCTTTTATTTAGCGTATGCCCATTTCTTAGGAAATGGAAGGTCAGTGATATTGACATTGCTCGCTTTCTTTTAGTGTATGCCCGTTTCTTAGGAAATGGAAGGTCAGTGATATTGACATTGCTCGCTTTTTTTAGCGTTTGCCCATTTCCGAGGAAATGGAAGGTCAGAGATATTGACAGTTCTCGCTTTCTTTTAGCGATTGTCCATTTCCGAGGAAATGGAAGGTCAGTGATATTGACATTTCTGGCTTTCTTTTAGCGTTTGCCCATTTTTGAGGAAATGGAAGGTCAGTGATATTGACAATTCTCGCTTTCTTTTAGCGTGTGCCCATTTCCGAGGAAATGGAAGGTTAGTGATATTGACAATTCTCGCTTTCTTTTAGCGTGTGCCCATTTTCGAAGAAATGGAAGGTCAGAGATATTGACAGTTCTCGCTTTTATTTAGCGTGTGCCCATTTTCAAGGAAATGGAAGGTCAATGATGTTGACGAAATTCGCTTTTATGTAGAGTATGTTTGTTTCTGCGAAAATGGAGGATCAAGGATATTAATGTCATGCTTTACGTAATGCCCACTTATTGTAGCGTTTGTCGTTAACTCAACAACTGTGGCGTCATGCAGGTGGTTGATATTGAAATCAGGTTCTTTATCGGATGATTGATTAGTTTGTTGCCATGACAACTGGGTTCAGTTTTTTGGATATTTGTTCCCCAAGCAGTTTTCGCAGTTTATTTCTGCAGGTTGGCAAATTTCTGGGTTCTTTTGTATTCAACTGTCTTCTACCTTTGAATGTTTGAAAGTCGTTCGCTTCTCAACCCTTCAGGTCCAAGCCGTTTGAATAGGGGCAGTTGTTGCACCCTAAAATTTAACCAACCAATTCTTGCGTTTGGCTTATGCTTCGACTCATTTTGCATGTTGCATTTACATACCGCATACATTGCATTTTTTCAGTCAGTTTGGCTTCATCGGGATTACAGCCCTCCCCTGGTGTTTCAAGCAGTTCATACCAGTTTCGAGTAATCAGATTTTGTTGTGGAAGTTGTGCTCTTCTCGGTGTTTTCAGCTCTTGCTGTTGTTTTTTAGGATATTTTGGTGTCCGGTTTTTACCGTTTATTTCGCTGTATTCGCGTATCTTTTTTCTAATCGATTTAATTGGCTTTATTGCATTTTTAGATTTTTCCCCTTATTTTCTATAATTTTTAAATAGATTTTAATAGATTTAATTGCTTTTTCTAGATATTAAATAATTTTTTTTAAATAGTTTTAATAGGATAATTCTTTTTCTAGAATTTTAAATAGATTTTAATAAATAATTCTTTTTCTAGATTTTTTAAAAAATAGATTTAAATAGATTTTTCTATTTTTAATGGGTTTAGAATTTAATTGATAGAATTCTTTATAGATATTAATTGGTGGGTTAAAAAAATTAATAGAGTTATTAGTTTTATTAGATTTTAAGAAGATGATTTCCTTTTTAGGACTAATTAGACATTAATTATGATATTAATCATTTTTAACTAGCTTTAATTAGCAGTTTTTAGTAAAAGGTCTTAATTTTTCGTTTAGGTTTTAATTAGGTATTAATCATCATTTTAATCATCATTAGCAGTTAATTAGCAGCATTATTGGGGTCAGAATTTTAATTGAGTTTGTTAATGGCCATTCTCGTGGGCCATGTGTCTGATCGTGGGGGCCCAATCCAGGTCTGCGTTGCCACTTGTCAATATAAGAACCTTCCACGCGTGTTTCTCTCTCCCTTCCACCTCATTTCGTCACTGCCAACACACACTCTCAGGTCATGACACCTCACTTTCCCCCTCACCCACACGTGGCCATGCGTCCTCACCCTCATCATGCATGGCTGCCACACGTGTCTCCCACCTCTTCCATCACCGGCCGACATGCAAACCGCCGGAGGTGGTCACCGGAGAAATCAAACCCGGCCAGAATCCACCGGAAGTGGTAACCGTCGTCGGAAACTGCACATCCACCAGAAAATTCAAACAACTCACACAATCTTCATCCAATTTCCAGAATGCTCATATCTCCGTTCATCTTTATCTATCAATCTCCAGAAATTGTTCATTCATCAACCTCCAACGAAGTTCTTCATGTGTTCATCACATTTTTTTCCAGATTCATCGTTGTTCATCCAAGAACCTTCAACAGTCATCAATATTTTCAACAAACTTCTAGATCTTCATCGAGATCTTCACGAACTCAATCAACCTTCAAGAAACCACCAAACTTTTTCGTCGGATCCGTTCATACATCTTCATGAATGAGCACAGCAACAACGGTCTCGAACAACTTCATCTCGATTTTTTGATTCACTGTAACCGCAACTTCAGATCTAAGTCCAGATCAAACATCAATGAGCCTTCATCATTCCAGGAATATACACGAACTCAAGATCCTTGCGCAGATTCGTCTACCTTCATGCAGTTTCCAGAAGTTTCTAAGATTCATCGTGTCCTTCAGCTTCAACTTCTACTGTGATTGAAACTCCATCATTGTCTTTGCATGTAAATATCTAGATCTTCACAAGCCTCGCAAGGTTCAGATGAAGAAAATTTGAGAGAGAGGGTTTGGGGGTTTTTGATCGGAGAAGATTAAGGTGATGTTTGAAGGAGTGGATGAGGGAGTACTGGTTGGTGGTGGGTTTATGTTGAAACGGAAACGGAGAGGGTGAGTAGCGGCGGCGGCGAGGTGATAGAGGACTTAGGGTTTCCTCTGCTGAGATTGAGAGAAGTAGGAAGGTGGAAAGAGGTTTGAACGATATTGGGCTGAACCCTGGGCCTAATGGATTACTAACCGGGCACCCTCCTGTTTTCCACTTCACATCCCCGTCCCTGTTGTTTTCTGATCGTGGGCCTACAAACCTGAGCCCATTTACCATTTTGCTGGCCACACTCCAGTTTCCCATTCGCACCCCCCAGTTTCTTTATTTTTTATGTTTTTGATTTTTGTATTGTGGGCGGGGCCCTGTTTTTACTGCCTTACACCCTAATTTTTATGCTGTACCCCCTCCCCTTACAATTTTTAATTTCCCTTGTATTGGATGTTTGATTGGAATAGTATTAGTTTTATTTTCTTTATTTTGCTATTTTTCTTCTTAGGAATTATAGTATAGAATATTATTAGCATATTTTAATATAGATTTTATATGGTAGAATTTATATTCTATTATTTTTAGGATATTATAGAGATTTTAGTATAGAATTTTTCATTCTATTTTCTTTATAGCAAATTATAGAATATTATAGCATTTTAGGATAGAATTTTTATGTTATTTTTCTGTATGCATTTCCTTATATTTCTTTAGAATATTTTCTAGTAGAAATTAATTGTCGTATTTTAGGAGTAGACTATTATTTCCATTTTGTTATTGGATTTCTCTCTTCATTTCTTTTCTATCCGATTTTAGCTTCGATTTTATTCTGTGTTGGTCGTGTGACATGATTCAATTGGAGAATGATTTTCGATATCATTTCTCTATCTTGTCTTTGACACGGATATCAATACGCTACCTCTTAGAGTTTGATTTCTCGTATAAGTCGAACCATGACAGTCTAAGCGTTACATTGTTCCTGATTTGAGCGTCCTCATTAAGGATCCAGAGAGGAGAAGATTGGAATGGAGCTTGCGCACAGTGTCAAGAGCCAACGGAGCCGCTTCGTTCGTTATTTTCTTTCTTATTCGAGTCTTCGTGCAACCGTCGAGTGTTGTGAGCTGTGGCATTAGATACGTGGGAAATGACAATCGAGCGGTCTCCCCTCGATCGTTTAGAGTGTTTAGTATATGTCCCTCGGGTGATATACGACGCACTCGCTCCTACGTATTAGGTTCTTGCGTGTGTGTCCCGAGTTCTTTCCCGTATAGGCGTGTTAGGCCTGCTTCCTCTTTGTTCTCACCCCCGCGCGATCGAAACCATTTTCTCTCGCGTTCAGGCGATTGAGACCCCTTCTCTTGCCCTTCTGCAACCGAGACTCGTTTTCCCGCCGAATTACATTTGCTCTGATCTCTCGTACCAGACGAGAGTACGTAGGCATAGGATGTGATATCCTAGCGAGCTACCTTTTTCCCTTTTCCACTGTTTTGCTGTAGTAAGCTGAACTACAGCTGCTCTGATTTCTCATACCAGACGAAAATATGTAGGCATAGCATGCGATATCCTAGCGAGCACACTAACAACTAACTTCTCCATTCTCTCGCTACCGTGCGAATGAGACTTTCCCGCTAACGACTAATATCCTTTCTCTTGCCCTAGCGCAATTGAGACCAGACCGTAGTTCTAAGTTCTCGTAGGTCCCCGTACCTCTAAACCCGACATACTACGTCCGTTCTACCGCAAACAGGTAACGCCTAAGTCTCCGTCGAGCGAGCAGCATACACCTAAACTGCTAGAATGCGTACGCTAGTATCGTCAATCCTTTCTCTCACCCCTGTGTGATCGAGAACACCCTGTCTAGTCGTAGTTAGCCTGAACTACGCAAGCTCTGATCTTTCACACCGTGTGAAAGTACGTAGGCACGAGATGCGATATCTCGGCGAGCCAATCCCCCGTAGTTTCCCGAACTACGTTGACTCTGACTTTCCCATTGCACGAGGGAATATGTAGGCATAGAGCGTGATGCTCTATTGAGTCAGTTCTTTCCGTTTAGCTTTAGCAGCCGTAGATAGATTGTTTTTCACCCGTAGACAAACCAACAAGCGTGGATCCCATCGAGTACGATGGACGTGAGGGGTGCTAATACCTTCCCCTTGCGTAACCGACTCCCGAATCCAGACAATGGTTGCGATGACCTTGTCTTATACCTTTTCGTCAGGTTTTTTCCGATCGTTTCCTTTCCCTTCTGAGGGATAAATAACGAAAGGTGGCGACTCTTATGTTTTGCCGGCCTCGTTTTTCGCGATAGCGACACTCTGATTCTCAACCTTTGGCTTCTTGGACCTCAAGATGGGTTTCTGTTCACCAACAAATCCCAGTCCAGACTTGTTTCTTGCTTTCTGACCACTCTGTAGAATTTTTTTCTAGAGTGTCAGTCCCAGGGTTTAGCATCCTTATGGATTTTGACATTTGATCTAGTTTAGATTCCAACAAGATGACCTCACTTTTGAGAGAGTCTATGGTTGCCAGATGCTCCATTCTCTCAGCCTCTAATTCCTTTATGCTTTTCTTCTGTTGCTCTCCTTGCTGATATATTTCTGCACTTCTGATGCATAACTTCTTATATGAAGCTGCAAGTTCATCAAAGGTCAGCTCATCTTCACTTGAGCCACCATCAGATATGCATACACTGTTCAGAGCAGTGACATGTTTGGCAGGTTCTTCTTCTAATCCACTCTCAGAATCTCCATCAGACCAAGTGACTGCTAGGCCCTTCTTTTGCTTCTTGAGATAGGTGGGACATTCAGCTCTAATGTGCCCATATCCCTCACATTCATGACACTGAACTCCTTTTCCTTGGCTGGGCCTTTCTTCATTTTTACCTCTTCTGCTAATGCCAGAAGAAGTGTTCTTGTCATTAGGCCTAAACTTGTGATCTATTCTTTTGATCAGTTTGTTAAACTGTCTTCCAAGCAAGGCTATTGCTTCTGAAAGATTCTCCTCACTTTCATCATTGTCTTCCTCAGAGTCATCTGCAGTATTTGAGACAATGGCTATGCTTTTGTTCTTCTTCTCAACCTGATCACACATTCCCATCTCAAAAGTTTGGAGAGAACCAATGAGTTCATCTACTTTCATGTTGCTTATATCCTGAGCTTCATCAATAGCAGTGAGTTTCATGGTAAACCTCTTAGGCAAAGATCTTACAATCTTCCTCACAAGCTTTTCTTCAGACGTCTTTTCTCCTAAAGCTCCTGAGGGATTGGCAATCTCAAGAATATTCATGTAGAATTCATGAATAATCTCATCCTCCTCCATTTTCAGATTTTCAAACTTGGTGGTCAGCATTTGTAATCTTGACATCTTGACTTTAGAGGTTCCCTCATGAGTTGTTTTGAGAGTATCCCAAAGCTCTTTAGCCAGTTCACAACGATGCACTAGTCAAAAAATGTTCTTGTCTATACCATTAAATAAGGCATTCAAAGCCTTAGAATTTCCAAGAGACAAGGCCTCTTGCTCTTTGTTCCATTCCTCTTCAGGTATTAACACAAATACTCCATCTTTATCAGTCTTCACTGGATGTTCCCATTCTGAGTTGGCATCTCTCCATGCCTTGCTGTCTAAAGACTTCAAGAAGGCTATCATCCTAGGTTTCCAGTAGTCATAATTTGAGCCATCCAGAATTGGTGGTCTATTTATGAATCCTATATCCTTGTCCATAGTACCAGAATTTATCTTCCCTAGATCTCACCCAGAAAATAATAGGCAGGGTGCCTGCTCTCATGCCAATTGTAACTCTAGGTACCCAATAGTGGATGTTATCACAGATGTTATGACATACACTGTAACACAAACTATAAAACTTAATGACAAACTGTAAATGAAAACAATAAATAACACAAGTAATTGTTTACCCAGTTCAGTGCAAACCACACCTACATCTGGGGGCTACTAATCCAGGGAGGAAATTCACTATTAGTAGAATTAATTCAGAGACAAACAACCAGTTTGCACTCTTCACTTAAGACATACCCAATGACACTTCAGCCTAACACTAGACCAGAGTTACCTACTCACTCCCCTCAATCACAGCAGTGATATCAACCAATTCAAAGTTACAAATAAAATTGAAGCCACACTTCAAACACACCTTGATCTTGCTTCACAACTTTGATCAAGTGACACAACACTCTTGCTTAAAAGCTTAGAGTGACACACTTAACAGACAACTTAAGAACTCTAGACCAATGCAATCATACAACAGATAATTTCTTGGTTTACAAGTATTCCTAAGACACACAAAAAGCGCGTGAAGAACAAAATTCTTCACTCACAAATACACGTTCTCTAAAACCCTATCAAGAACTGTCTTCAAATAGGATTGCTACCTTTGTATATATAGGCAACATACAGTCCTTGGGCCCTTGTGCAGAAATTAGGTTTACCCAAGACAAACCTCTCTTCATGAAACATCGCATGTCCAATTGAGTCAGGGGCATTCCATGTTATCCTTAGCAATGCCTGATATGTCGCCTTAGATAACTAGGATTCCTAAAATGTTTCCTGAAGTATAGCCTGAGCTAATACCAGAAACTAAAACATGCGCGCCTTGATGTCATACGCTTGATGTCATAACATTCAGCATGACATCCAACATACTTGACTCTTATCTATTCAAACTTACCCTATTGAATACTCATTATGTATGTCATAACATCAGTCATGACATTCATACATCCATCAATGGTTTGCCACGAAATGTAGCCAATCAAAAGCATCTACAGGTTTGGGTTGAGAAATCAGTGGGTTTTTCTTGAATAAAACCTTGAGGGTTTTGTCCTCCAAGAATCTTGGAGTTTGGGGGTTTTGCACAAATCATTCCTTCACAAATTCAACCGAGCGAAGGTAATTAAAGAACGAGAGGTTCTGTCAATTTAGTAGCATTAAGTAGAGGATTATGGTAGGAAGGTTTGGGTTCGAATCGTTGGTGTTTGAAATTAGTCGGGTAAGATTTGAAGACCAGAGGGTTATTCAAAGGTGGTGTCGTAATCGAAGGTTTACTCATCACGTTTGAAGAGCTTGATTCATCTTGAATCAAGGGAAGATAAGGCATATACTCGATATCAACATTTGGGTTTGATTGTTTGAATTCTCTTGCTTCTCTTGTAAAAAAAATTTGCAACTGGTTATATATACAGGTCTCAATTCTATTTTTAGAATTGATGGCAGACGTACCCCGAGCGAGGTCGACGGGGAAACTGTCTTAATAAATTGGTGTTCTCTCTTTTTACTATTTTCATTGCTGAATTTTGAGTTTGTGTGCAAACATATTAATTGATTAAAATTCTGGTGTGTGTTAGTGTTGAAACCTTTTTTAGAAACCTCATTACAATCTTTTGATTGTAATTGAAGAACATATCACTTCATTCACCTATTGAAATTTACTTGAGGTGCTTCACACACCAAATGTTTGACTAATTGCATGAACACAAACACTTGAGTTGTTTTTCAATTGGTTTATATTTTACACACATTGGAAACTGTCCAACTTTAAGTGAACAAAATCTTATTGATTTATGTTCAAACTATTGATTCTGATTCTTGTCTTTATTGGTACTCCATATAGGCTTTGCGTATATCCGATATTTTTGGTAACGGTTTGTTTAGACGAGTATAGTTCCTCGGCTGCTTTCGCTTAAAACTTTTTAAAAACCAAATCTTAATAAGCACAGACTCTGTTTTTAATAAGTGACATATTCAACCCCCCTTCTATATTATTGTCGTCGTCTAACACATTGTCTTCTGTTTTTACTACTATAAAATACACTTATTGTAACGTATTATCACCTCAGCTATTCAATCAACCAAAGTATTAGCTCTTATTTAGGCGCTTGCATTTTTTATTTTATTAAAAGACTTTCCAATATAGTTCATACTAATTATTGTGATGATATGTTAAGGCTTATAGGATTTAAATATCAATATCGACAATTTTTCTTCTTTTTTTTGTTACAAAATGGGTCACTTATAATCTTATATTTATATAAAAACTAAAATACATTTCACCACAATCTAAAATAGAAAGCATTATGAAATGCACCTGCATTTCATCACGATCGTTTTTTTCAATTGTGGTGAAAAGTATAACATATATTTAAGCGAATTTTCTCTCGTTCAAGACAGAACATTTCTCTCTCTCTCTCTCTCTCTCTCTCTCTCTCTCTCTCTCTCTCTCACACACACACACACACACACACACACACACACACACACACACACACACACACACACACACACACACACACACACACACACACACACACACAATAAAACTCTAACATCTGTCTCATGCCTTATCCTAATCTCCGTGAATGCTTTTATACAATTTCTTCACAAAAGTCCAACAAATCTTCTTCGACTCTTATGGATCAAGGAAAAGTGTTACATAAAACTCATTTCTTTCACTTCTTCTTCACATTTCAGGCATGTGAAATGTTTCCACCTTTCATGTTATGAGTTGTGATATTTTTTATATTTTTGTTGGGATATGTTAATGTTTTTGTTGAGCTATGGTGTATGTTATTTAAAATATGTAGTTGTTGATAAAAGTTGTATGTTATCGATGATTTTGTTTTTATTGATAAAAGTTATATGTTGTAGTTTAGGTATATTATTGTTGATAAAATTTGTATGATGTTGCTAAAGTATATTGTTGTTGATGATTTTGTTTTTGTTGATAAAAGTTGTATGTTGCTGTTAAGGTATGTTGTTGTTGATAAAAGTTGTACCTTGTTTTTAAGTTATGTTGTTGTTAATAAAAGTTGTATGTCATTGATGATTTTGTTTTTGTTGATAAAAGTTATATGTCGTTGATGATTTTATTTTTGTTGATAAAAAATTTATGTTATTATTAAGGTAGGTTGTTGTCGATAAAAGTTGTATGTTGTTGTCGATAAAACTTGTATGTTGTTGTTAAGGTATGCTATTGTTGATAAAAGTTGTATGTTATTGATAATTTTCGTTTTGTTGATAAAAATTGTATGTTGTTATTTAAGGTAAATTGTTGTTAATGTTGTATTGTTGATGTTTTTATTGAGGTATGTTATAAATGTTTGTGTTATTGTTGATGCTTTTGTTATTTTTAATGATATACCTTGTACATTATAGTTTTTGTTACGTTCAGTTAACACGTCATAAAATATGAGTTTATTATATTGTATGTGGTATGAGTGTTTTTCCAATCCCTTTATGAATATATATAACCTTTCAAATTGAATTATAAAAATTATGATATGAGATATTAAGTTAAATTAGAAAACACCTTACACTTATCATTGTTTTACAAAGCTTTTTGCAGCCTATTATTCGTATCTTGCTCTTTAATTGTTATAACTTGATTCAATGCTTCTAGTTCTTTAGCTATCACTTCCTTCACCTCTAATTTTATATACAAAGTAAATAATATTTTACAAAATGAACTATAGGTGAAGGAAGTGTTACCAAAAGAATTAGAAGGATTAAAACAAGTTCTAATCGTTAAATAGCAAAATACAGATAATGAATTGAATAAATCTCGTACAACATTGGTTAGTGTAACTTGTTCTTCTGATATAACTTAATTTGTAATATTATTTATTTTTAAATCATATTAAAAGGTTATATGTTTAGTTAGTAATTGATGAAATAAGCATTCCACATAAGTTATAATAAACTCAAGTAATCATATCACCACAATTAGAATCTATGACGCGGTGAAATATTGTGTGCTAAGTCTTTCACCACGGTTAGAATCTAAGACCATGGTAAAATATTTTGGAATATGCAAAAATCCATGCACTGGGTATCAAACCCCTTACCTCAACCTTTTACTTCTGATTGTTTTATACAATTGTAGTGGTATATTACGCGCTAATGTGTTTTTACCAAGGCTAGTAAATCGTGGGGGTAAAAATGGTACATACACACTCTTTTTTACCATAAATCACCATTCGTGGTGAAGTCCTTCTCCAACCCGCTGTGAAATATGTATTTTGTAGGAATGTTTGCAGGAACCAACACATCCGAGAAAAATTATAGTGTATCAAAACAAAAGTAAACTTGATATGCTCTAAAAACAACTTCAATCACCTAAACTTGAGGTAAGTAATGAAAATGGTTCACCTATTAGTGATTCTCAAATTTTTTATACTTGTGATATTGATTTGAATTATTTACACATTGATATGAGAAAAGATAAAATATTTCTTCCTTCCACACGCACACACACACGCACACACATATGCACGCACAAAAACACACACGCTGAAGGTATGAAAAAACACAAGAATGTGGGGATTGAATTGTGTTTCGTGTTTTTTTATTATTTAGCTTTTAATCAGAGTTTCAGAATCAGAACTACTGAAGGCTCAATAGAATAGATAACAAGGTGTACATGATGCAAGCATCAGAGGTATGGGAGGTCACCATAACAAAGACCTAAAACACTTAAGATTTCTAATATATATATATATAGGGGTAAGAAATCTTAAGGATTTTACAATTACAAACTAAAACAGAAAATCTGCATATTACACAAAGTTGATAATTGCTTGATCTTGCTACTCCTTAAACAGAAGAATCCTTGTTAAAATTCAAGCTTGAATCTTCAGCCATATATATAGCTTTTCCAGAAACTAGCAGTTGAGAAAGTGACTTAATCAAGTGTCTTTGCTTTTGCTCCACAATACAAGAGACGTTGAAGATGGATGCACAATAGATTATGAATCCAGTGTGTAACACATTTAACCTTTGAGTCTTCAAGAGCTTCTGTACTAATAGAGCCGTTGGGAGCAGACATCCATAAATGTACCAGCTTTTCTTTAGCCTTACAATCTTGTAGACTCGAGCTGACAGACTGATAGGACAATGCAGTTTGTTTTCAACAGTACGGATAATCCTCAACTTTATCACCAACTCTGAACGGTACCAGATCCTGATATATAATTACTAAGTATAGAAACTAGTATGATTCCATATTAGCAATTATTCTTCAGACTCTGCCACTAGAAGCTAGCAATGAAGCAACTCCAATTGTGTCTAAGTAAAACAGATTCTGATTATTTGTGTACAAGAATAAGATCCTGTATAAATAAAACACACATAAAATAAACCATTGTTCTTTTAATACTTTTTGTTATTATCAAACTTAAATGAGAATATGTCAAGAACAAATCTTGTTCTAACACACGCACGCGTACACACACACATATACACACGCATACACACGCACACACACACGCATGTACACACACGCACACGCACACACACGCACGCACGCATGGACACATACACGCATGCATATGCACACACGCATATATGTAACACCCCCTTATATACCCTCAAATAAACAATTAAATCACATAAGCACATAATAAATTTCATCAGAGTAAATTAAAATATGGTATAAAAGAAAGATGCCACATCATTCACCAAAATAACATACAACACCTGCTCAATAAAAGACATGCAACAATGGGGTAGTTCAACAGAGGAACTCAGTCTTACACCCACATCTCAATATCTAGAAATTAAAGCGGAAGATTAAAACATTGAATTACTTAAGATATGTTATCGTTAAGATACATAATTCTGTTTGGGTCACAATATCATTCATGTTTACAAAACATTATCAAAAGATACATGCACAAATGTATCCCAAAAGAATACTATACAATCCTAACTACCCGGTGCTATATATCAGAGCATAACCGACCAAAAGAATGAAGCTAAACTTCACAAAAGACCTCCAGCAACCTAATCTACAATGCCTCATAGAGCATTATAAAACAACAGAAGAGTGAGAAATATTATCATAATAGTCAAAGCATATAATTATATATACGTACACAAGTATAAAACACATACATTTCGCATTTCTCACCTTAATTCGTTCCAACCATAGTATACATCACAACATAAGTGTAACAAACACGGATAATCACCAAACACATTTCATCATGCATACACCCATAATTCTCAATTCAATACTTCACATAAAGGTAAACTTTCACACAACAATATGCGTTAATCATGTGACTCAATGCAACTCAATGCAACTCATGCCATGTGGTACCAACACTTGTTATCATTTTTCAGTTTTTACACTTAAACCGGGTCTACCCTTCTAGACCGATAACAACAAAAGCTCGTTCCCTAAGCTTTCAAACCCACCCTTCTAGGTTTGAGACAAGTCACTAGTCTCCACGAAACTAGTAAACATTGCCTTTTGACTAAATGATGCATATGCAATCAACCACCAAATCGAATAAATATTGTACAGTATACAATTACTCATTCCAACAAGGATTGAACATAATCGAACAAGGAAATTGACATGGAATGGAATCACAAGAAAACCAAATCCTGTCACGCTCACTGGCTTGCTCGCCTAGCGAGTCCCTAGCAAATACTCGCTATCTGTTCGCCTAGCGAACAAGCTCGCGAAGGCAAATTGAAGCTACTGACTTCGCTCGCTACCTACATCGCTGCAGCGAGGCCCTAGCAAATCCTTCGCCACCACACTCGCTACCAGTAAACCAGATCAAATGCACTCTGCCCAAGTCTGGGACCTCTCGCTAACTATTCGCTCAGCGAGTTGCTAGCGAATGTTCGCGACCTGTTCGCCTAGCGAATGTCTGCGAACTCAGAAAATTCCCACTGTTATCAAGTATTCAACTCTTCACAAAACCAACCGATTCTCACCAAACCAGTTCCATGGCCTTAGTCTAAGCTCCCTCGACTAAATTGTACCACTTATTCTCATTTTCTACCGTTAAAACTCAGTTTCTATTGATTAAATCTAATTTTCCTTAAAATGGAAGTTGTAGAAAAACATCCAACAATCTAACCCAAGCATACACAATGATATACATTAACTAGATAATGATATTTCACACCCTTACCTCGATTAATCGATGCTTGAGAGTTGTTCATGAGCTTTTCCAACTTTTACTTCTTTTTCCTTCTACTTTCTCTTCTTCCTCTATCTTTCTTTTTCTTTCTCTTATGTTTCTATCTTTTTCCTTTCTCTCCACTTTTCCTTTATAAGTATTTCCCTTCTAATTCTCTCCAACATCTATTAATTCATTTAATTAATCATACATTAATAAAACAATCTTCTTAAATCATTTAATTAATATAAATAATTAATTAGTGAAAATTGGGATGTTACAACTCCCCAACTTTAGGAATTTTCGTCCTCGAAAATGTTACCTGATTCGAACAACTCTGGATAAGACTCCCTCATCTGACTCTCCAGTTCCCAAGTCACACTTCCACCAGCCGGTCCTCCCCAAACGACCTTCACCAAAGCAATCTTTTTGCCTCAAAGTTGCTTCAACTCTCGATCCTCTATCCGCATAGGTGATGTCTCCACTGTCAAGTTATCTCTCACCTGCACATCATCTACTTGGACTACATGAGACAGATCCGTAATGTATTTTCTCAACTGAGGTACATGGAACACGTCATGAAGATTAGCAAGCGACGGCGGCAAATCGACACGATAGGATACCTCCCCTATCTTCTGCAAAATCTGATAAGGACCAATAAAATGCGGCGTCAACTTACATGACTTCAATGCCCTACCAACACCAGTCATAGGAGTAACTCGAAGAAACACATGATCTCTCTCTTGAAATTCAAGTGCCTTCCTCCTCTTATCATGATAAATCTTCTGACAGCTCTGAGAAATCTTCATCTTCTCTTGAATAATCTTAATCTTATCGGTCGTCTGCTGGACTATCTCAGGTCCAACCACATAACTCTCTCCAGATTCATACCAACACAATGGCGTTCTACACCGTCTACCATATAATGCCTCAAATGGTGTCATTCCAATACTCGAATGAAAATTGTTGTTGTAAGTAAATTCAATCAAAGGTAAGTAGCTATCCCAAGCTCCTCCATTCTCCAACACACAAGCTCTCAAAAGATCCTCAAGTGACTGAATCGTCCTCTCAGTCTGACCATCGGTCTGCGAATGATAAGCTGAACTCAAACACAACTTCATACCCAAAGCACTTTGCAAACTTTCCCAAAATCTCGAAGTAAACCTCGAGCCTCTATCTGACACAATGCTAGACGGAATTCCATGCAAACTGACAATCCTCTAAATGTACAAATTTACCAACCTCTCCAACGGGTAATCCATTCTCATAGGAATAAAGTGAGCAGATTTTGTCAATCTATCCACAATAACCCAAATAGCTTCAAAGTTACTCGGCGTCCTCGGTAAACCAGATACAAAATCCATAGAAATTCTATCCCATTTCCACTCAGGAATAAACAACGGTTTCATCAAACCCGACAGTTTCTGATGTTCAATCTTCGACTTCTGACAATTCAAACAAGAATACACAAACTCGGCAATATCCTTCTTCATACGAGGCCACCAAAATACTTTCCTCAAATCTTGATACATCTTAGCAGCACCCGGATGAATACTCAATCCACTATGATGTGCTTATTCAAGAATACTCTTCTTCAGCTCAACAACATCAAGAACACAAACTCGATCATGACACCTCATGATACCATTCTCATCCATCCGAAAATCACCACCTCGACCTTGATTGATCAAAGTCAACCGATCAACTAAACTCAAATCAGATTTCTGTCCTTCTCGAATCTCGTCCAGAATACCATTAGTAAGCTTTAACATACCCAACTTAACTCCATAAGAAGTCTTCTCACACACCAAACTCAAATCACGAAATTGCTCAATCAATTCCAACTCTTTTACCATCATCATTGACATATGCAACGATTTCCTACTCAACGCATCATCTACCATATTTGCTTTACCCGGATGGTAGTTCAAACCAAAATCAAAATCTTTCAGAAGTTCCAACCATCTCCTTTGCCTTGCATTCAATTCTTTCTGATCAAAAAGATACTTCAAACTCTTATGGTCACTAAACACCTCAAATCTCGAACCAAACAAATAATGCCTCCAAAGTTTAAGCACAAACGCAACACCAGCCAACTCTAAATCATGCGTCGGATAATTCTTCTCATGCACTCTGAGTTGCCTCGAAGCATAAGCTATAACTTGTTTATCTTGCATCAACACACCTCCTAAACCCATCAAAGAAGCATCACAAATCACAACGAACGGTTCTGTCAAATTCGGCAAAATCAAAACAGGAGCTGTCGTCAATCTTCGCTTAAGCTCTTGGAAACTTCCTTCACACTTTGCATCCCACACAAAAGCTTGACTTTTCCTAGTCAACTGCGTCAACGACAATGATAAATTGGCAAATCCCTCAATAAATTTCCGATAATATCCCGCCAAACCAAGAAAACTTCTAATCTCAAAAACTGATTTCGGAGTCTCCCATTGCGATACCGCCTCAACCTTCGACGGATCCACTGCAATACCTCTACTCGAAATCACATGACCAAGGAAACTCACTTTCTTCAACCAAAATTCACACTTGGAAAGTTTAGCATACAAACACTTCTCTTTCAATACGGATAACACAATCCTCAGATGCTCGGCATGTTCTTCTTCACTCTTCGAATAAATCAAAATATTATCAATGAACACCACCACAAACTTATCCAAATAAGGATGGAAAATCCTATTCATGTACTCCATAAATACACCTGGTGCATTAGTCACACCAAATGGCATCACAGAATACTCATAGTGTCCATACCTCGTTCTAAAAGCAGTCTTCTGAATATCTCCAGTCTTCACGCGAATCTGATGATACCCAGATCTCAAATCTATCTTACTGAACATACTCGCACCAACCAACTGATCCATCAAATCGCCAATCCTCGGAAGCGGATACTTATTCTTGATAGTCACCTTGTTCAATTGTCTGTAATCCACACAGAGCCTCATAGAACCTTCTTTCTTCTTAACCAACAACACCAGTGCACCCCACGGTGACACACTCGGACGAATAAACCTCTTCTCAAGTAGCTCTTCAAGTTGACTCTTCAACTCTTTCAATTCCGATGCGGACATACGATATGGAGCCATAAATATCAGACTAGTTCCAGGAATTAAGTCAATCACAAACTTCATTTCTCGTTCCGGCGGTAAATCTATTATCTCCTCAGGAAAAACTTCCGGAAAGTCACGGACAATTGGCAAAGCATCAATCGATCCACTTTCACCAATGCTCACCGTTTCCATTAACAAGAATACCTTAGCACCTTCTTGCAGTGATTCCTTCACTTTCTTAGCAGTTATAAATAAATCTTCTTGCTTCTCAGGTTCAAGAAAAATAACCGTCTTGTCAAAACAGTTAATATAAACACGATTGAATTCCAACCAATTCATCCCAAGAATAACATCAAGTTGATCTAAGTGAAGACACACTAAATCAACTCCAAAGTCTTTACCAAAAATACTCAACGGACAATTCAAACACGCATACGGGGTAGTTACCGAACCCATAGCAGGAGTATCAATAACCATATCTCCACTCATGACCGACAACTCAAGACTTAATCTATTAACACAATCCAAGGAAATAAAAGAATGCGTAGCTCCAGTATCAATTATAGCGATCAAAGGTATACTATTAATGAAGCATGTACCTCAGATCAATCGATCATCATTAGCAGTCTCCGACCCTGATAGAGCAAACACCTTCCCACTCCCTTGAGTCTTCTTTGGCTTATCACACTTGGTACTAATGTGCCCTTGCTCCCCACAGTTGTAGCAAGTCACATTCGCACTGCTTCTGCATTCTAGAGCTTTGTGGCCTGGCTTCCCACACTTAAAACATTTCTGATCAACACTTTTGCACTCGGGAGCACGATGTCCCTCTTCACCGCATCGAAAACATCTCACCGGAGTAGAGAATCCTCCCCCGCTTGGCTTTTTGCCGAAACCAGCCTTCTGCTTCCCTTTCTCTGCAGGAGTCACATACGGATTTCCTCTAAATTGACCTTTTCCTTTCTTTTCACTTAAACTCTTGTAGTGGCTAGGCCGAGCCCTACTATCTTCATCATAAATTCTGCTCTTGTTCACCAGCTCCGAAAATTGCTTAATCTCTTGATAACCAACAACTTGCTTAATTTCCAGCCTCAAACCATTCACAAACTTGAGACACTTGGATCTCTTAGCATTAATAGTATTATAACGAGGACAAAACTTAATCAACTCCTCAAATCTCGCCGCATACTCGGCCACAGTTAAGTTACCCTGCTTCAACTCAAGAAACTAAATTTCCTTCTTCCCACATACATCTTCTGGAAAATACTTCTCCAGAAATGTCTCCCTAAAAAGATCCCAAGTAATCACCATCTCATTCTCTTCAAACCTTTGGCGAGTATTACCCCACCAATTCTCAGCTTCCTCTTCGAGCATATGAGTGTCAAACTACACACTCTGCACATCCGAACAATTCATAACCCGAAAGATCTTCTCTATAGCTTTCAACCAAACTTGCGCTTTGTCAGGCTCATGGGTTCCCTTGAAAACTGGTGGATTATTCCTTTGAAACCTTCCTAAAGCACAAAACTCATCATCATCATGGTTTCCAATATTCACACCGGCTTGAGGATTTTGCCCAATCGCTCCAGCCAACCTCGTCAAAGCCTCCGCAATTGCTTCGTCATTCCTACCTGCAACCATCGTTCTTGATTCCCACAACAAACTTCATTAGAACAACCATATTGATAGTGCTACACACACGTACCAAATGCAAATGGGGAATAAACACATTAACAACTTGGTCAACAGACCGACCTGCTCTAATACCACTTAATGTAACACCCCTTTTTATACCCCCAAATAAACAATTAAATCACATAAGCACATAATAAATTTCATCAGAGTAAATTAAAATATGGTATAAAAGAAGGATGCCACATCATTCACCAAAATAACATACAACACCTGCTCAATAAAAGACATGCAACAGTGGGGTAGTTCAACAGAGGAACTCAGTCCTACACCCACATCTCAATATCTAGAAATTAAAGCGGAAGATTAAAACATTGAATTACTTAAGACATGTTATCGTTTAGATACATAATTCAGTTTGGGTCACAATATCATTCATGTTTACAAAATATTATCAAAAGATACATGCACAAATGTATCCCAAAATAATACTATACAATCTTAACTACCCGGTGCTACATATCAGAGCATAACCGACCAAAAGGATGAAGCTAAACTTCACAAAAGACCTCCAACAACCTAACCTGCAATGCCTCATAGAGCATTACAAAACAGCAGAAGGGTGAGAAATATTATCATAATAGTCAAAGCATATAATTATATATACATACACAAGTATAAAACACATACATTTCGCATTTCTCACCTCAATTCGTTCCAACCATAGTATACATCACAACATAAGTGTAACAAACACGGATAATCACCAAACACATTTCATCATGCATACACCCATAATTCTCAATTCAATACTTCACATAAAGGTAAACTTTCACATAACAATATGCGTTAATCATATGACTCAATGCAACTCATGCCATGTGGTACCAACACTTGTTATCATTTTTCGGTTTTTACACTTAAACCGGGTCCACCCTTCTAGACCGATAACAACAACAACCCGTTCCCTAAGCTTTCAAACCCACCCTTCTAGGTTTGGGACAAGTCACTAGTCTCCACGAAACTAGCAAACATTGCCTCTTGACTAAATGATGCATATGCAATCAACCACCAAGTGAACTTAAGACCATCTCACATCTTAATCCCATGCATTCACATAATTCATCACACAAGAATTATAACATGATTGTACACACAACATATTCATATATCATAATACATTTATCAAGCAATGCACACATATTCACAATATGTTCTCATGCATTCCATTCATACAATCTCATACAACAATATGTATTCATAATTAATCCCACAATCTATGATTCACGCCTTATGGCTACCCACAACATATATTGCACAATATACAATTACTCATTCCAACAAGGATTAAACATAATCGAACAAGGAAATCGACATGGAATGGAATCACAAGAAAACCAAATGCTGTCACGCTCGCTGGCTTGCTCGCCTAGCGAGTCCCTAGCGAATACTCGTTATCTGTTCGCCTAGCGAACAAGCTCGCGAAGGCAAATTGAAGCTACTGACTTCACTCGCTACCTACATCGCTGCAGCGAGGCTCTAGCAAATCCTTCACCACCACACTCGCTACCTGCGAACCAGATCAAATGCATTCTGCCCGAGTCTGGGACCTCTCGCTAACTATTCGCTCAGCGAGTTGCTAGCGAATGTTCGCGACCTGTTCGCCTAGCGAAGGTGCTAGCGAATGTATGCGAACTCAGAAGATTCCCACTGTCATCAAGTCCTCAACTCTTCACAAAACCGACCGATTCTTACCAAACCAGTTCCATAGCCTTAGTCTAACCTCCCTCGACTAAATTATACCACTTATTCTCAGTTTCTACCGTTAAAACTCGGTTTCTATTGATTAAATCTAATTTGCCCTAAAATGGAAGTTGTAGAAAAACATCCAACAATCTAACCCAAGCATACACAATCATATACATTGACTAGATAATGATATTTCACACCCTTACCTCAATTAATCGATGCTTGAGAGTTGTTCTTGAGCTTTTCCAACTTTTCCTTCTTTTTCCTTCTACTTTCTCTTCTTCCTCTATCTTTCTTTTTCTTTCTCTTATGTTTCTATCTTTTTCCTTTCTCTCCACTTTTCCTTTATAAGTCTTTCCCTTTTAATTCTCTCCAACATCTATTAATTCATTTAATTAATCATACATTAATCAAACAATCCTCTTAAATCATTTAATTAATATAAATAATTAATTAGTAAAAATTGGGTTGTTACAATATACACATGCACATGCTCACACACACATGCACACACGCACACACGCATACACTTGCACACAAGTAGGGATATTTAGATGCCTTAGTAGTCTTATAACAGTTATGACTTATCGACAGGGGAAAAAGACCTTACATGATGGTGTTATGATGTTTTCGGTGATGTGAGATATCGGCTCACGTGAGGTGATAGGTTCTGTGTATGCTATATGCTAGTTAAGTTATGATCTCCTCCATAACCTAAGGTTAAGTTATTTATAGAGGCTCTAAGGCCTAGAGTTTCATTGGGAATGATAACCACTCACCTAGTCAATAGTGGACCTTTTAGTCTTTATTTTCCATGAAGACATAGATCAGATACTGACATTGACTTCTCTCTGACCAAGATGTGTCTGAAGGTGTGAAAAGTACACAAGAAGGGGGGTTGAATTGTGTCTCGTGTTTTCTTTTAATTTAACTGATGTTCAGAGTTTCATAATCAGAATTGATGTTCAGATTCCGTTTTAATTCATTGGCAGCGGATATAATAGAAGTAAATAAAATAATAGCAGAAGACACAAAAGATTTATCTTGGTTTCTCTCTTAACTGAGAATAGTCCAGTCCCCTTTCCTCACAAGAGATTTTCATTATAACCACTTCATGATTACAATTGCTTATACTTTCGCATCAGTCTTTTACATCTACTCAGACTTCTATTTCTTAGAGCATGTGTCTAATACTTCTCTTGCTCACACCTTCTGACCGAGCCACCTGCTCCAAAGGTCTTCAGGTTGAGACTTCCCCTTACTTAAAGCACATGTCTAAGACTTCTTGCTCATATTTTCTGGTCTAGCCACCTGCTCTTCTGGCCATCCAGACTGAGACTTTCCTTGCTTACATCCCTCAAATGGAGACTTCCCTTTGCTCAATCAGACTAGCTGTATAAGACTTTCACAACTCAAGCACTTCAGAAATGAGACTTATATGGCTTAAGCATCTTGGATTAAGACTTGTTGCTTGAATCCCAATGTGACAAGACTTCTGCTCAAGCACATAACAAGAAACTTTGATCTAAACTACTGAAGGCTTAACATAATAGAGAACAACGTGTACATGATACAAGTATCAGAGGTATGATAAATCACCATAAAAAATACCTAAAGCTCTTAAGATTTCTAAGATATTCAATGGTAAGAAATTTTAAGGCTTTTACAATTACAACCTACAACAGAAATTTTGCATATTACAATAGAGTTGATTAATGCTTGATCTTGCTACTCCTTCATCTGAAGAATCCTTGTTAAGATTCAAACTTGAATCTATAACCATATTTATAGCCTTTGTAGAAAACTAGTCATTGAAGAGGTAACTTGATCAAGTGACTTTGCCTTTGCCCCATAGTACAAGAGACGTCGAAGATGGATGCACAACAAATTCTGAATCTAGTGTGTAACAAGTTTAACCTTTGAGTCTTTAAGAGGTTCTGTATTGATAGAGTCGTTGAGAGAAGATACTCGTATAACATGCCAACATTTCTTGAGCCTTGCAATCTTGTAGACTCTAGCTGATAGGATGATAAGACAATACAGCCTGCTTTATACAGTACGGGCAATCCATAGCTTTTTCACCAACTCTAAATGGTACCAGATGCTGATATACAATCACCAATTATAGCAACTCATTTGAATGCCAAGGCCTTCAATTCAGAGTCTGCGCTAAGCCACACTAGCAATCGTTCTTCAGACTCTGCCACCAGAAGCTTACAATGAAGCAACTCTCAAGTGTGTTCATGTAATACAACTTCTGATTATTTATGTACAAAGATGAGAACCTGCATAAATAAAACACACATCAAATAAACCATTGTTCTTTTAATACTTTGTTATCATCAAAACCAAAAGAGAATATGTCATGAACAAATGTTATTCTAACAATCTCCCCCTTTTTTATGATGACAAACACAAGTATTTAAAGGACAATGTTGGGCATTTAATTTTCTCTGCAACAACAGGGTATGAGGTTTGTAAGCCCCCTCTAAGTCGGATATTCCACAACTGAGTTCTATTGACCCTAACACTAAGAACTATTTTTTAAGAAAAAATAAATCAGTCTTCTTAGTAACATCAGGGTCTAAGGTTTGCAAGCCCCCCTGAGTCAAACAGTTCCAAGGTTGAGGTTTGTAAGCTCCCCCTTAGTTCCATATTTAAGAAAACCAAAATAACAACATTTTAACTTCCTTTGGCAACATCAGAATACGATATTTGTAAGCTCCTTCTGAGTCTAAATAGGCTAAGTTAGAGGTTTATAAGCTCTTACTTAACACTATGTACAAGAGAGTTAAAATATGTTGCCCTTTTAACTTTCTTTGGAAACACCAGAATATGATGTTTGCAAGCTCCTTCTGGGTCTGATAGGCTAAGTCAAAGGTTTGTAGTATTTTCCTTAGAGCTATGTACAAGAAAGTTAAAGTACGCCCTGGGCAAGGTAATCATAAAAACATAAAATAAATGACAATAAAATAAATTATCAATATGTACAACTGAATAGGTACTCAATGGGTTCAGTTTCCACTTAAATACTTACTATTATTTCTCCCTCTTTTGTCACATCAAAAATAATAAAAGGAAAAGAAAAGAAGAAAAAACATCACTGATAAATGTATCTCAAATCATTATTACAGGATCAGTTTCCAAGGAGGAAAAATAATTCAGTAATAAGAATCAGTAAGGTTAGTATAGTGCATGATTTAAAGTCTTAGTGGTTGTTACTATTCTAAGAATTAAATAAGGATTAATTTTAGACTCTTGGTATCCATATAATCCATTATAAAAGCATCCAGATCCTAAATCATTTTCACCAATAATCTATCTAGAGATATGAAGTCCTCAAATGAGAGTCATAACACATATGTCATAACAGATGTTACTGTGAGCTCTACGAGTTTAGAAATCCAATCTCCTCAGAGGCGAGTTACTTCTAAGTCCTCTACAATTGAGTCTTTACCCTTAGCAATACTTACTTTTGAAGAGGCAACTTCAGCAGTACAGGAACGACCTTCAGAAGGAGGTTCATCAGTAGCTGCTTTGAAGCCAAGGAGAAAAAGCATGAAGAGGTCAAGGAAGAAAATGAGGGTCAAGAAGAAGTTCTACTACTCTCTCCCAGTCATGGAAGAGGAAGAAGTGATTGATTCTGAAGATGAAGAGGTAGACTATGGTAACAATGGACGCCATTAGGAATGAGATGCTTTAGCTAGGGATCTCCTCTAGAATCATCTTGTCCCCCTTTTTTATTTAAAATATTTTTGTAATCCACCAGTTTAATATTAATGAAATAGTTTATTTGACAAAGATTTCTTTTCAGCATGCAAGTACATTCTAGTAATTTTTCTTTAGATTTTCTAAAAGTACATTAACAAAGTGAAACTGACACAAAAACGACAGTTAAAACAAATCAAACATAAAACCATAGTTATTTAGAGAATTTTAATAGGTTAGACTACTAAATAACATGTCAAAGAGTCATTATTAGAGTACTGATAAGATTTAATTAGTAGTTAAATAATATTAAACTCAAGATAATGTATGTAACACGTATATAAAAAGGACTCTTGTAAGCTTTCTTCCATCATCACTTAATCCCTAAAACACCAAGATGTACAAGAAAAAGCAAATATGGGTTCCAAAGAGAGATTTCAGGAAGGCAACACTATTGAATGCAGCAAATCAAACAACCCAAGGAAAAGTTGCAGCTGAAGGATCTGCAAGCAAGCAGACAGCTTCAAAAGTGCTCTCCTTTTCAGCATCCTTTATGAAGACACACAGAAGAAGAAGATCTTTTGGATCCAGACGCAGAAACCAACTGAAAAAGGAGGCTTTGAAGTTTACTAAGGAAGAATGGCAAGATTTCTTATATAATCTGGACATGTCAGATGATCATAGAGAATTCCTTAGGGTCAATCCAACAGACTAGGAAATCCAATTTTCTTGTAATAGCTTCCTTTTTATTAATGAAACAAATTGCATACATTGAGTTCTTTCTCCTATTACTTAGAGAATTCTATTGAACAACACATAATTAATATTCAACGGTTTAAACTGAACACAAGCATTAACAAACTATGAATTTATTAATAAGCAACTTAATATAAAGATTTCAACAAAATATAAAGCATAACTATAGAGAAATCTATCAGAAATTTCTATAGATAACTTCAAACTTGTCTCTCCAAACCTTAGAAGAACTAACCTTGGAACTTATGTTAACCCCTTGCTGGACAAGTATCTCATAAATAACTCGTCCATAAGGAATGGAGAAGGTCTTTCCCTTTTGAAAAGAAGAAAGAGACCTCTTCAGATAGTCAAACATAATTTGAGGAATATCAATCTTCAAATCTGAATTGAGAAGTAGAAGTAGATCTTTTTCAATAGGGTCCACTTGGTCTAAATCTTTATCCTTAGGAAGTAAGTTTGAATTCAGAATCTGATTCCAAACAACAACATCAGGAAGAAGATTTGAGACCTCTGATGTATTAGATGGATATACAAAGATACGCCAAATAGGAAGATAATGTTCCCAAACAAGATTCTTGGGATTTCTCTGATCTCCTCATAATTAATCATATTTGCAATCGCTTTAGAGGTTATTGTAATAGAAACACTAGCTACTCTAGAAAGAATAACATACTCTAAATTCAACTCAAAATGGAGGCATTAATAAAAAAACTCTTTGACAAGACTTGGATAAGTGAAACCATTGAGCATCTCCAAGTAGCCATTCCAACCTTGTTTAGACACAGTCTTCCAGAAGTTGAAATCAATCTTAAGCAACTCGTCAAAATCCACAAACTTTTCATTGATGACAACATGCTGATTCAAAGGAGAATTAACTGAAGAACTCATCTCAGGTTTAATTTGATCAGCACACAAACAAGAAGAAAAGAAGAAAAAGAAGAAAAAAAACTAAACAAGAATCTTGTTAGAAAAAAGATGCAATGATGTTTCACAAGACAGGGAATAGTAACAACAAGTACCAAAAGAGAAAAACATCATTACTCAAAGGTTCTTATCCAACAAATGTTTTAATTCTACTAGATGAGTTTCACCTTTATGAAAACTTAAGTATTATAAAAGTTTTTGGAATTTTTTTTACTTAAACTGCTATATCAGAAGTAAAAAATCTTTTTCTAAATCACAGAATTTGACAACTTTCAGAAGCTATCATCCATCACAGTCTAGTAAATCTAGACTTAGACAGAGGTACCATATGTCAGTCATAAGTCTCCAAGATTCTATTCAAAACTAGCACTTTATCTTGAAACAAGAGTCATGAATGATAGATTGAATATTGAATTGTCTCCTTTAGATAGCTAACAAGCAACAATATCAACATAATAAGTGAGAAAACTATTTCCATAAATATGATCATCATCTAGCTTAATAAGACATTTAGTACAGACAAATACAACAGAGTTTCCTCTTAAAGATTTATGAAGTTCTCTTTTTCAAAAGAGCTTCTCTAGAAGTCTAACAGAAACTTTGTATTTATATCTATGCAAATGTTTCTTTGAATCAAAAGATAAACTAGAAAATAACAAGCATACCTTTTTTTTTTTCCCAATCAATTTTGATTCAGTATTCAAACTTGACCAATAGAGTCTGAACATTTCATTGAGTGGATCATGATTCAATGGATGTCTAACCACTAACTCCACTATTATCACCAAACTCAATACCACAAGTACTTAAATCTGGGTTGTTGGTTCTTCCTCTAATAAATGTTGTAAACAACCTTATGGAAGATGTCTCTGCTCATTTCTTTGATATCTATAGCAAATACATTAGGATACTCATATTTCTATAAGACCATACATGTAAGTACAACAGACTCTTCTTTACTTTATGTCTCTTCCTAATAGCAAAATCATAAATCAATCCAGAGTATAAGTCTAGGATGAGATATGATAAGAACAAAATCTTATTCTAAGCAGAGTCACTAATCTCATTGTCTAGAATTAAATCTTTTGACATTGAAATTATTGGCAAGCTCAAAACTAAATGGTGTTAGCTATCAGAGATTAACACAAATCAAATCAAAGTAATGTTTTAGTACAACTGAAATAACTCAAAGATAAATTTAAGACTTCTCATAGAAATGTCTTTTAAAACAAGTTCCATGGTGATCCTCAATCAAGAAGCAATGAAGTCTCTTAAGATATCACCTTAAGGAATAAACTCCATATTATCAAATATTTTGAAGCAAGATATATTTGACACCATATCTTACTTTTAAATACTTGATTTTTATTTTAGAACACAAATGCTTATTTTCATCTGCATCCTGCACTAATATCAGCTTCAAAAGTTTAGACATTGAAGAGCGTCTGATATTAGGTTATGGCAGTGTTACTTATTGCTTTTAGATCTAGGGAATCAGTTGAAATACAAATATTTTAGAAGCTTTTGGAGTTACTTTTCTATCAACATATATCACAATCCATTCAGGCACTATGGAAGTCCTTCTGACAAAAAACCTAAGTTTCTTACCATTAGTCATCCCAAAGAACTTAATCTAAAAAGAGAAGGTGATCTATTGAATGGTTATTCATCATCTAACTTCACTTTTTTCCTTTGAATACTACAAGATAAGCCTTTAGAACACAACAAATTCAAGATGTAAACATCCTAAATAACTATGATCTTAGATTTAAGTCTCACAGCAATCTTCTCAGAATTTGCTTGAAATGATTGTCATACCCCAAATTTGTCCTACCTTTTTTCAAAATTCTCATTTGCCCGACTTTGTTTTTAATTTACCTCGCTTATACAGCGTAGCGTATTTTTCAACAAAAACAGGCATTTTCGCTTTTTTTAGCCCAATAAGGGTATGCCACGTGGCATTTGTTTTTTTTAATATATACCTATCTTTTTTATATAATTTCATTTTTCTCGTGATAGGTTAATATAATGTCTTTTTACTATTTTAATTAGTTTTGAATTAGAAATTAAGATTTAAATTTAATTTCTTTTTAATTAAATAGATTTAATTTAGAGCTTAATTATAATTTAGAAATTTTAATTTTAAAAAGATATAGATTAAAAAATAGAGTTAGAATTTAACTAGGATTTATTTTTAAAAATGATTAGATTTTAATTAATTAGTTTAGATTTAAAATTGTAATTAATAGTTAGAATTAAATTAAATAGGAAAATAGATTTATTAATTTAGTTTATTATTCAAAGAATTTTAAAGAGAAAATAGAAAGAGAATTAATTGAGAAACATGTGTAGTTGGATATATAAGGGTAGCATACCCTACAGATTGAGGGCAGGCACTGTTCACAAGACCCTAAAGGCGGCCGCCCCTAATTTTGAAGGGCAGCCCTAAAAAAACTATCCCCAATTCAACCCCAAAAAAACCCTCAATCGGACTGTTCACAATCCTTCTAAAGCCCCAAATCGGCGCCGTCTGTAAACCCTACTGTTCACTACCCCCTCAATTCATCAAACGGCGGCCCAAAAACCTAGACCCCTCATCTCTTCGGCGCCGTTAAGCTCACAAATCCAGCCCCGAATCACAATTCGAAATGCAACCTTTCAACCTCACGATAACCCTTTGCCTCATCCCAACCGTCATCCCTCACAACTTCACCCTTTCGTTTTGCTGAAAAACCCTCTCCTCTGAATCCATTATCGCCTTCTTCAAACGCACTAAACAGAAGATATCATTTAACTCGGTTTTGGCGGTCAGAAGCTACAGTTGTAAATCTCTGATTCAAGTTCTCAGTCCAACTTGGGTTTTGTCACGGCGTCGATAAGCACCACCACAAGCAGCGTCACGTAGAGCCTCTCACCTTCTCAAGGAGCATGATTGATTTAGTTAAACGTGCTACATATGTGATACTGAAAGTTGGATGTAGCCGAGCTTCAACACGTGAGGAAGAATACTGACATTCGCCTCTATTCACAATGGTTTTGGGTTGTGCGTAAGTTTCACTGCAGGAACGACTACAACATAACATCTTCAGATCTTCTGCGACTTTATATTAATGTCGGCAAAGGACTCGACGTTGGATGTGGAGAGATGTGTATGTCCTTGTTTTCTTTTTGTCTGCAACAGCAGTGTGTTTATCTCAGTGAGGTACTGATATCACCTTATATATGTTGTTAGATACAAGAACACATAACAGCCTCGTTTTTTTATCTCAGTGACAAAGCTTGTTCACCTTTGGAGGTTTTCCTTGAAGCGCTACGTGTTGTGGTGTTACTGCCGTTTTCCCCCTCATTTTTGTGTTTGATTTGTTAAATGTAGATTGTATATGTACTAGTACCCATTGATTGTGTGTTTGTGTGTAAGACCATTTGAAGAGCATGATATGTTGCTGTTATTGTTGTTATATGCTGCTCATGAGCAATTAACTTGAACTGATGAGTTTGAACTAGTTGCATATAGTGTTGATGATTTTGTTTTATGAAATATAGTATCGTCTGTTTTACTGGTTTGGTTGTCAATTCTGCTGTGAATATCAGGATTGCTTTGGTTACGTGCATGATCTGTGGTTTGGCTCGACTATGTTTATGTCGGATCCTGGCGCTGTTGTTACTCATTGTTGTGTTGTTCTGTTATTCGAGTCTAATTGATAATCTGGCTAAAGTTATGCATTACCAACAAACCGCGGCGTAACAAATGGATACGACACCAACATGAGGGCATGTCTCGCTTAAGACATCAGTGGACATTGGAGAGGCTATGTTGTTATCTGCTTGATTCGCGTTGCCAATTCCGTACGTGTCCTGCTACCACTGTAGTATTCAGACCACGAGGTCGCTGTAATTTTTTGAAGAGCAGGAAAACTCCGACAACATTGATACGGTAACAACAACAAGCTTTCATCGATTGCAGTCCCGCACTTGGTAACATTTCAAACCAAGGACACCACTACATATTTGAATTATTTTATGTTGATTATGTTTTGTTTTTTTTCTAGTTTCGATTTAATGCCATGAAGCGACACATATATGTCTTGTTTGTTTGGATCAGTATTTTGTTTTTGGATGCATTAAAACTCTTGTTGTTATTTTTGTGGTACTCATGTATTATTCTTTGTTTGATCATGTTCTGCAGTTTGTTTTGGCTTTGATACGTTACTAAGTTGTGAATTTCATTTGCGATTAATGTTTTGTTTCATTGGTAGCTTCATGAAATAAAAAGTATTGTTGAGTGATATACTTGTTGTTGTTGTCTTGCAGAAACCTTGTTTAGAATTGTTACCGCTATGTTATGCTTATCTTGATCTGTTTCATGCATGTATTGCGGTTTCGCCGCACTTTGATGCGAGTCTGGAAACTGTCTGAAACTTGTAAGCATTAATGCTATGATGTGGGTATTATACTTGATTCTTGGTTCTGTTTATGGCGCGAGCATTGAGTTTAAGTTGATCTCTTTTAACGTAAGATTTCCGCTCCCACTACAATTTGAGTACAGTTCTGTGTGCATTACTTGACATTGATTTCATGTTATTCTTCTGAACCATCCTTCCAAGGTGCTGCTATTATGCGAATTGATTTCACGACGATGTTAATATGTCGCAGTGTTTCAGTTTGACTAATGTTGTTGCTGTTTCAGGATGTTGTGCCATTTATATTTCATTTTCATGATCTAATATATGATGAATAATAATGTGCTAGCATTGCTTCATAAATTTCTGTTTGGATGTTGGCTTAGCTACCATGATTTTTGTTGTGATTATGCTCAATCTTGATGGACCTGTTTTAGCACGTTCTTCATGCTTACATATGCTTGCGCTTTGTTGATTTACGGTAGCCGTATTTGTCATGACACTTTAGATATTCAGGATTGAAAATCATGAAATGTTTACTACTTGTGCTGTTAACTTTGTTTTTGGCTTGATCATGCTGTTGTTTGTAAATGCTGCCGAATTTGCGCGTGTTAGAATTGTGGTTCCGATTTAATGACACTATGATATGGCTTTGTTTTTGTCAAATGTTGTGCATAATATAATCTGTTGCACAAGGATTGTGTTGGCTGTTTTTGTGTGGATATTGGACCTTACATTGCAGATAGCTGACGGTCTGAAGTTTTTGCTTCTTTACACTATGGGGACACCGTGAGGATGCCGATTAGATGTGTGTGCCGATGCGAAGCCGCTGCTCTGTGTGATTCACTTCAATTACCTGATTTCACAGGAACTTGAAGCATCATTGTTTGGGATCTTTTTGATTTGTCCTCATAAGTCGAAACAGCTTATGCCAGAGATGAAGTATGGGGCCGAAATCGTGTCGGTATTAATTCTAAGCTTTTCTTTTTCTGTGGTTGTATTATTACTTTGAATTTATTATATGAATTTCTGACCATTGGGCTTGGCTTTTGCATCACAGATGGATGATAAAATTATGTAGTTATATTACTATTATTATTATTATTATTATTATTATTATTATTATTATTATTATTATTATTATTATTATTATTATTATTATTATTATTATTATTATTATTAATAATATTATTTTGTTAATTGTTTTTATATAAGGGAATCAATAGGTGTGTGTTATTGATACTAATTTTGTGACATCATTAAGAGATGAGTTTTGGCTACGGTGCGTGTTGGCAGAGAAAGCTGGTAGTTGGCTTCAAGGGTTTGTTTCTAAAGTGCATAAATTAGTTTTACTTGCTGTAAGAAAATTCAGAAATAAATATGATCCAAATATTAGTGCTTATTATTTATTATTTAGGCCCATTAATATTTGTGGAGAATAAAGTGAAAATAAATTCAAGTTTTATTATTATTATTATTTATTATTTTTTAATTTCATCTTTTCGGTAACTCAATAGTTACATATGATATTATATTATCATTAGGAACAAATCGGTTTTGAAAACATTATAAATTTTGTCAATTATTTCTTAACTAATTTCAAGTCATGTTTTTTGCCGATTAAAACATTAATAAAATATTTTTCTTAATTAATAACGAAAGTAGTGGGCTTTTGGGGTCTAGCACCCTTTGGGTCCTTGGATAACCGCTCTCGTGGCGCACGCCCTTGAGTTGTGGTTGTTCCGTCTTTCGGTTCCTAAATCTTTTTTTACTCAAATTAATTGAAATTTCTAAAATATTTTTTTTAAAACAATTTTATTAAGTAGATATTTTTTATAAGGAAATTCAAATTATTCTAAAAAATATATTTCAAAATTCATATCAAATAATTTTTTAAATATTGAAAAACTATACTTTATTATTAAGTTAAAACTTTTTTAATATATTAAATTTTTCTCAAAACAATTAATTATGATTAGTTTTTTCTCAAAAACTTTTACAATTGATTAATTTATTTTATATATAAATTAAAACTATTTTTCTTAATCAAATTAAACTATCTTCTTAAAATAATTTTTAAAACAATTAAATTCTTGAATCTCGCCTTCCTTGAATTTTTTAAGCGACCGTTCTCGAGGTGCACACCTCGAGTTGTGACCCTTTCGATCTTATTTTCTAGAGTACATAGCACGCCTAGTCCGAGTACGCTAATATTCCTAATTTATTTTCATAATTAAATCACGAAATAATCGAGTTCCTGGAGTCGCGAATTCCTCAAATTCGAGAGTGACTACTATTGAGGCGTACGCCTTGAATGGTGTGTCGTTCGAATTTTCATCTCTAAAATACCTCCTTTAATTATTTGGACAAGTACTCTCACTGTCCAACAAACACTATTTTATAATTAATGGGATGAAAAAGATTGTCGTTGGGATCTAGCATTCCAACGATATCCCGACTAATTGGTTACGAGGCTGACGTCTCGTTTATTGAGTAGTCGTCATTCTCCCTTAAAATATTCAATCCAACTCTCTTCTCTCGCCCTCGTGCGTTTGAAACTTTCTCAAACATATTTTGAGTTTAGTCGAATGAAAAAGGTATTGTTGGGATCTAGCATTCCAACGATATCCCGACTAATTGATGGCGAGGCCGACGTCTCGTTTATCGAGTATTCGTCATTCCTCCCAAAATTTTCAACCCGCATAACCTCGTTGCTCACCCTCGTGTGATTGAATCTAAATCTCTTTCAATTTAAACTCTTTCTCGTCTAAACTATCCATCAAGCATATTTCGAATGAAAAAGGTATCATTGGGATCGAGCATTCCAATGGTGTCCCGATTGATTTGATTACGAGGCCGACGTCTCGTTTATCGAGTAGTCGTCATTCCTCCTAAATTTCCAACTCGTCTAACCTCGTTCCTCGCCTTCGTGCGATCGAGTCTAAACCCTAGTATGTCTCTAAACCGTACATCAAATTCAAACTATTTTCCTAATCAAATTACGAAAGAACTGAGTTCTTGGAGTCTCGCACTCCTTGAATTCTTGAGTAACTACTCTTGGGGCGTACGCTTTAGGTTGTGATTCGCTCAACCTTTCGTTTATAAAACACGTGCCCTAACTATTTGGACAAATATCGCCATGGTCCATTCAAATACAAATTTCGAAGTTAATTGAATGAAAAAGGTGTTGTTGGGATCTAGCATTCCAATAATATCCCGATTAATTGATTGCGAGGCTGACGTCTCGTTTATCGAGTAGTCGTCATTCTCCCTTAAGATATTCAACCCAATTCTCTTTTCTCGCCCCCGTGCGATTGAAACTTTCTCAAACACTAATTTCGAAGTTAGTTGAATGAAAAAGGTGTTGTTGGAATCTAGCATTCCAACGATATCTCGATTAATTGATTGCGAGGCTGACGTCTCGTTTATCGAATAGTCGTCATTCTCCATCAAATTACCTAGCTAAACTCCTATTTCTTGCCCCGTGCGATCGAAACCTTAAACCTATTCAAATATATCCTCTAACCAAAACATCCAACACGATAAAACACAAATTCCTCGCCCTCGTGCGATTTCCAACCAAAACACCTTTCGTCAAGAACATTGTTTACTCCTTTCTTCCGCGCATAACAAACTCATGCTTCAGCCTCCCCTAGCGAGCAGTCAAACCAATGTTTAGCAGTTAGAATGCGACCTAAACACTCGTTCACATGCTAAACCTTTTACCATAGTTAGTCGAACTACGGCTGCTCTGATTTCTCACATCCGTTGAGAATACGTAGGCATAGGATTGCGATGATCCTAGCAAGCACTTTTCCACTTTTCTTTCTTTCCCACCTTTAGGTTCCCATATCTTTTACCAAGAACATTGTTTAGTCCTTTCTTCCGCGCATAACAAACTCGTGCTTCAGCCTCCCCTAGCGAGCAGTCAAGCCAATGTTTAGCAGTTAGAATGCGACCTAAACTCTCGTTCATTCCAAACCCAAACCTTTTACCGTAGTTAGACGAACTACGGCTGCTCTGATTCTTCATTCCCTCTTGAATGTAAGATACGTAGGCACAAGATTGCGATGATCTTGGCGAGCACAATCCCCTACCTTTTACCCGTAGTCCCACGAACTACGAATGCTCTGATTTTCCACTTCTTACAAGTGAAGATACGTAGGCACAAGGACCCCAATCCTTGGCGAGCACCCTATCTAAACCACCCATTCCCCCATAGGAGAAACCTTAGAAGAAAACAAACAAGCGTAGTTAACTTTACTCTCAAATCGATCAAGAGGTTCCCGTTGGGTACAACGGACGTAGAGGGTGCTAATACCTTCCCTCTGCGTAACTGACTCCCGAACATAGAATATTGGTTGCGATGACCATGTTCTTATCTCCTTAAAGGTTTTATCGATATTTTCCTATTCCACCATTGGAATGAATAAAGTTCGGTGGCGACTCTGTTTCGAACAGTATTTTCCGCGGCCATCGCGAGGATCGTATTTTTCGAGGTACGACAGATGGCGACTCTGCTGGGGACGCGCATTGCCCTATGCAAGAGAGAGTCAAGCCTAACTTGACTCGGTTCAAGAGTACTAACCTTTGGCTTAACTGTTTTCTGTATGTTTATTTTCTCCTATTATTTATTTCTTGTTTTCTCTTTCTATCGTATGCTATTTATTATATCTGCCTGCTGGATTCGGGGATAGCATTGCAAGTAAAGCTCTACACCCGAGCTTTGGAAAAAGAAGAGAGAAAATATAGTTTAGAATTGGTAGTGATTAGTGTTAGTCCCCGAGGACTCGCTCCTTGTGTGCCTAGCATGAAAGCTCCTCCAGAATAGACCTTTTCGTAGATCCTATCGTAACGCAGCTAGTTTGTTACACAATTTGATTCATGAAGGGTCCATGACTCTAGGAACCACTCTTAGAACCAGTTTCTATATTGGTAGTCGTGTAGTGTTAGTCTCCGAGGACCCGCTCCTCGTGTGCCTAGCATGAGGACTCCGCTCAGGAGAGACCCTATTGTACTCTCGTTATAATACAGCTAGCCTGTTGCGTGATGTTGATATGATCGGTGTCTGTGATCCTGGGAACCTTATCCATCAACATAGAAGCTATCCCGTGAGTGGGTCTATGGGTAAAGAATCTAGAACTTGCCTTGTATAGTCTACCGGTTAGGGCGCTTTGACCTGCTTATGTTTTCCTGGATCTTGTTTGTGCCTGCATTGCATCCGCATATCATTGCATATGCATTTCATTTGCATTGCATATCGTCTTCCAAAACCAAAAAGCTCATCCATCCTTTGTCCATAATCCGCAGTTGATTTCCCGACACCCGTATCGGACTTGAAGCAGCTTTTGGAAGAATCATGAGTTCAGAAGAGCAGAACCAGTTTGCACCAAGAGCAGATGTTGACTTAATGAAGAACCAGTTGGACCAGCTTGTGGAAGCTATGCTAGCCTTTTCAAGGAGAGAAAATAAATCTCAACGGCCTATAGTCACTAAAAACGTCATACCTCAGCCTGTGCGGATTCCTGTTGAAGACCAGGTTATACAAGAGTGTCACATTATTCAGGATGAACATACCTCGTCTCATGATGCTGTTGAATACCATAGCTTCGCATTCACTACACCGAATTACCAAGTGGCAAGCTTGGTGGGGAATGTTGAACGACCTCAGAATGATGAGTTTGCTGAAAAATGTCGTGTGTTGGAAGAGAAAGTTGAAGCCATGATGGAGCGTGATACTGCTGATCTGAATGCTTTGAATATGTGTTTGGTACCCGGACTTGTGATACCTCCAAAGTTCAAGATGCCAAATTTTGAAAAGTACAAAGGAGATAGCTGTCCAAAGCAACATTTGGTAATGTTTTGCAGAAAGATGACGTTCTATGCTCGCAATGACAAACTTATGATTCACTGTTTCCAAGACAGTCTGAGTGGGGCATCTTTAAGTTGGTACATGCAGCTAGAAAGTAGCCATATCCAGTCGTGGTCGGACTTAGCCAACGCCTTTCTGAAACAATACCAATACAATCTTGATGTGGCTCCCAACTGTATACAGTTGCAAAGCTTATCTCAAGAGGAAAACGAGTCTTTCAGAGGGTATGCTCAGAGATGGAGAGAGGTAGCTGCTCGCGTCCAACCACCGCTCTTGGATAGGGAATTGGTTGACATGTTCATAGAGTCTTTGCAAGAACCATACTTGGAAAAGATGATAGCCAATGGGACATCCAACTTCTCTGATTTGGTTTCAGTAGGAGAACGTATCGAGAGCTATCTCAAGAGTGGAAAAGTTCATGACATCTCGAACATCCCAGCTGGTGAAAATGAATCAGTTGTCAGCACCCAAGAGGATGAGATAAACACGATCGGGGACACTCCCCATGCTCCATCCTCCGTGCCTTATCTTCAGTACCCAATCATCTCGACTGTTCAAAGCCAGCAATCCTATGGGTCTACATGTGTGACTCCAATCTCTTCACATGGTCAATATCCTTCTGTCAATAGACGTCCGCAACAACGACATTACTATAATCAGAGACCAAAGAGACACTTTGATCCATTACCAATGCCATACAATCACGTTCTACCACGTTTGATTAGTAGTGGACTGATAGTGCCAAAAAACTTAGATCCTGTGATCCCACCATATCCACCAGGCTTTGACACCAATGCACGATGTGGCTACCATGCTGGCGCAATGGGGCATTCGACCGAAGATTGCAAACAATTCAAGAATAAGGTTCAAGATCTGATCGAGTCCAAGCTAATCTCGTTCACACCTCAAGGACTTCATATCAACATCAAACCTTCATCTGGTCAAGTGAGTTCATCAGTTCATGGCATGGAAGAAGCTGCAGAGAGTAGATATGAAGAAGGTTATCATACTGGTCTCGATGAGCAAGAAGGGTAGCTCAGCTGTGATGCAAGAGAGAAAAGCCCAGTTCCTCAATACTGGCAATTTCCATATTGTTTTTACGCATTTGTAGTTTCTTTTCTGTTATAATGCTACTTGCTTTTAGACATTGTTTCTTATTAATGGTATTGTTAATGTGATAATTATGCATGTTTTTGATCAAATCCATTCGTATTCACTCACATTTTCTCACTTATTGCAAAAAATCACAAAATTTTTTCACTCCACTTCCTTTATCGCACTGCTGTTTAGCAAAGACTTGAGGGAGGATGACGAAAACGAAATACCCATAATTGCTGATAGTATGCTTTTGGATAAAATCTCGCCGATGATGTACAGGCATTGTTTCAATCCCTCATACACTGGAGAAATAAGGAGTTAATCCCTAGTCAACCACTTCGAACCAGAAAGTAGGAGTTTCCTTCGGATTGCTAAACCCTTACGCTTAACCTGGGGCAGGGTAGTGTTCAGTTAACCTGGTTACGCACTCGAATCACGAGGAAAAATCCAAAAGTCATGACGGTTCATCAATGACCATTGACATGGCAGTCACAATCCTTCAAAAAATAATAATTCAAAAGCCTGTTAAGTCGAACACCTCAAAAGGAGACTTAGGCAAAAATCAAGGCAATCCCGATGGATCTGACAAGCAAAGTCAGTCCATGCAAAAGTTAGGGATCAAAAGAACAAAACAAAAGAGGTCCTCAAATCCTCAACAAAAACAAAATAAGATTCAGTGGCCACCCAAATCAAGGGGTTACTGACATCCATCAAAATAAGGTGGCTGCCATTTCAAGCATACCTTAAATCATCAAGCTTACACTGTCAAACAGGTGCAAAATTAACTGAGCGTAGGTACGGAGATTATCATGAAGAAGGGGTGGGTACAAATCAAATTTGAGACTTCTATCCTTTGTTTCTATAACCATGAACCAAACCACGATACAACCCTTTAAAAGACCTAATTGAGGCAGGGTTTTATTCTGAAAGCATATTTACAGCAAGGTTGCGTAACCTGACTCCTCACATGATTGCTAATCACCAGCATTGGTGTCATTATTCCTGCTATATCTTTCGCACCAGATAAATTAACATTGCGTTTGGACTAATAGTCCGCTCGTCACACACTGTCACATCATTCTAATAAATGATCCCTTCAAATTTTGCATAAATATCGCATTAAAATTACCATTTTTGAATAAACACTTTTAACTGCAAATCAGTACTTGGCATTATGGAAATTCCAACAAAGTGCAATCAAAGAAGAACTTGATCACTCATTGGTGTTGACCTGAATCAAGACTTTCTCATAGCCCTGCGAATCTGGGGCAGGTCCTTCTGAGGTTTAAACCGGGGCAGACCACTACAAGGTTCAGACTGGGGCAAGTTCTTCCGAGTTTCAAACACGGACATATTGTTGCAAAATCCAGACACTAGGGCAATCATCACAGACCATGTCATGGTATAAATCTTTAAGAAAAATCTTCAAATACCTGGCGGACTGAGGCAGACTTGTTAAACATAGACAATCTCCCTCCTTGCTTTCAAGTTGTTAAAGCAGACTGCGTCAGACATCAGTAACTGTTGAGTTCACAACAAGCGTCAAAAGCCTTGGGGCAGAGCAAAAGCACGATCAACATGCATTGGTTAAGTCGCTACGCTCGCATATTCAACATGCTTTGGTTATGTCGCTGCGCTCAACATTTGCAAGCCATCAAGGCATATCAGCTAGAAGCTAGGTTCTTACAAGAACGAGTGCACAACTTCTGCAAAGGATCTAACTTGGGGCATCCATAAGCATCCATATCTATCTTCTGACCATAGCATCATCAGATACCGATTGTCGGGAAGTCAAATACTTTCACCAAATAAAGTCCACTTCTGTTGGCATCCCATAAAACTCAAAAAGTCCATTTTTATTGGCAACCAAATAAAAGTCCACCTTGCTGGCATCATAACCATTATTAAAAGTCCAACCCCGCTTGGCATCTCCTAAAGTCCAATTTGTGTTGGCAACCCTTAAAATTCCAACCCCTCTTGGCATCCCCTAAAGTCCAATTCGTATTGGCAACCACTAAAAGTCCAACCCTGCTTGGCACCACCCAAAAGTCCAACCTTGCTTGGCACCTCTCCTTAAAGTCCAATCCTTTATTGGCAACTACCAAAGTCCACCATTCTTGGCACCTTAATAAAACCAATCTCCTGCTTGCATTCACATATGCATCATATAATTGACATGTATCATACGCATACATAGCACGATCATTTCCTCTTTCAACCCCTGAGTTGATATGTCTTTATTTTCTCGACCCCCGAGTCGATATTTTCCTTTTCTTCTTTCAACCCCCGCGTTGATATTTTGTTTTTTTCTCGACCCCCGAGTCGATATGGCCTTTATTTTCTCTCGACCCTCGAGTCGATATTTGCTATTCTTTCTTCAACCCCCACGTTGATATGTCTTTACTTTCTCGACCCCCGAGTCGATATCTTTGTTACCTTTTTCTCTCGACCCCCGAGTCGATATTTACCTTTATTTTTTTTCTCGACCCCCGAGTCGATATGGCCTTTATTTTCTCTCGACCCCCGAGTCGATATTTGCTTTTCTTATTCAACCCTCAAATTAACTTGTTGTTTTGATTTATCCTCGACCCCCGAGTCGATAGTATATTTGTTCTTCTCAACCCCCGAGTTGATAAACAATATACCCCGTAAATCTTTTCACCTTGTTTCACCTAATACCAAAAATAATCCCTTGTGGAAAACCAGAAATAAAGCCTTACCAAATCCCGTTACCCGGTTGCATTCTCATGCGCATTGCATTTCAATCATTTGCATATACATCTTGCATTCCATAGCAGTTGCATTTTAATTGCATATTTGCGCATCATACGAAGCATTGCATTTTATCCCCAGCGACATAGCATAACAGAATCCAGGATCGGTTCACGAGTATCCTGGCCGGTCCTCTATCAAAGTCGGCAGTATTTCTCTAAACAGAGTTGATACCCCGCACGTGTTCAAAGAATTCCATCCCCAGCAAGTCATTCTTCAACCATGCAGTTGATAATGATGATTCCCAACAGTCGTTGCTCTTATTGCTCCCCAAGCAGAGGTTATCTTAGAGAGTTTATGGAAGATTTCTCCCCTGCAGAGTTTGGACAACGCTGTTCCTCTAATAGGAATTTTAGCTCAACTATTCCTCAGCAAAATTATCATCCGAGATACTGCTTTGGTATCATCGAAGAGCCTTATTGGATAAGGCACTGCTTCGACCACCCAAAGAATCTCAAGTTTTGTTCGAGATACTGCTTTGGTATCATCGAAGAGCCTTATTGGATAAGGCACTACTTCGACTACCCGAAGAATCTCAAGTTTTGTTCGAGATACTGCTTTGGTATCATCGAGGAGCCTTATTGGAAAAGGTACTGCTTCGACCACCCGAAGAATCTCAAGTTTTGTTCGAGATACTGCTTTGGTATCATCGAAGAGCCTTATTGGAAAAGGTACTGCTTCGACCACCCGAAGAATCTCAAGTTTTGCTCGAGATACTGCTTTGGTATCATCGAAGAGCCTTAATGGATAAGGCACTGCTTCGACCACCCAAAGAGGATCATTTATACCACTCTGGTACCGCGAAGAACCTTATTGGATAAGAGACTGCTTCGCCACCCAGGGAATATCAGGTTATCTCGTTCATCTATTTTGCATCTTGTCATCCCGTTCAGGTATATCCCATCTCTTTGCATTTTTACTCGCTTGTCGGACAAATTTCGGGGTCTTTTTTGTATCTAATTGACTTCCACCCTGAAAATGAACGTCATGCAGCTGTTCATTCTCTCAGGTTCAAGGCAATTAGATAGGGGCATCTGTCATACCCCAAATTTGTCCTACCTTTTTTCAAAATTCTCATTTGCCCGACTTTGTTTTTAATTTACCTCGCTTATACAGCGTAGCGTATTTTTCAGCAAAAACAGGCATTTTCGCTTTTTTTAGCCCAATAAGGGTATGCCACGTGGCATTTTTTTTATATATACCTATCTTTTTTATATAATTTCATTTTTCTCGTGATAGGTTAATATAATGTCTTTTTACTATTTTAATTAGTTTTGAATTAGAAATTAGGATTTAAATTTAAACTTTTTTTTTAATTAAATAGATTTAATTTAGAGCTTAATTATAATTTAGAAATTTTAATTTTAAAAAGATATAGATTAAAAAATAGAGTTAGAATTTAATTAGGATTTATTTTAAAAAATTAGATTAGATTTTAATTAATTAGTTTAGATTTAAAATTGTAATTAATAGTTAGAATTAAATTAAATAGGAAAATAGATTTATTAATTTAGTTTATTATTCAAAAAAATTTAAAGAGAAAATAGAAAGAGAATTAATTGAGAAACATGTGTAGTTGGATATATAAGGGTAGCATACCCTACAGATTGAGGGCAGGCACTGTTCACAAGACCCTAAAGGCGGCCTCCCCTAATTTTGAAGGGCAGCCCTAAAAAAAAACTATCCCCAATTCAACCCCAAAAAAAACCTCAATCGGACTGTTCACAATCCTTCTAAAGCCCCAAATCGGCGCCGCCTGTAAACCCTACTGTTCACTACCCCCTCAATTCATCAAACGGCGACCCAAAAACCTAGACCCCTCATCTCTTCGGCGCCGTTAAGCTCACAAATCCAGCCCCGAATCACAATTCGAAACGCAACCTTTCAACCTCACGATAACCCTTTGCCTCATCCCAACCGTCATCCCTCACAACTTTACCCTTTCGTTTTGCTGAAAAACCCTCTCCTCTGAATCCATTATCGCCTTCTTCAAACGCACTAAACAGAAGATATCATTTAACTCAGTTTTGGCGGTCAGAAGCTACAGTTGTAAATCTCTGATTCAAGTTCTCAGTCCAACTTGGGTTTTGTCACGACGTCTATAAGCACCACCACAAGCAGCGTCACGTAGAGCCTCTCACCTTCTCAAGGAGCATGATTGATTTAGTTAAAAGTGCTACATATGTGATACTGAAAGTTGGATGTAGCCGAGCTTCAACACGTGAGGAAGAATACTGACATTCGCCTCTATTCACAATGGTTTTGGGTTGTGCGTAAGTTTCACTGCAGGAACGACTACAACATAACATCTTCAGATCTTCTGCGACTTTATATTAATGTCGGCAAAGGACTCGACGTTGGATGTGGAAAGATGTGTATGTCCTTGTTTTCTTTTTGTCTGCAACAACAGTGTGTTTATCTCAGTGAGGTACTAATATCACCTTATATATGTTGTTGGATACAAGAACACATAACAGCCTCGTTTTTTTTATCTCAGTGACAAAGCTTGTTCACCTTTGGAGGTTTTCCTTGAAGCGCTACGTGTTGTGGTGTTACTGCTGTTTTTCCCCCCTCATTTTTGTGTTTGATTTGTTAAATGTAGATTGTATATGTACTAGTACCCATTGATTGTGTGTTTGTGTGTAAGACCATTTGAAGAGCATGATATGTTGCTGTTATTGTTGTTATATGCTGCTCATGAGCAAGTAACTTGAACTGATGAGTTTGAACTAGTTGCATATAGTGTTGATGATTTTGTTTTATGAAATATAGTATCGTCTGTTTTACTGGTTTGGTTGTCAGTTCTGCTGTGAATATCAGGATTGCTTTGGTTACGTGTATGATCTGTGGTTTGGCTCGACTATGTTTATGTCGGATCCTGGCGCTGTTGTTACTCATTGTTGTGTTGTTCCGTTATTCGAGTCTAATTGATAATCTGGTCAAATTTATGCATTACCAACAAACCGCGGCGTAACAAATGGATACGACACCAACATGAGGGCATGTCTCGCTTAAGACATCAGTGGACATTGGAGAGGCTATGTTGTTATCTGCTTGATTCGCGTTGCCAATTCCGTACGTGTCCTGCTGCCACTGTAGTATTCAGACCACGAGGTCGCTGTAATTTTCTGAAGAGCAGGAAAACTCCGACAACATTGATACGGTAACAACAACAAGCTTTCATCGGTTGCAGTCCCGCACTTGGTAACATTTCAAACCAAGGATACGACTACATATTTGAATTATTTGATGTTGATTATGTTTTGTTTTTTTTCTAGTTTCGATTTAATGCCATGAAGCGACATATATATGTCTTGTTTGTTTGGATCAGTATTTTGTTTTTGGATGCATTAAAACTCTTGTTGTTATTTTTGTGGTACTCATGTATTATTCTTTGTTTGATCATGTTCTGCAGTTTGTTTTGGCTTTGATACGTTACTGAGTTGTGAATTTCATTTGCGATTAATGTTTTGTTTCATTGGTAGCTTCATGAAATAAAAAGTATTGTTGAGTGATATACTTGTTGTTGTTGTCTTGCAGAAACCTTGTTTAGAATTGTTATCGCTCTGTTATGCTTATCTTGATCTGTTTCATGCGTGTATTGCGGTTTCGCCGCACTTTGATGCGAGTCTGGAAACTGTCTGAAACTTGTAAGCATTAATGCTATGCTATGGGTATTATACTTGATTCTTGGTTCTGTTTATGGCGCGAGCATTGAGTTTAAGTTGATCTCTTTTAACGTAAGATTTCCGCTCCCACTACAATTTGAGTACAGTTCTGTGTGCATTACTTGACATTGATTTCATGTTATTCTTCTGAACCATCCTTCCAAGGTGCTGCTATTATGCGAATTGATTTCATGACGATGTTAATATGTCGCGGTGTTTCTGTTTGACTAATGTTGTTGCTGTTTCAGGATGTTGTGCCATTTATATTTCATTTTCATGATCTAATATATGATGAATAATAATGTGCTAGCATTGCTTCATAAATTTCTGTTTGGATGTTGGCTTAGCTACCATGATTTTTGTTGTGATTATGCTCAATCTTGATGGACCTGTTTTAGCACGTTCTTCATGCTTACATATGCTTGTGCTTTGTTGATTTACGGTAGCCGTATTTGTCATGACACTTTAGATATTCAGGATTGAAAATCATGAAATGTTTACTACTTGTGCTGTTAACTTTGTTTTTGGCTTGATCATGCTATTGTTTGTAAATGCTGCCGAATTAGCGCGTGTTAGAATTGTGGTTCCGATTTAATGATACTATGATATGGCTTTGTTTTTGTCAAGTGATGTGCATAATATAATCTGTTGCACAAGGATTGTGTTGGCTGTTTTTGTGTGGATATTGGACCTTACATTGCAGATAGCTGACGGTCTGAAGTTTTTGCTTCTTTACACTATGGGGACACCGTGAGGATGCCGATTAGATGTGTGTGCCGATGCGAAGCCGCTGCTCTGTGTGATTCACTTCAATTACCTGATTTCACAGGAACTTGAAGCATCATTGTTTGGGATCTTTTTGATTTGTCCTCATAAGTCGAAACAACTTATGCCAGAGATGAAGTATGGGGCCGAAATCGTGTCGGTATTAATTCTAAGCTTTTCTTTTTCTGTGGTTGTATTATTACTTTGAATTTATTATATGGATTTCTAACCATTGGGCTTGGCTTTTGCATCACAGATGGATGATAAAATTATGTAGTTATATTACTATTATTATTATTATTATTATTATTATTATTATTATTATTTTGTTAATTGTTTTTATATAAGGGAATCAATAGGTGTGTGTTCTTGATACTAATTTTGTGACATCATTAAGAGATGAGTTTTGGCTACGGTGCGTGTCGGCAGAGAAAGCTGGTAGTTGGCTTCAAGGGTTTGTTTCTAAAGTGCATAAATTAGTTTTACTTGCTGTAAGAAAATTCAGAAATAAATATGATCCAAATATTAGTGCTTATTATTTATTATTTAGGCCCATTAATATTTGTGGAGAATAAAGTGAAAATAAATTCAAGTTTTATTATTATTATTATTTATTTTTTAATTTCATCTTTTCGGTAACTCAATAGTTACATATGATATTATATTATCATTAGGAACAAATCGGTTTTGAAAACATTATAAATTTTGTCAATTATTTCTTAACTAATTTGAAGTCATGTTTTTTGCCGATTAAAACATTAATAAAATATTTTTCTTAATTAATAACGAAAGTAGTGGGCTTTTGGGGTCTAGCACCCTTTGGGTCCTTGGATAACCGCTCTCGAGGCGCACGCCCTTGAGTTGTGATTGTTCCGTCTTTCGGTTCCCAAATCTTTTTTTACTCAAATTAATTGAAATTTCTAAAATATTTTTTTAAAAACAATTTTATTAAGTAGATATTTTTTATAAGGAAATTCAAATTATTCTAAAAAATATATTTCAAAATTCTTATCAAATAATATTTTAAATATTGAAAAACTATACTTTATTATTAAGTTAAAACTTTTTTAATATATTAAATTTTTCTCAAAACAATTAATTATGATTAGTTTTTTCTCAAAAACTTTTACAATTGATTAATTTATTTTATATATAAATTAAAACTATTTTTCTTAATCAAATTAAACTATCTTCTTAAAATAATTTTTAAAACAATTAAATTCTTGGATCTCGCCTTCCTTGAATTTTTTAAGCGACCGTTCTCGAGGTGCACACCTCGAGTTGTGACCCTTTCGATCTTATTTTCTAGAGTACATAGCACGCCTAGTCCGAGTACGCTAATATTCCTAATTTATTTTCATAATTAAATCACGAAATAATCGAGTTCCTGGAGTCGCGCATTCCTCGAATTCGAGAGTGACTACTATTGAGGCGTACGCCTTGAATGGTGTGTCGTTCAAATTTTCGTCTCTAAAATACCTCCTTTAATTATTTGGACAAGTACCCTCACTGTCCAACAAACACTATTTTATAATTAATGGGATGAAAAAGATTGTCGTTGGGATCTAGCATTCCAACGATATCCCGACTAATTGGTTACGAGGCTGACGTCTCGTTTATCGAGTAGTCGTCATTCTCCCTTAAAATATTCAATCCAACTCTCTTCTCTCGCCCTCGTGCGTTTGAAACTTTCTCAAACATATTTTGAGTTTAGTCGAATGAAAAAGGTATCGTTGGGATCTAGCATTCCAACGATATCCCGACTAATTGATGGCGAGGCCGACGTCTCGTTTATCGAGTATTCGTCATTCCTCCCAAATTTTTCAACCCGCATAACCTCGTTGCTCACCCTCGTGTGATTGAATCTAAATCTCTTTCAATTCAAACTCTTTCGCGTCTAAACTATCCATCAAGCATATTTCGAATGAAAAAGGTATCATTGGGATCGAGCATTCCAATGGTGTCCCGATTGATTTAATTACGAGGCCGACGTCTCGTTTATCGAGTAGCCGTCATTCCTCCTAAATTTCCAACTCGTCTAACCTCGTTCCTCGCCTTCGTGCGATCAAGTCTAAACCCTAGTATGTCTCTGAACCGTACATCAAATTCAAATTATTTTCCTAATCAAATTACGAAAGAACTGAGTTCTTGGAGTCTCGCACTCCTTGAATTCTTGAGTAACTACTCTTGGGGCGTACGCTTTAGGTTGTGGTTCGCTCAACCTTTCGTTTATAAAACACGTGCCCTAACTATTTGGACAAATATCACCATGGTCCATTCAAATACAAATTTCAAAGTTAATTGAATGAAAAAGGTGTTGTTGGGATCTAGCATTCCAATAATATCCTGATTAATTGATTGCGAGGCTGACGTCTCGTTTATCGAGTAGTCGTCATTCTCCCTTAAGATATTCAACCCAATTCTTTTTTCTCACCCCCGTGCGATTGAAACTTTCTCAAACACTAATTTCGAAGTTAGTTGAATGAAAAAGGTGTTGTTGGAATCTAGCATTCCAACGATATCCCGATTAATTGATTGCGAGGCTGACGTCTCGTTTATCGAATAGTCGTCATTCTCCATCAAATTACCTAGCTAAACTCCTATTTCTTGCCCCGTGCGATCGAAACCTTAAACCTATTCAAATATATCCTCTAACCAAAACATCCAACCAGATAAAACACAAATTCCTCGCCCTCGTGCGATTTCCAACCAAAACACCTTTCGTCAAGAACATTGTTTACTCCTTTCTTCCGCGCATAACAAACTCGTGCTTCAGCCTCCCCTAGCGAGTAGTCAAGCCAATGTTTAGCAGTTAGAATGCGACCTAAACACTCGTTCACATGCTAAACCTTTTACCATAGTTAGCCGAACTACGGCTGCTCTGATTTCTCACATCCGTTGAGAATACGTAGGCATAGGATTGGGATGATCCTAGCGAGCACTTTTCCACTTTTCTTTCTTTCCCACCTTTAGGTTCCCATATCTTTTACCAAGAACATTGTTTAGTCCTTTCTTCCGCGCATAACAAACTCGTGCTTCAGCCTCCCCTAGCGAGCAGTTAAGCCAACGTTTAGCAGTTAGAATGCGACCTAAACTCTCGTTCATTCCAAACCCAAACCTTTTACCATAGTTAGCCGAACTACGACTGCTCTGATTCTTCATTCCCTCTTGAATGTAAGATACGTAGGCACAAGATTGCGATGATCTTGGCGAGCACAATCCCCTACCTTTTACCCGTAGTCCCACGAACTACGAATGCTCTGATTTTCCACTTCTTACAAGTAAAGATACGTAGGCACAAGGACCCCAATCCTTGGCGAGCACCCTATCTAAACCACCCATTCCCCCATAGGAGAAACCTTAGAAGAAAACAAACAAGTGTAGTTAACTTTACTCTCAAATCGATCAAGAGGTTCCCGTTGAGTACAACGGACGTAGAGGGTGCTAATACCTTCCCTCTGCGTAACCGACTCCCGAACCTAGAATATTGGTTGTGATGACCATGTTCTTATCTCCTTAAAGGTTTTATCGATATTTTCCTATTCCACCATTGGAATGAATAAAGTTCGGTGGCGACTCTGTTTCGAACAATATTTTCCGCGGCCATCGCGAGGATCGTATTTTTCGAGGTACGACAATGATTAGGTGAAGTGTAACCTTACAAGGTTCAAAAACTTATCCCCATAGATACAAGATTCAAAAATTGTTCAAGCATCAAACATATCAATGATGTTGATATACTCAAAAATGAGATAGAGCATCTACCAGAATGCAACTACCTCTAAAGATATTCTATATGCATCTTCTGAGCCGGTGAAAGACATTTCCAAGAAGATCAACTTTACACCATTAACTTCTATAATAATACCTCTTTCAAGGATATTCTATAGACCTTCAGCAACCTTTTATCAAGACCAATGAGTTAAAAATATGTTTAGCTATTCCATCATTTAAATCTAGTGGAATCATCAATTGAATATGGTAGGAAAAGCCGTAAGATATTTTTCATGTGACATTTAATTCCTTCTTGAAGAAGAAATATACTTTTCTTATTGGATCATTATCTGCACCACAGTTAAGTGTTAAGCACAAACTAGACTTTGATATCAATTCAAGGTGTGAAAAGTACACAAGAAGGGGGAGTTGACTTGTGTTCTGCGTTTTCTTTTAATCTAACTTCTAATCAACGTTTTAGAATCAGAACTGATGTTCAGATTCTATTTTAATTCATTGGCAGCAGATATAATAGAATTAAACAAAATAACAGTAGAAGACACAAAATATTTATTCGGGTTCCTCTCGTAACTGAGAGTAGTCTAATCCCCTTGCCTCATAAGAGATTTTATTTATAACCACTTCATGATTACAATCGCTTATGCTTCTGCATAAGTCTTTTACATCTGCTCAGACCAACTGTCTGAGACTTCCCTTTCTTAGAGCACATGTCTAATAATTCCTTTGCTCACACCTTCTGACCGAGCCGTCTTCTCCAAAGGTCTTCAGGTTGAGACTTCCCCTTGTTTAGAGCACATGTCTAAGACTTCTTTATCATATCCTTTGGTCGTGCCACCTGCTCTTCTGGCCATCCAGACTAAGACCTCCCTTGCTCACGCCCCTTAGACGGAGACTTCCCCTTGCTCAATCAGACTAGATGAATAAGACTTCCACAATTCAAGCACTTAAGCAATGAGACTTATGTGACTTAAGCATCTTAACTCAACTTTTTTTTCTTGAATCCTAATGAGACAAGACTTCTTCTTAAGCACATAGCGAGAAACTTTGATCTAAACTTTTGAAGACTCAGTAGAATAGAGAATAAGGTGTACATGATACAAGTATCAGAGGTATGGTAAATCACCATAACAAAGACCTAAAGCTCTTAAGATTTCTAAGATATTCAATGGTAAGAAATCTTAAGGCTTTTTCAATTACAACCTACAACAGGAAATCTGCATATTATAATAGAGTTGATAATTGCTTGATCTTGCTACTCCTTCATCTGAAGAATCCTTGTTAAGATTCAAACTTGAATCTACAACCATATTTATAGACTTTGCAGAAAACTATTCGTTGAAGAGGTAACTTGATCAAGTGACTTTGCCTTTGCCCCATAGTACAAGAGACGATAAAGATGGATGCACAATAGATTCTGAATCCAGTGTGTAATATGTTTAACCTTTGAGTCTTCAAGAGGTTATGTACTGATAGAGTCGTTGAGAGGAGATATTTATATAGCATGCCAACCTTTCTTGAGCCTTGCAGTCTTGTATACTCTAGCTGACAGACTGATAAGACAATACAACTTGCTTTCTACAGTACGAATAACCAACAATTTTTTCACCAACTCTAAATGGTACTAGATGTTGATATACAATCACAAAGTGTAGTAACTCGCCTGAATACTGAGGCCTTCAGTTCAGAGTCTGCGCTAATCCACACTAGCAATTGTTATCCATACTCTTCCATCAGAAGCTAACAATGAAGTAACTCTTAAGCGTGTTCATGTAATACAAATTCAGATTATTTATGTACAAGTATGAGAACTTGCATAAATAAAACACACATCAAATAAATAATTTTTCTTTTAGTACTTTGTTACCATCTAAACCAAAAGAGAACATGTCATGAGTAAATCTTGTTCTAACGTGTCTTTTCCCATGTTTCTCATAACTGGGTGAGTGAGAGACATTTAGGGTTAGGTGATCCCTATTAGAGGGTGACATATGGTCAACGACCGTTTTGAGGGCTACGACCCTCTCGATTTTTAAGGCCTTTTACAAACATAACACTACATAGTCCTTCAAGCACAAGGGGTTTGATAAAGGGAGAAGTGCTTTTAAACTACTACTCGTTGGGGTATCTCGAGACCCTAATTTTCTTGTGGTGTGTTGAACCAAGTTGGCTAGGCCTTGAGTCCTTTAGGCAAGGAGTTTTGTTATCATGTTTGATGGGAACTCTTAGTCCCTTAGGCAAAGATATGTTGAGCCTGAATGATGAGACTTCAATTCCCTTAGATGGGCGTTATACCTCTTGGGTGGGACTTCTATCAAGCCCTTAGACAAGACTTAAGTTAAGTCTCTTAGGCTCAACTTCGGTCGCGCCTCTTGGGCAAGATTTATATGTTGGATGCCACCCGAGAAAACTCAAAGTCTCTCAGACGAACAATTTAGTTATCTTGTTTGATGGGAACTCTTAGTTCATATGGCAAAAGTGTAACGAGTTGGGTTGATGACACTTTAAGTAATTCATGTGAGGTGTTAAACCCCTCGGGTGGGACTTTTATTAATCCCTTATACAAGACTTGATTTTTTTAGACTAGACTTCAATCACACCTCTTTGGCGAGATTTATATGTTGGATCTCGCCCGAGGAAACTTCAAGTCTCTGAATTTGGGAGTTTAGTTAGCCTGTTTGATGTGAACTCTATTGGAATAAAATTGGTTGATACCATATCCATTAAGTTTTGATAATAACAAGTTATTTAAAGAACAATTGGGTATTCTAACATCTGCGTAAGAATTCAGAATTATAAGACTATGAATAAATAAAGAAAAGCTTGAAGATTCTGAATATGAAGTTTAGACTCTGGTTCTAAAGATCACTTTTGAACACTCTGTCTCTGATAGAAGATCCAAATTTTGAAGAAGTCAACATCTGAAGAAAGTCAGCCTCTGGTGATCCAAACTTTGAAGCATCAGAAGCCAAGAAGTAAACTTTGAAGAAATCAGCCTCTAAAGAGTGAAGTATGAAGAAAGTTAACCTCTAAAAGATCATAACTTGAGTTCTCTTTAATCGAGGAGACTTTGACCAAATTAGAGACCTTTTTGTTCATGTGAAGACTTAAGGAAAAACCTCTTCTTTGTTGTCCGAGCTCCAACGGATAATTCCTCTTGTAGAAATATGCTTTATTAATGTGTCCAGACAAGTACAAAGCTTACCCAACTTTTTGGTGAAAATATTCCAAAGTCTCTTTTCCCTCTTTCTATATAAGGAACTGAATTGTTTGAAAAAGAAAACTAATACACTATAATACAAAACTTCGAACCTTGACATTTCAAAGAGAAATCACTCTGTCAATTTAACTAGACCTAAAACCTCTTAACACTTTGTATTTTTTAGAAGTTCTTAAGTCTTATAGTCTTTATAAGTTGTATTATGTCTACACTTCTGATTATATATCAATTGTAGTTATTACATAAATCTCTGAACAATTTGTTATAGAGTCACAAGTCTTTTGCCTATGTGCTTAAGCATTTGAAGTCTCTTGCTTGTGTACTTGAGCATGAAAGACTCTTACTTGAGGGTTTAAGCATTGGAAGTGTCTTGCTCGTGTGCTTGAGATAAAAGCCTCTTACTTAAGGGTCTGAGCATTGGAAGTGTCTTGCTTGTGTGCTTGGGCATAAAAGTCTCTTATTTGAGAGTTTGAGCATTAGAAGTCTCTTATTTGATGCTTGAGCATTTTTAATCAGTTTGGTTATAGTGAAAATCCATTAGAAGTACAAGTGGACCAAACTACCCTCAATTAATGAGAGGAACCAGGGTGACTGCTTGTGTCTTTGTTTTACTTTATCTGCTTTTGAATTGTATTTCATTGTTATGATATTTGCAACTATGAGTCTGATTCTAGTTTAGAATCTGATAAGAACTTTCAGAAGTAAACCTAGTGATTATGATTCTGACTTTAAACTAATTGTTCAAAATCTGATTAAGATCACTCAGAAACAAAAGAAAAAAAATTAAGAGAGAAAAGCCAACACAGTTCAACTTCCCCTTGCCCCATTCTTGTGTTTTTCTTACCATCAAACTCTTAGTCCCTCAGGTGGAGATGTATTGAGTCAGACTGATGAGAATCCAAGTCCCTCAAACAAGACATTGGACCTCTCAGGCGGGACTTTTATCAAGCCCTTAAACAAGACTTTAATTAAGTCTTTAAGGCTAGACTTCAGTCATGCCTCCTGAGCGAGATTTATATGTTGGATCCCATCTAGGGAAACTCTAAATCTCTCAAAAGGCGAGTCTAGTTAGCCAATTTTATATGAATAATTAGTTCTAATGCAAAGGTGTATTAAGACTGAATGATGAGACTCCAAGTTCCTCGGGCGAGGAGTTTTATGTAACATCCTACTTCCTGACTCGAAAAAATAGTAAATACAAATATGTGTATCACAATTATTCACCAAGCAGGATGCTGCTCACAACCATCAAAACATTTTGAACCACATAGTAATGAAATAACTCGTTTGATAAGCAGCATAAAACAAAAACTAGAAAATAGTTGGCATAGAATCTTAACATCCAAAAGTTTGAAAAATGGTTCAATGTTAAAAGCAAATGAAGATATGCAATATAAAATAAATAACAAAATAGACCATCCCCCCGTGTTACATATTAGAGCAACTCCAATTATAGACTCAAACAATAATTAACTAAATAGGCAAAACATCATCCTCAACCTTAAGCTCATACTCAAGTACCTTATTATTTGTACCTTGGAGGAGCAGAGACACAAAAACACCAAAAAGGGGTGAGAATACATTCAAATAATAAACAATGCATAAACAATCAGGATAGATTCACACACTACCAAACCATCCACATATTAGAAATACACATCAACATCATGTATTCACATTTCACCTATATCATAGTATAACTCACACAATCATACAAGAGTATTCATCAATATACAAGCATCTCATTTGCACAATCATTATATAATGCAACATAACAATTACCTCGACTCTTTCCCGTCTCAGTCCCCACCCTGATCCGGACTCACAACTTAAATTTATATGTATGCGGTGCCAACTCAATAATTGGTTCTTTAGAACCGGGTTTTAATCTCTGTGAACCTCGAGCCTCCACTCTGAGCTTGAGACAAGTCACTAGTTCCAACTCTAAACTTGCAAACATGCCTCTTTCACAATAATGACAACATATGATGCATGACATATCACAATACAATGACAACAACATAACAACAAATAAAACCCCACTCTGACTATAAACGATCACACAACAACATAGTAAAGACTACATCCCAACTCTAATTGTAATTTATCATGCACTCAATACAATACGAGTAGTTCTCACTCCGAACCATTTATCTCATCAATCATCAACTAAGAATGTATGATTGTCACCCAATTATACATATGACACACAACAAATATTCATACATTAAACATATATCTATAAAACAATTATCTCAAAATGAACTACCATGAGGTAGCTTTGCGCATTGACTTTCTAATACTTTAAATTACGCCTCCATTGGAGTCAAGTAGCTCAAGTGTGAATCTAATGACAATTCGTCATTGCATGAAATTAGGCAAATAATCTGAGAAAAACAAGTGAAAGATGGCAAAAAGGAAGAACAAAGACCAGAGAATGAGGATAAAATAATTAAGTGTGAAGAAATCAGACTTAGTGAAAAATCAGGTGAAAAGGGGAGCAAAAGCGTCTAACTATTGGAATAATCACGTGCAGTGTAACACCCCAAATTTAATCGAAATATTTTAATTAATTTATTTAATTGAGAATATTCGTATTTTGGGTGTTTCCGATGATTTTCGGTGTTTTGTGGATTATTGAGAATTAATGCAATTTGTGGGTTACTTATTTAATTGATAGTATATAATATTAATTTATTAATATTATAATGAATTAAAATAAATAATAGTGAAAGAAGGGTAATTGGGACAATTGAGAGGAGCAAGTGAGGGTATAATGGAGAAAGCCCAATTTGTGAGGCCCAAGACTAAGTTTGACAAAATAGAGTTCTGAAGGGAAATTGGGAGTCATTTTGTTAACCGTGAAAGTTGTGGCCAGAGCTTTGAGGAAAGGTTGGAGGCAGAAGATTTCCGGAGACAATCGTGAAAGCTTTGATTCGGATAAGGTATGAGGAGTATAACTTTTCATGATTTTCCATGTATGCCTTTCAATGTGTTTATGGTTGATTTAAGATTTAAGGGATTTTGGGTTGATTGTGGGAAAATAGGGAAATTGATGGTGAGACCCTGAGGGTTTGATTAATGGTAAGTATCACTGAATATTTGATATGAGGAGTAGGAAACCTTAGGCCTTTGTGGATAAAACCTTGGATTGTTATATGTCTGACCATAAGGGATAGGAATATCTGATATGAGAAACTATGATGCCTTCGGGGCAATTGTAGGGAAATTGTGATTTAGGGCGTGAATATGTTCCGGGATGAGCCTAATGAGCCGTAAGTTTTGTGCCTTTATCGTCGTAGGACCTTAAGGATGATTTAGGGATGTTTTGGGGGCATTGGGTAAGTGAATCGTATGAGTATTTGAGTGAAAATCAGTTCTGGTGCGTAGCAGATTTTGCTGTCATCGCACTGTTTGCCTAGCGAAGAAAGCTTCTCCTAGCGAACCACGTATTCCCAGACTCGCCTAGCGAAGAATGCTTCGCCTAGAGAAAAAACTCGCCCCATACTCGCCTAGCGAGCACGCCAGTGAATGTAGCAGAGTTTCACAAATGTTGATCGGGTGCGGCGATGCCTTGGTGTTCGATTCTGAGATTTCTGCGATGAGTTAACATGAGTATGACAATGGGGTTTATGTGATTAATAGGTGATAGTATGAGGATTACCGCGAGTATAATTTGATGAATTAATATGAGATAATATGTGATAACATGATAGATTAATGTGAATATGATTGTGAGTGCTATGTGATTTGTACTTGATTATATGATGACATGATGTATGATGAAAATTATGATGGAATATGATGACATGATGTATGATGAATATTATGATGGAGTATGATGGTATGATGTATGATGAATATTATGATGAAATATGATGACATGGTGTGTGAGGATTATTATGATGAATTTTGATGACATGACGTATGATGATGACTATGACGATGAGCTATGACGTTTGATGAATATGATGAATGATGATGCACCATATGTTGTTATTATGAGGATTATTATTGACATGTGCATCATGCATTCATGTGCATCCGAACCTCGGTTCAGGACCTCGATTACTTTGGCTTCAATCCCATTGTATGGATGTGAAGTGTTTTGATGTGCTCTGGTTCTCTAGCAGAATCGATCCTATTGATGGGGATCTATGGAGGTGTTTCCCTTGAAAATCGGAAAACAACCGCTGATCTTCCAAATCTAACTTTGGTGACTCACATGATCGATCAGATTGATCCTAGGACATGTGCTAAAAAGGTTTTTCTTCGAAAATTTATCTAAGTTTCACACTTAGGCAATATTGGAGTTAAAGGTTCTACAAGCATCTATTCGACTATAAAAGAAGAGAAGATAAAGTTTTTAGCGAGAAAAGATAAAAGATTTAGAAAAGGAGTTGAGAACGAGGACGAAGTAAAACGCATAGGAAAGAGGGAAGATTGCAAGAAAGATAAAGAAAGCCTTATAAATTCTAAACAAATAAAATAAATTTCATTGGAAAGTAAAGGATGGTGTGTTTTACATCACGTACATTCTCTTCGACACTCTCTTTCTCTACACTCGGATACTTGGAGTAATTTTAAGAGTGACTTGTACAACAGTAAATTACAACATCCTGATTCTATGTCTAAGACTTCCTATTTATAATAGTAGAAAATAACTACCAATAACTTCCTATATCATCATCTTTCGCCACTTGTCACAATGCATGGGCCGTCGCCCACATGACGCCACATGTCCTCTTAGTCATCCAGCGAATGAAAACACTCCCTCCAATTTATTTAAATTTCAAATCTTTAAGCTAACTACCCAGCAACGTCACGGTCGAAGCCTCCATGATTTTCCTTAAGTCTTGTAAATGCTTCGACTCTTCTTCCTCAGATGTCCTACACTTTTCGACCAGCTCTCACCTCCAGCAAGATTCTAATAATTTTTCTAAAATATTTTAACTTACAAAGGGGTGTCGAATTTAGGAGCTAACAGGAGGGTTGATGGCCCAGTGTCCATCGCGCTGTGATGATTGGTACCACATGCATTGAGTCTATGTTGCATTTGCATTTATGAGCCTTTTTGTATAAGTTATGACGTTGTGGCCTTCGAGGCATATTTGAGGGATAAGAATGTGTTGAATATAATTATGATGTCGTTTATGCATTAATTGTTATACGTTGATTATTATGAAATATTTTACTCACCCTGCCTGTTTGAATGTTACCTCCACGTGGGTAACGTGCAGATGACCAAGTTTAGCTGTGGATGCCGTCGAGGATTTACTTTTGAAGTTTTAGAGTCGTTAGCCTTTATGGTTAACTTATAGGGTCTTGCTCTGATATGTAACATTGGGTTGAGTTCTTTGAGTTAAACTTTATATCGTTGAGTTATTTTGCTAACTTTCCCTTATGAGGAAAAACCTTGATTTATGCTTTGAGTTCCGTTGTTTTATGTTGTTTGATGTATTTTGGGGAAAACCCGTAGTTACGGAGTATTGACCTATTTTGATGACATTGAGAAATGTACGCCCTTTTGGTGGCTTTTTATTGAGATTTATTTATTTACTCTAAAATCCGTGTTATTTTGCCTTAATAATCGTGGGGTAGAAAAATGTGTTACATGCAGCATCATGCACACAATAGCTTTATACTAGCTACATTGCGCGCGATGTAGGTTATCACATGTATGATGACCTTTTATTTGGGCTTTTTCTGATGCGTTTGATCCATTCTGAGCTATTTTTAAGGGAAAAGTCTTCACTTTTGCAAGGGTTACAAACATTGGCACTACAAGTATGATTTTTACAACATTAAGAGTGATTTGGAGAGCATTTGAAGCCATTGGAGGTCAATCCTTCAAGGAAAATCATATGCTATTCTACTTTATTCAATTTGTATTGTAACTTGAATTATGATTAGTTAAACTCCTTTAGGTTAGGTTATCTTGTGATGAACCTGTTCCGATATTGTTGGGTAATATGTTGATTTGACTTTTATGAATGCTTTGATCTATAATTTTATGCAAATGTTTATTGTTCTTAATGTTTTTTTTTTATGTGAGATACTCTTTTAAATTGATTTTGGGCACATAGAAAATACTGACCATTAGTCTATGTGTTGGATCTAGGGTAATTGTGATACTTACGCTGGTTGAATAGGAATAGGAGACCCCAAATAGTGGCATAGAGAATTAACGTTTTGTGCATTGCTTAATTCCGCTTATGTTGCTTTATTTTTATAAAAATAAAATAAGTACATCATTAAGATAGTTTTAGTTCTTCATTACTAATAATAGAAATAAGATAAATTAGTTTATACTTTTTTATTATTTAATTTTAATAGGGGGAGCATATATTTTTTTCAACTGTATATGACGATCAGATAATTTTATTTTTTAATATTTTTAAATTAAATATTACAAGGAGAAATGTGTGATACTATTTAACGTTATCATGTTAATCTCGTGGACATCCAACATAATAGACGTGACAACATGTTTTTGACAGTGCATCTTTTGCATAAATTTCTTTTTTGAAAATTGTGGCATCATTTTAATGTTATCATACCAACCTCGTGAATAATCTTCATTATAGCTTGAGCGCAAGTACATTTACCATATAAATTTGCTTTTTAATAATTGTGGCATCATTTAATGTTACATAATATCAATCTCAAGACTAATCTCTATAACTTAAGTTACCGGACAAAATGAACGGTGTATCAAAAAGTATCTTTTACTCATGATACGACAATTATTGCAATTTAGGTTTTAATTACTTATTAACAAAACTATGATATCATGCTAATTTAACATTGTGGAAAGTGTCACACCGTTTATATTGTAAAATATCACCCGTAAATTGCATTATTCACACTATCACAATTAATTAAGATTCATTCTAGTAGCATAAACTTGGTTAGATGCATTATTTGTTGCACACATATATTTCATCTGGATATCAAAGTAACAAATATGCGGTGTTGATCTATAGTAAAAGATTAACAATGAGAACAAGTATGTTTATTTCTTCTTCTCTAAAGATACCTAGTGTGATGTAAAAGTGACACTTTAATCTCTTTATTTCAATGAGATATCGAATAATCAAGCATCCAATCATTTGTATTTTCATAAGGGGGATTTAGTGCAATGAATACACCATCTATTTTATTTCAAACTTCTTGTATTGTAGGGTGGCCCATGATAACATGTTTTTCCTCAATAAGCTCTACACATAATGGATAAGTAAAGTCAATGGTAATCATCTTATTGTCTTAAGAACAATTATCACAAGTCCATCACAAGTAACTTTTCGAAGAGTTTCTAGGCCACGTGTTATTGATTTTTACTATGGAGCCACTCACTATTTATATTCATGTTACAAATATTAATTTCTTGATGTGGGGTGTTAAAGAGTCCATATTGAAAAGGATATGGTCTCAATCTATTTTTATAAGTGAAAAGAATCGTCACCTAACAAGTCGGTTTTGTACGTATGAGTTAGGCTCAACCATAATTCTAAATATGGTGTCATAACTCATTGTGGCTGCACCTACTTTTAGTCATAGTACTAATCTCTATCTAGACCTATTTTCATTCCTCTATTGTCTTTTGTTTTCACTACTATAAAATACACCTATTGTAATATGTTATTACCTCAGTTATTCAATCAACCGAAGTAATAACTCTAATTTAGCCACCTATATATTTTTTTATTTTATTAAAAGACTTTTCACTACGGTCCATACTAATAATTATGGTAATATGTTAAGGTTTACAAACTTTGAATCCCAACACCAACAATTTTTCTTTTTTGGTTACAAAATGTGAGCGTCACTTATAATTTTTTATTTACATAAAAACTAAAATACCTTTCGCCGCGGTCTAAAATATAAACTGTTGTGAAATGTATCTACATTTCATCACCATCATTTTTATCAATCGTGATGAAAAGTATACCCTATATTTAAGTGCAAGTTCTCTTCTCATAAAACAAAATCCTAACATCTTTCTCACGCCTTATCCTAATCTCCATGAACGGTTGCATGTCATTTCTTCACAATAATCCAACATATCTTCTTCAACTCTTATGGATTAATGAAAAGTGTTACACAAAACTCATTTCTTTCATTTCCTCTTCACATTTCGGATTTATGAGTCGTTTCCACCTTTTATGTTATGAGTTGTGATATTTTTGATATTTTTATTAGAATATGTTATTGTTTTTGTTTAGCTATGTTATATATTGTTTAAAGTATGTTGTTGTTGATGATTTTGATTTTGTCGATAAAAGTTGTATGTTTTTGTTAAGATATGTTGTTATTGATAAAAGTTGTATGTTGTTGATGATTTTGTTTTTGTTGATAAAAGTTGTATGTTGTTGTTGATAAAAGTTGTACCTTATTGTTAAGGTATATTGTTGTTGATAGAAGTTGTATGTTGATGATCATTTTGTTAGACGAGAGCAACGATCTAGAAGGGATGTTGAATACATTGGCGTAAGCTCTAGAGGCAATTACTTTTGGTACTTATATCGAATTATTTATTAATAATAAAAGGCGTTTCTTTATTATGTTTGTTTTTCCAAGATAATAAAGTCCCTAGAATAGCTAGTCTGTTTAATGAAATATTAAGTGTGACTTAATCATGAGACTTCATTAAACATAAGGACACTATTCTTAAAGTATTTGTAGTCGAGGTTTACTGTGAAATGTGATAACCTTAAAGCATTAAGATTATTATGCAGATAGATTTATTATCACATCTCATGGATCATGGATAAGGAGTTTCAAGTCTTAACATAAGTATGAATATTAGGAGTAATATTTATACTGGATTGACTCGCTATAAGAGTACTACATAAAATATTATGCAAAGTGTCATAAGTTACTCTCATGGTGATAATGATGTATAGTTGAGTATGTTATTGTCGATCTAACATTACACATAACTGGATGACCATAAAGACAATTGATGGGTACTCCACAAAGCATGTTGAGGGACATGAGTGACCTAGATGGAATTTGCCCATCCTGCATAACAGGATAAATGTCTAAGGGCTCAATATTGAAATGGACATGGATGAAACGATATATGCATTGTATTTAGTATAAATATAAGGGTAAAAAAGGTAATTGTACACACAAGTATTATCATAAAAGGTTTTATTAGATCACATGACATTTTTGTGACTTGGGTAGCAGTGATGTGTTGCTAGATACTGCTCACTGTTTATTATGTTAAATGTGTGATTTAATATAATTTCCAACGTCACGAAAACCTACAGGCTCACACACATAAGGACAAATTGGTAAGAGGTATAGTAAATAAGGAACAACGTAAGGTACAATGCACTTAACTAAATATAGAACATCGTAATATGGTAAGGTATCATACGCTTAGGTGATATACAGTACACCATAAGATATGGTGCCATACACTTGAGTGGTTTTTTTTAACTTGTAGCCCACACAAGTGATTCTATAAATAGAACCCTTGTGCATAAGCATACGCTCTTAATAAAAATTCAGATTATGAAACAATATCCTTCTCTCTCTCTCTCTCTCTCTCTCTCTCACACACACACACACACACACACACACACACACACACACACACACACACACACACACACAAAGCCTTCGATTGTAGCAGCTAGCACTGAGACTGAAGGAATCTGTTTGTGTGGACTGAGTAGAGGCGTTGTTGTTCATCATTCAACGTTCATGATCACTCCTTTGATTCAACATCAAAGGTTTCATCGTCACAAGAGGTAACAGTTTCTATCACTGATCATGCCTATTCTTATGGATCACTAAAGGAAAAGTTTTAATTTCCGATGCATTTTAGATCACAATTTCCCTTCAGAATAGATTGCTAATAAAAAATTTCTTCAATTAAAAATTCTGGTTTGAAAAATATTTAGTATGGTAAGCGGAAGTAAAACTGGATCGCCACTCGTCTATCCAAACTGCTATTAAAAGAATCGGATATACGTATGAACCGTAACAAAAGTATACTAAAGATGAGAAATAAAATCAATATGTTTTACACAATACGTTTAAACTAAAAGACACAATGATAAACAATTTCCAATGAGATAGAAAACGAAATTTGATTAAGACAATTTATCAACACTTAGTGTGCAAATAATTTATCTAACACTTGGTGTGCAATAAACACCAAGTTTAATTCCCTTTGTGTTGATAGTATGAAAATCCAATTGCAATTGTCTTCAAGAAATAATTTATAATACATCAAGACAACAGTAATTTTCAGCTAATCAAATTGCTCACTAAGTGAGTTATCAAATATATATATATATATATATATATATATATATATATATATATATATATATATATATATATATATATATATATATATATATATATATATATATATATATATATATATATATATATATATATATATATATATATATATATATATATATATATATATATATATATATATATATATATATATATATATATATATATATATATATATAGACACACACACACACACACACACACACACACAAACATTCAAACGGACACTCCTGTGCCCGTTTGTCCGCTTTTTATAATGTGCACACGCGTCAAAATATGAACGAATATTTTTTATTTAATTTTGATTTTAATTTAAATTATTTATATAGTAAATTTTGTAATATGCATTCCTCTCTCTTCCCCTCCCCTTTCTCTCTTATAAATTTGATGAAAGTGTTTAGAGAGGAGTTTGTAGAGTAAACTGAACAACACATACAACCCTTGCGAACATGTATGCTCCACACATGACTCTTCTCGTATTTGTCTATTTTTTTAATGAGCATACACGTTTATATTATAAACAAATATTTTTTTTATTTAAGTATAATTTAAATTTAAATCATTTGAATACTAAATTTTCTGATATGCATCCTTATGTTTGTAAGAAATTTTAAAATGTCATTTATTTAATTATTTAGAAGTTAAATTATTTTCAAAATAAAATTTTAAGTAATATGACATTTATTGTGCATCTCTCTTTAATATCAAAAATAAAAACCGTAAATAAAAAATTAACAACAAAATTCAACTAATTTAAGAAAGTGAATGGTCAGTGTTTCAAAATTTCAATAATTCACAATACATTTTTTTGTCAATATTTTTATTTTATTTTCTCATACTTAAAGTTGTGTTCAATAGCAATTTCACATATATAGACGTAAAAGATAAAACAATGAAAGTTATATATTTTTGCGACTGTCATTGTATATTTGAACGGTATATTAAGTTTTAATAAATGTGACAATTTTTTTAAAACTGTTTTATCAAGATACATAATTTTTTGAGAAAATGTTTTTTATTTCTATAGTACATATGGAAGTTAACAATGTACAAAATATTAAAATTGTGTGTATCAATTAAGCTTGTGAAAGATTTTCAAAAAGATTTCATTCTATACCGTTATATTACAACATTCCGTTAAAATCATCCATAATATTTAAAAAGAAACGAGATGATGTATCTAAAAAATAAAATGTAGATCTAAAAATGAGAGGATAATAATTTGTTGATTTTTTATTCATTTATATTTTTATTTGTGCGCTCATTAAAAAATTCAACAAAAAGAATGTTAATATGAGAAATTGATATGTAACAATATTATCTCCTCTTCTCATCTCTCCTTTTATTCTATACGTCAAATAACTTTAATCAAATTAATGATTTTTTAATATGAAAGAAACATAAATCATCTCCAAAACATAATTAAATTACCATACAAATAGATAGTTACAATGACAAATAACAAATCAAAAGTAAGATGAAAATAAAAATTTAAAACGAAAGAACTAATACCATTAAAAACCACACCATTTCAAAAGGTAATGCTGATGAAATAATTGTTTATAGTATGAAAATCTAGACTACATACTTATATATTTTATGATGTGTTTATACTCACAAAATACAAATAAGTATCATTAAGAAATAAAACATAATAACAACAAAAGCAAAAAGTTAAAACTATAGTATTAATGAATAATATTTTGCAACAAAAAGTAAGATATAATTTCTGAAAGAAAAAAATAGTGCAGTGGAAAACCACTTTTACCCATTGTGGTTGCATTAAATACTTGTATTTTACTGTAATTTAGAGTATGAAATTTCTTCAAGTATCACATGATCTTTTTTTACTCCATAGTTAATAACTCTGCTTTGAAAAAAAGGAAAGTTTCGTAAATGGTAAAATTCTAAAAAAGACTCAATTACAAAAGTCATACAAAAACAATTACTACAAAAGCAATTACCAAAAAATCTACATAACAATAATCAATTTTCAGCCATAATGAGAACAGGTTCTTCTACTGGAGTGATGACGCGATCTTGACTATAAATAAACTTCATCTCTTTCAAAAATCAAAAGATCACTAGTCAAATTTGAATAAATGAAAATATTATAGAATGAAAAAAGTTTTAAAAAAATAGTATTTTCATTGAGAAAGAGATGAAATTTACATAAAGAAATAGAAGAAAATTTTTAACTTTTATCACCACTAAGTAGTTAATGGAAGTTATAGGTGTGAGATTTTTTTTTGTGAGAGATGGAAGTTACTTTTTCAAATGATAACCAACAAAAGTTATTAACCACTTAAGATTTTAAATTAAACTATTTTTTTTTGTTGATAAAAAAGATGAAGAGTAATTTTGGAATAAAAATAGGTCACTCCAAAAACTTGTATCCCCTTTATATATACTAGCGTCCAAACGGGCACTCTCGTGCTCGTTTATCCGCTTTTTTATTGTCATTATGCGTTAAAATATAAATCGATATTTTTTTTTTAAATTTTGTGATATATACTCATGTGTCTATTTGTCCATTTTTAACACGCACACTTGTAACATCTACATTACATTACATTCATCAGCCAACAACATCTACATTTGTAGTGTGTAGTGTGTGCCTATTTGTTCATTTGTGATATGTACTCATGTGCCTATTCCTCACGCGCGTCTAAATTTTAAACAAATATTTTTTTTATTAATTTCGATTTAAATTGAAATTATTTGTGTAATAAATTTTGTGATGTGTATTGTTATGTTTGTTTGCTTGTAAAAAATATATTTATCTATATATCTTTTTCATTCAACTTTCTAATCAATTAATCTTTCAAAAAGCATCTTGTAACCTTGACTTTTCCATAGAACTGTAACCTTAGCTTGTTTTTGTTAGACGATGGCTTGGATCTAGAAGGGGGAGTTGAATAGATCCCAATTAAAATCAGTCGGCGCTACCAATTAAAAATTGGTTTTTCAAAATATTTGTTTTCAATTTGCGGAAGCGGCCGTGGAAAAATTACATCTAAGAACGAACTGTTATTAGAAGACCGGATATGCGTCTAGCCTTATGGAAATGATAATGAGCAAAATTTGATTCAACACACTAGTCACACTATCAGTTGATTTTACCACTTATTAGTAGAACTAGCACCATTGATCTATGATGCCCACAAAGTAGGCAAATGAGCTAAGTACACTTTGGTGTAGGCAATTTATCAAACACTTTGTGTGCAATACACTCCAAGTGTGGTTTGGCTTGAGTAAGTTGCTTTAAGTTCCTTGTGCAATATATTGTTGCACTAAAGTTCAAAACAGTAATAAGTACTTACTCAAATCAACCCAAATTATGATATAACTGCTTATACTAAAATCACTTAAATTTTAAGCAAAAACTGAAAGTGCTGAAAAGTAAAGGAGACAAAGATTTGTTGAGGCAGTTCCCCCACCGTCCTCGATTCGAGGTACGCCTGCCCTCAATTCTAATAATAGAATTGAGATCAATATAATAGATATCACCTGTAATGTAGAAATGTTTATACAAGAATTGATAAGCAAAATATACAATCAAGCCCTCTTGATGTTGATGATGCTATCACTTCTTGCTCCTTAATTCGAGTCGAATCAAGTTCTCCGATTGTTGTGAGTAGACCTCCAATTCCAGCCCCTTTGTTGAATAACCTTCCATTCTTCAAACCCTCGGCCCGACTGATCTCACGCACAAACAAATCAAACCCGAAGCACTCTTGAACGCTTCATTGATTTCCGCTACTAGATTGACGAAGACTACCGCTTCTCAATCACCTTCACTCAGCCGAAGTAGGTAGAGATGATCCTTACCAAAAAAACCCCCAAAATCTCCAAATCTTGGCGGCCAAAACCTGCTAGGTTTTATCCAAGAAAAACCTGCCTTCAAAATCAACCCGAACCGAATTTCTGATCACGACTTCGGACCTTATCACCTTGAACAAGATCACAAGCACCCCAAGAATTGTTGTGTGTAATTGTTGTGTTGTGGGTTGTAAAAGATGAAGATTGATGAACTTTGATGGCACCTCTTTCACTTTTCTTGTTTTATGATAATTGACTCAAATTTACAATTGTTGTTGATAACAATGAACAAAGTCTCTATTTATAGTAACCAACCAATCACAAAATTTAACAACTTTTCAAACACAGTGGGAAGACTTCAAAAACAGTACTAACGCGCGAACGGTCGACCATAGCAGGTCTATGCGTCGATGCATAGCCAGCAGATTTGGATAAATTTGAAAGGCCAGAAGTGTGCATCGACCATAGGTCGGCGTGCGATGACCCGTGAGAAAATATAAGCTTCATGCTTCAACCTTGCAGTCGACTCATAGTCTTCATGCGCTAACCCGTGACCATTTGCACAGATGCATGCGCTGACTCAATGGTCAACTCATGACCTGCAATTCTGCAAAATTTGATATTTATGTGGTTCTTTATGCATTTAGTCATAACCACATATCATTCACATATATTATATTGAGTAAAGCACATTAAATGATATAATAAGGATATGGTGGATGGAATATTTGCATTTGTCTTTGTAGAGGTAGAACCGATAATGCCAATTCAACCATGGTTGCAATTTGTCATCATCGAAACTCAATATTGTATGTTGTATGACGGTTTGCCCTCACAGTTTTAAAGACGTGGTAGCATTTTCATTATGTTGTTGCCACTTCAAAATCATTGTTCACTAATTCATACTTTGTATATTCACTTTATCATATTCATTAATAAACTGACAAACCATTAATGATACCTCTGCTACCATGAAATTGAATACACATAAAAGCAAATTTTAAAAGTATCCTTAAGACTTAAACTATCCATTCATTTAAGGATACATATCACATTTATTCGTCAACTATACACCAACACATCAATGCAAAAAAATCCAAAAACATCACATGATTTTTTTGGATCTAGATGCTCTCTCACTTCCTTCTTATATAAGACTTTTCATTTCACTCACTTCCTCCTTATATAAGACTTTCCATTTCACTCAAAATCCAAAAAAAATTAAGTCCATTTTCATCTTCATCTTATGCTTCAACATTTAATTATAGTTTATTCTTTTTCTCTCATTCTTTATAATAAATCAATAATAATAACTTTTTTACCATGAAATTGAAAAGACACAAAATTAAATTGAAAAAGGATTGTTGAGGCAATTTCTCTACAAAGACAATTTCCCCTCGAATAGCGTTCATTGCCACAAAAATTTCACATTACAAAAAGTATAAGTCAATAAATTAAAAGTAACAAAAAACATACGACATATTCAAAACTAAATTGTGCAAACATGTACAAATTTCAACATCAAAACAATCAATTAATATACTTTGACATTAGAAGAACACAACTGATGATAGAAGTTGCAACCATAATATGGAAGACAAAAAAAAAAGAGATGAGAAAAGAATCGGCAGTTCCATAAACCTTGGCAACATGAGTGTTCTTTCTTATAAACTTTCATTTATAAAAAATCATGTATTTGATCTAGAGAGAAAATTATTCATTGAATTTTTGTTTTGCTTTATGAATTTTATGTTCTTATGAAGTTATATTTTTCTCTCTTCGTTATAACTTTCAGATAGTTATTACATATCTCTGGTCTCTTTTCCACAATAACCTTTAGGTGGTTATTGTATGTGGAAGTTACTTAAATTAATGATTTGAATTGTAAAATATGAAGTAAGTGAAGGGTAATTATGGAATAGAAAATAGGTCATACCAAAATTGTGTATTCTCTTTATATATAGTTATAGACTAGCGTGCAAACGGGCACGAGTGCCCGTTTGCACGCTTTTTTATTGTGATTATGCGCTAAAATATAAATTGGTATTTTTTTTATATAAATTTTGTGATATGTACTCATGTGCCTATTTGTCCATTTTTAGCGCGCACACTTGTAAAATAATAAGCAGTATTTTTCAATTTAATTTAATTTTAAATATTTATGTGATTCATACATATTTTTCAAGTATGTTTTATTATAAAATTACTTATACACAGTTATTAGAATTTAAATTAAGTATTCTTCTTCTTTATCTTCACATTTTATTTCTGTTTCATTGGTGCTTTCATCAGCCATGGCCGCTCCACAATACAAAGAGATGCAGGAAGATCTCAGACGCAATACCAAGGAGATGAAGTTGTTTCAGACAGAAATCCTTGAGCGTATGGAACGACTGGAAGTTGGTAACGCATCAAAGTTTGAGGAGATTCACACAGCACTTGATATACTCATCCAACAAACACCGTCGAAGCAACGCCATGGTTCCGAACTCAATAACAGACCTCCATTTCAGGTGAGAAACTTCAAACTAGAGTTCTCTCATTTTGATGGCACTAACGTCCATGAATGGATCTTTCGTGCTGAGCAATTTTTTGGGTATTATGATACTCCTGATCATGATAGATTAACCATCTCATCGGTGCATCTTGATAAAGATGTGGTGCCTTGGTTTCAAATGGTACAACGCTCAAATCCATTTCATTCGTGGCTAGAGTTTACACGTGCGTTAGAGTTGGATTTTGGTCCGTCCATTTATGAATGTCCACGTGCTACCCTGTTTAAGCTCACTCAATCTGGTACTGTGGCTGAATATTATCTGCAATTTACTTCATTAGCTAACAGGGTTTATGGCCTGAGTAACGATGCCCTAATCGATTGTTTCATTAGTGGATTGAATGTTGATATCCGTCGTGATGTATTGATTCACACACCCACCTCCATTGTTAAGGCAGTATCTCTAGCGAAAGTTTATGAGGAAAAGTATACCTCTGTTTCCAAGCCACAAAAACCAAACACAACCAATTCCGTCCCCAACAAACCATTCACCAACAAACCAGAAAATAACCACAAAAATATGGCCCCCATCCTCAATACACCCCCAACCATACCAATGAGTCAATACCAAAAATATCCCAATATTAAGAGAATGTCACCAGCAGAAATGCAAGTGAGAAGAGACAAAGGACTTTGTTATTGGTGTGATGACAAATTCTCTTTCACCCATAAGTGTCCTAATCGACAATTGATGTTATTACAATATGATGACAATGATGCAGACCAGGTGCTCGACAAAATGGTCAAACCACCAGATATAACCTCAAACAACCTTGCAACCAACCAAACTGAACATCACCTATCCTTTAATTCCATGAAAGGGACTAGTAACATGGGCGTGTTGAGATTCTCCGACTTTATTAATCATATTCAGGTGCAAATTCTCATCGACAAAGGTAGCTCGGATAACTTTGTCCAACCAAGAATAGCCAAGTTTCTTAAATTACCAGTGGAACCAACACCAGTTTTTAAAGTATTAGTAGGTAATGGTGAGATCATGACTGCTGAGGGTGTGATACAAAAACTGCCAGTCGTAGTACAAGGACACAAACTAGAAGTGCCAGTGTTCTTACTGCCTGTGGCTGGAGCTGATGTCATATTGGGTGCATCTTTGTTAGCAACATTAGGCCCACATTTTGCTGATTATGCAACATTGACTCTAAAAATTTTTCTAAATGGAAAATTTGTAACCTTGATAGGAGAAATTATTACTACTGCACCTGCTTCAACTTAACTCCATCACTTTAAGAGGCTGCAAACTACGGATGCAATTGCAGAATGTTTTACCATTCAATGGCTGAAATCTCACGAGTGGGAAGATATTTTCAATGAGCTACCTACTGACACTGAGCCAAAAATAGCTGTCTTGTTACACACATACAGAGAGATTTTTCAAGCTCCGTCATTTCTACCGCCGACCAGAGCATATAATCACACTATACCATTATTAGAAGGTTCAAACCCTGTTAAGGTCAAACCTTACAGGTATCCGCATAGTCAGAAAAACCAGATTGAGAACATGGTTCAAGAAATGTTGCAATAAGGAATCACTCAACCCAGTACTAGTCCATTTTCATCACCAATCATTCTGGTGAAAAAGAAGGATGGAACATGGAGATTTTGCACAGACTATCAAGCTCTTAATGCTTTAACCATTAAAGATAGTTTCCCTATTCCGACAGTGGATGAATTGTTAGATGAGCTGTTTGGAGGTAAATATTTTTCTATGTTGGACCTAAGATCAGGCTACCATCAGATATTGGTACATCCAGATGAGAGATACAAGACAGCTTTCAGAACACATCATGGCCATTACGAGTGGTTGGTCATGCCTTTTGGTCTAACAAATGCTCCTGCAACATTTCAAAGTCTAATGAACCACATATTTCAGCATGCCTTAAGAAAATATGTTTTAGTGTTTTTTGATGATATATTGGTCTATAGTACCAATTGGACAGAACACTTAAAGCAATTAGAGGCAGTCCTCAAAGTACTACAAGAGCATACGTTGTTTGTCAAGTTATCTAAATGTGCTTTTGGAGTCAGAGAAATTAATTACATGGGACACATGGTGAACGGAGATGGTGTGCACATGGAGAAAGACAAGGTTCGAGCTGTCTTGGAATGGCCAACTCCTAATAATATAAAACAATTGTGAGGATTTCTAGGCTTGACAGGGTACTATCGAAGATTCATCAAGTCCTATGCTAACTTAGCTGGTCCTTTAACGTAATTTCTGAAGAAAGATAGTTATGAATGGAACCCACAAGTTGAAAAGGCTTTTCAACAATTAAAGTTAGCAATCACTTCTGCCCCTGTGTTGGCCTTACCAAATTTTCAAAAGCCTTTTGTATTGGAGACTGATGCATCAGGTATTGGAATAGGAGCTTTACTCCATCAAGATGGACATCCGGTGGCTTACTTTTCAAAGAAGTTAGTGCCTCGAAATCAGAAAAAGTCTGCTTACTTTAGAGAAATGCTAGCTATCTTAGAAGCCATTGCTAAATTTAGACACTATTTACCGGGTCATAAATTTATAATTCGCACTGATCAGAAAAGCTTGAGGAACTTAATGGATCTGACTTTGCAAACACCAGATCAACAGCAGTGGCTACATAAGTTTCTTGGCTATGACTTCACTATCGAATATAAGCCAGGAAGGGAGAATTTAGCTGCTGATGCCTTGTCCAGAATAATGATGTTAACTTGGTCTGAACCTTGCACAACAATAATTCAACAGATCAAAGTAGCATTACAAACAAATCCAATCTTATTGGATATTATGAACAAATGCAACACTGACAATCAATCGCAACAGCAGTACACAGTCAGGGAAGGATTATTATTTCGGAAGAATAAGATTGTGGTTCCCACTCCATCTAACTTGGTTCGAAAATTACTGCATGAATATCACAATTCACCGATAGGTGGTCATGGTGGCATCACCCGAACAACTGCTAGAATTAAAGCCCAATTTTACTGGCCAACACTGCAGAAAGATATTAAAGAATTTGTTCAGACTTGCTCGATATGTCAACAAGCTAAGGTGGCTAACACATTGCCTGCGGGGTTACTCCAACCTCTTCCGATACCCTCACAAGTGTGGGAGGATATAGCCATGGACTTTATTACGGGACTGCCTCCTTCACATGGCTATACTACTATTATGGTAGTGGTGGATCGTTTGACAAAATATGCTCATTTTATGGCTATGAAATCTGATTACACTAGTAAGTTAGTAGCAGAAGCCTTTATGAACAACATCGTCAAACTACACGGTATGCCTAAATCTATTGTGTCAGATAGAAACAAGGTTTTCACTAGTGCTTTTTGGCAACACCTCTTCAAATTACAAGGCACAACACTAGCCATGAGCAGTGCCTACCACCCTCAGTCGGACGGCCAGACGGAAGTACTCAACAAAGGCTTGGAATTGTTTTTGAGATGTTTTACATTCAACAATCCCAAATCGTGGTTTAAGGCGTTAACATGGGCTGAGTACTGGTACAATACGACTTTGCAAACGAGTATAGGCATGACTCCTTTCAAAGCTTTATATGGAAGAGACCCTCCTACATTGACAAGATATGTGTCTCAGGCTTTTGATCCTTCAACACTTCAAGAGGAGTTGATGGAGAGGGATAGAATCCTACAACAGCTGAAAGATAATTTGGAGAAAGCTCAGCAATATATGAAAAAGCAGGTAGACAGACATAGAAGAGATGCCCATCTACAGGTAGGAGACTTGGTCTTAGTGAAATTGCAGCCTTATAGACAGCAATCTATAGCATTGAGAAAGAATAATAAACTGGGAATGAGATATTTTAGGCCTTTTGAAGTCTTAGACAAGGCAGGAGAAGTTGCTTATAAGCTGAAGTTGCCGGACCATGCTAAGATTCATCCAGTTTTCCACGTATCTCAATTGAAGCCTTTTAAGGGTGTTCCTCAAGATCAATACATGCCACTACCTCTTACTATGACTGATACAGGCCCCATCATTTGGCCGATAGAGATTTTATAAGTTAGGACGATCACTAAAGGGTTACAAAGAGTTCAACAAGTTCTGGTTCAATGGGATCAGCAGCCTAGATCGGAAGCTACGTGGGAGGACATAGCTAGCTTACAACAGAAGTTTCCTCTTTTCAACCTTGAGGACAAGGTTGATTTTAAAGGGGAGGGTATTGTAATGAAAACAAATGAGGCTCAGCTTCTAGAAAGGAATGAGTCATCAGTTATGCAAGAGGGACCACATGAAGTGAGTGGAGGGAATAATTTCGTTAAGATACGCAGAAGTGGGAGAGCACGCACTGAAAACGTGACGTTGAAGGACTATGTGATAGCATGAGAATATAAGGCTTGTGTGAGGGGTAGTGTGGGGTTATGTGTGATTTGTGAAATTTCTGCTATTCTCTCCCTCTCAACTTTGTATCAGCATTTTTCAATCAATATATATATATATATATATATATATATATATATATATATATATATATATATATATATATATATATATATATATATATATATATATATATATATATATATATATATATATATATATATATATATATATATATATATATATATATATATATATATATATATATATATATATATATATATATATATATATATATATATATATATATATATATATATATATATTTCTTCTTTATCTTCACATTTTATTACTGTTTTAAACTCACATTACATAACATATAACTATATATGAAACAACAATTTTAATTATATATGAAACAATGATTTAAGATATTGTATTTGTTGTGATTTTTGTTTGAATATAAAAGTGGCAAACACAATTGGTGATATCATATTCTTATTATTTGCAACAAAATACTCTTATTGTTTGCAAAAGAACAAAAGTAAAATAACAAAAAATAAAGGAAAGATAAATTTAAAGATGAAATCGGAACAAAGTGGTAGAAAAAGAGTTATAAACAAATACAATAAAGATACAACACTGAATCTCATTTATTTGTTATAATAGTTTTGAATAACTTCACAATTGATTGTGTTGTGACTCACATAAGTATATATATACATGATTGAGTTTGTATTTTTTCTTAATTGCTCGATAGTTATGTACAAAATATTTGAACTGACAACACGATACAAATATTCTATTGTTAGTTTAGATGAAGAAAATATAACCACGTGAAGAATCAAGTTTAAATAAAGAAATCAAGAAAATCAATTTTTCTTCTGTTCCATATAAAACATATAAATCTGAAATATAAAAATAACAATTAACACTAAAAAAATATTTTAAAAAAAGAAGATAGGGAAACAGTTTCTACCATCGAATGGATGCTATTGTATTGCAACAATTTATTTATCTTTTGATTTTTTCTTAACGCATCTATTGCAGAAAAAATTACGCATTTCATTTCTCCGATTCATTTACGTTATAGGAGAATATTTCCATTATCTAAGCAAAAATGGTTAAACATTGAAAAATAATAATAACGAACCATTGAAAAGGGAAAAAAACACTCATTCAAAATCAAATATTACAGTGAAATAAAGAAAAAGTAAAATAAATAAAAAATAGAAGGGAAGGTGGAAGAAAATGTGTTCCCATTTTGTGTGAGAAAACATAACTAATATTTATGCATCTACATGAATATAGCAAATAAGTAAATGAACTCACAATCTCAACAACAACAATACAAATTGGAAGCAAATTGATCAATAATCAAACAAAAACAAAACTTGCACACACCAAAAATAATATGTTAAAAGTTACAAAATTAAGAGATAAATTTAAAATTTAATTGAAAAAATTTGTTTCAACATCAAAACAGTCAATTAAAAAACTTGAAATTAAAGAGACAAAATGATGAGAGAGAGAGAGAGAAAATTATCGATTAAATCTTTATTTTCTTTTATGAAGTTTATATTCTTATAAAGTTATATTTTTCTCTCTTCTTTATAACTTTCAGATAGTTATTGCATGTCTCTAGTCTCTCTTTCAAAATAACTCCTAGGCGATTATTGTATGTGTAGGTTATTTAAATTAAGACTTTGAATTGTAAAATATGAAGTAAGTGAAGGGTAATTAAGAAATAGAAAATAGGTCATACCAAAATGGTGTATCCCCTTTATATATAGACTAGCGTCCAAACGGGCACTCTCGTGCCCGTTTGTCCGTTTTTTTATTGTGATTATGCGTTAAAATATAAATCGATATTTTTTTTAAATTATGATATATACTCATGTGTCTATTTGTCCATTTTTAACACACACACTTGTAACATCTACATTATATTACATTCATCAGCCAATAACATCTACATTTGTAGTGTGTAGTGTGTGTCTATTTGTCCATTTGTGATATGTACTCATGTGCCTATTCCTCACGCGCGTCTAAATTTTAAAGATATTTTTTTATTAACTTCGATTTAAAATGAAATTATTTGTGTAATAAATTTTGTGATGTGTATTGTTATGTTTGTTTGCTCTTAAAAAGCATCTTGTAACCTTAACTTTTCCATAGAACTGTAACCTTAACTTATTTTAAAGACGTGGTAGCATTTTCATTATGTTGTTGCCACTTCAAAATTATTGTTCACTAATTCATACTTTGTATATTCACTTTATCATATTCATTAATAAACTGACAAACCATTAATGATACCTCTTATACCATGAAATTGAATACACATAGAAGCAAAATTTAAAAGTATCCTTAAGACTTAAACTATCTATTCATTTAAGGATACATATCACATTCATTCGTTAACTATACACCAACACAGCAATGCAAAAAAATAATCCAAAAACATCACATGATTTTTCTGGATCTAGATGCTCTCTCACTTCCTCCTTATATAAGACTTTTCATTTCACTCACTTCCTCCTTATATAAGACTTTCCATTTCACTCAAAATCCAAAAAAAATTAAGTCCATTTTTATCTTCATCCTATGTTTCAACATTTAATTATAGTTTATTCTTTTTCTCTCATTCTTTATGATAAATCAATAATAATAACTTTGTTACCATGAAATTGAAAAGACACAAAATTAAATTGAAAAAGTATTGTTGAGACAATTTCTCTACAAAGACAATTTTCTCTCGAGTAGCTTTCATTGCCACAAAAATTTCACATTACAAAAAGTATAAGTCAATAAATTAAAAGTAGCAAAAAACATACGACATATTCAAAACTAAATTGTGCAAACATGTACAAATTTCAACATCAAAACAATCAATTAATATACTTTGACATTAGAAGAACAAAACTGATGATAGAAGTTGCAACTATAATATGGAAGATAAAAAAAAGAGATGAGAGAAGAATCGACAGTTCCATAAACCTTGACAACATGAGTGTTCTTTCTTATAAATTTTCATTTATAAAAAATCATATATTTGATCTAGAGAGAAAATTATTCATTGAATTTTTGTTTTGCTTTATGAAGTTTATGTTCTTATGAAGTTATATTTTTCTTTCTTCGTTATAACTTTCAGATAGTTATTACATATCTTTGGTCTCTTTTTCACAATAACCTTTAGGTGGCTATTGTATGTGGAAGTTACTTATATTAATGATTTGAATTGTAAATATGAAGTAAGTGAAGGGTAATTATGGAATAGAAAATAGGCCATACCAAAATTGTGTATTCTCTTTATATATAGTTATAGATATAGATAATTAGAGTCTACACTAAAAAATTTACATAAACCCTAAATTTGCATATAACCAGATATTGCCCTATGAAATTCGTAAGCCCAAAATTAGAAAGAAATGAACTAACCTTTTGATAAATACTCTTTGAATCGTATTCAATCCTTCGTGTCAGCAACAATCCTTTGTGCCCTCAATGCGTCGCTTCAATCCCTTGCACTTACCCTAATATACCTACAATCCTTTGATATTATGGGTAATGAAAAGCAAGTTCCACTTGAATTTGTTTTAACACGTCTTATATTCACGTCAACAATCCTTATATGAAGTATTTATATGATAAAATATGTGATGATTCTCTCTCTTTCAATTATTCACTTTTTATATTGTGTAAAATAATCAACTGAATCATTCACTTTAAGAAGGAGAGTATTAAAATGACATTTAGGCAACAAACAATTATAAACACATATTTATTGATATAACAAAGACAAACATAAATTATAGAGGACATAATTATTATGTAAATAAAATGATATCATTATGTTTTTGGTTTCTATTTTTCCTTTTGTTAATGAAATCAAAACAAAAAATGATTGCACAAATGAAAAAGATTTGATAAGAATCATAATTTTTGGATCTTCAAGTAGAAAATACAAAGCTATCATCAAAAATCAAATAGAAAACATTATTAAAACAAAAAGCCTTTTATAATAACATTAACACAAACTTTTGTAAGTTTAGAGAGTGTCCATAATTTAGACTACTATTAGTATTTAGCATGAAAGAAAGGTATTACGAACAACATATAAAATCATTTTTAACTTTCAATTTTATAGAAAAATTGGAGAAGAACATAAATATCAAAATTATGTAAATAAAATAGTAGAAGAGTAAAAGGAATAGATGAAATTTAGGATGAACTAATTTCTTATAAATATAATGAACAAATCCTTCTTTTAACGTAGATCATCGTAAATATCTATTAATAGAGTTTGATACAACATGGTTCCAAATGTTATATATGTAAAGCAATAGAAAAAATATAATGCATGCATTATAATTTAAAGATGGAATTGAATAAAGTGTTTGCATTATAATTTAGATGAAATTGAATAATTAAAACACTAAGGATATATTTAAATTTTATCTTTAGTTGGTGTACAACCTGCAAATATAAAAAACACTCATAAGAACAAAATAAAGAAGTTGTGAAAATATGGAAGATGTATTCTTTCATCTGACATAGCCCCTCATTTTTATGATGGTGTGTGTGAACCGCTGTTGTGATTCTGTCAAACACACTTTAATACCCTCTAAATAATAAAAGTGAATTAAAAATTAATTGCATAGAAGTTATATAACTATGTAATAATTTTGTGATGGTGGTTTTAACCCACGATGAAAATAAAATTAGACATCAAAGTTAAAATAGTTTGTCTCTTATTACATTCACATAAGGATAATATTCAGAGAGAGAAGATACTTTGTCAAGTACTATATGAATCAATCGAGTGACTAAAAGTTAAATTGAAAGAATTAAAAGACTATAGTGAAAAGAAAATATTAGAGAGAAGTTATATAATTAGATATATGGTGTTTTTCTTCTTTTATTCTCCGTCAAACTTTTCCTTTTTGTCTGTTGTGTTCATCATATAAGAACAAATATGCATCTTTGAATTGTGGTATGTATGTGTGTAATGGAAATTTGAAAGCAAATAAAAATAGTAACTATTTGACTACTCAACTGCTCCACTCATGTTTTCTTTGGTGGGAAAAGAGAAGTTACTTGAGGATAATTTTGGAAGAAAAAATGGCCACACCAAAAACACATATCCTCTTTATATATAGTTATAAATAACATTCTCTCTTAAAATTGTTACAGTTATTTCTTACTCTAAAATTGTTACAGTTACAGATGAACTTATTTAGTATATTACAATTATTTCTAAATACTCTCTTAAATGAATTTCTTCAAAGCTACAATTATTTAGCATATATGCAAGCTCTCAATTTCTAAATAACAATTTTATTTTTTTCTTAACACTTGAATAAATAATATACAACCAACTGTTTACTCAAATGAAGATTAAAAAAAACTGTTGATGAATAGTTCACATAATTTAAAAACCAATGGCTAGCAGTTACAAAAGCATCATAACCGACAAATACATCAAACATTCTAAAAAAATTAACTGCAATAGAAAATGAATTTTTTTTTGATAACCGAAGCCACTTAAATTATAACTCCTGTATCTCATTGATATAAATATAAATGAACTTTTCTCTAGCAATTTAATGTTTACCTAGCAATTATAAGAGGTTGGTGTATAAATAACTTATAAGAGGTTGTATAGCGCATTTGGGTTTACATAACTTAAAGGCGTGATAACCAAACTAATTATAAAACGAAAGAAAAACCTCTATTTCTCTTAATCCATAAACACACTCTCTTAATTTTCATATTAACTTTTCTTCATCATTTCTATTGGATTTCATTTTTTTTTAATGTTTATGTTGGAATATTCACCCATCCAATTCACAATACTCTAACAAAATAAATAAATAAAGATAAACCTAAACATGCTTAATAAATTCATTCAATTAAATTTAAAAAAAATACCTGGCAAAAAATGAATTCTCTTGATAATGAAAGTAACTTGGCAAAGTGAATGTGAAATATTTGTGAATTCAAACATAACCATCGCATTCCGTCAATTCAAACATAACCGTAAGGAAGATGAATATAGTTAATTATCATTTGGGTATAATTTCGTTGCTAAAAATAAATACAATTTAATAGTAAATATATAAGAATTTTAAATCAGACAAACAAATTTAAAGATGAAACTGTATGGTTTGTAGTAGAGTATTGGTTGTATAAAAAATGAGGCACCAATTTTTATTTATTATTAATTGAAACTGGCAAAATAGGATGTCAAATGGCATAGGAAATGTAGTTACCATATGAAAGATAAATGAGGGTCTTGATCTAGACTTATTATTAACACAATTCATTAACACGGGCAAAGTAAAAAAAATAATATCAGAATGAGTTTGTTGAGAGCCTTGATCTAGACTACTTAATACATTTATTCCATAGTATTTCAAACAAAGGTACCTGTGAAGATTGAATTCTCTTGATAAATTATAGATAAAGTAATAGATCAATTATTTGTGCTCCAATAATGGAGGTATGCACGGTTTGACAAAGAAAGAGAGTGAGGGATATGATTAATTTGCAAATAGCTTGACAAATTGAGAGAAATAGTTTGTAAATGGCTTGGAGAGAGACTCACTTTGCATAGAGGAGTTAGTATGAACGTTAATAATAGGAAGGACTATTGGAAATAGTGAGAAGTTATTTTTTACCGTTATTATTTAGTATTATTAAATAAATCATGTGAGAAATTAAGCATTAAGGTAAAGGGTAAATATGAAATAAAAATATGAAATTAAGCATTAATGAAGGGTAATTTCGGAACAAAAATAGGCCACACTAAAAAGTTGTATCCCCTTTATATATATTTGTTGAGAGCCTTGATCTAGACTACTTAATACATTTATTCCATAGTATTTCAAACAAAGGTACCTGTGAAGATTGAATTCTCTTGATAAATTATAGATAAAGTAATAGATCAATTATTTATGCTCCAATAATGGAGGTATGCACGGTTTGACAAAGAAAGAGAGTGAGGGATATGATTAATTTGCAAATAGCTTGACAAATTGAGAGAAATAGTTTGTAAATGGCTTGGAGAGAGACTCACTTTGCATAGAGGAGTTAGTATGAACGTTAATAATAGGAAGGACTATTGGAAATAGTGGGAAGTTATTTTTTACTGTTATTATTTAGTATTATTAAATAAATCATGTGAGAAATTAAGCATTAAGGTAAAGGGTAAATATGGAATAAAAATATGAAATTAAGCATTAATGAAGGGTAATTTCGGAACAAAAATAGGCCACACTAAAAAGTTGTATCCCCTTTATATATATTTGTTGAGAGCCTTGATCTAGACTACTTAATACATTTATTCCATGGTATTTCAAACAAAGGTACCTGTGAAGATTGAATTCTCTTGATAAATTATAGATAAAGTAATAGATCAATTATTTGTGCTCCAATAATGGAGGTATGCACGGTTTGACAAAGAAAGAGAGTGAGGGATATGATTAATTTGCAAATAGCTTGATAAATTGAGAGAAATAGTTTGTAAATGGATTGGAGAGAGACTCACTTTGCATAGAGGAGTTAGTATGAACGTTAATAATAGGAAGGACTATTCACTAGTGCAGAAATGACTTTTTACATCGGGCGAAATTGACTTTTTACATCGGGTCTTAGTCCGATGTAAAGCCAGGTGATGTAGTAAATCAAAGACATTTTACATCGGTTCTGTGGCCCGATGTAAGAAATACACCAATCACATCGGTTAAATATTTAGGTCTGATGTGGAAAAAAATTTATAACTGTAAATTTTAATTATAAAAGGGTGTTTTTACATCGGTTGTAGGGAAAACCGATGTAAAAGGTGGGTATTTTACATCGGTTGCGTGCCAAAATCGATGTAAAAAGTACTGGTGGAAAAAAAAATTCCATGCTGACACTTTTTACATCGGTTTGTTGGTTCACCCGATGTGACAAACCAAATACCTATAAAACTCATAATAGAAACTATAAACATAAAGTAACCCACAAAAACCAAAATTCAGAGAGATACATACTGCTTTGGCAGGTGCTTCTGCAGCTGGAGCAACACCACTTCCTGTAAACTTCACACCTTGAGCTTTTCCAGAGATACTAAAAAGTTTCAATTGAATTTAGGTTAATTTTAATGCAAAAAATTTCTCTTATCAATATTGTCATATGTGGTTGGATATATTATAATGTGTAAAAGTAAAACAAAAGCGTATTGAAAAAGTTTTGTTACTTTATTAACAGAAATTCGACACATAGAAAGAACCATAGATGCATCAAGGTAGGGGTCATTCCTTTATAACAGAAAAAGTGAAAGTAACAGAGTCTAGCAGCTACACTTTCATACCATTCAAATTCATACCTAGCAGCAAGACTTGAAGACACAGTAGGAAGGATGAATGGCGACGGCGCAAGCACGGTAGGAGGGATGAACGGTGAAAGGAAGAGATGAACGTCGACAGCGACGGCGTGAGCACGGAGGAAAGGGGGGGGGGGGGGGGGGAGGAACAGCGACAGTGACGGCGCGAGCACGGAGGAGAGGGGAGGAAGGAACGACAACGGTGACAGTGGGGAGGGAGGAAAGGCGACGAGCTGTCGTGGGTGGGCGGGAGGGAGAAATAAGGGTTCGTTGTCGTGGGAGGGTGATAGGAAATGAAGTTAGGAAATGTACTGTGTAGGTTTTGCTTACATACCGATGGAAATGAAGTTAGGAAATGAAGTTAGTTTTTACATCGGTGGAATTTCCAACCAATTTAAAATCTATGGGCCAATGAACATTTTACATCGGTGGGATACTACACCCGATGTAAAATCTATGTTTTTTGTTTTTACTTTTTGGGAGCTTTTTAAATCGGTTGGTAACGTGCCCGATTTAAAAACCCTTTAAATAATTTTTTTCAATTTTTGTAATATTGTTTTTTACATCGGTTGCAAATATAACTGATTTAAAAACCCTTTAAATAAATTTTTTCCAATTTGTTGGGGGCTTTATAAATCGGTTAGTACTGTACCCGATTTAAAAACCCTTTAAATAAATTTTTTCCAATTTGTTGAGGGCTTTTTAAATCAGTTAGTACTGTACCCGATTTAAAAACCCTTTAAATAATTTTTTTTCAATTTTTTTTAATATTATTTTTTAAATTGGTTGGAACTATACCCGATTTAAAAATCCTTTAAATAATTTTTTTCAATTTTTATAACATTGTTTTTTAAATCGGTTGGTAATATGCCCGATTTAAAAACCGTTTTAATAATTTTTTTCAATTTTTTACATCGGTGGATTAATTGACCCAATGTAAAAGATCTTATAAATATTTTTTTATTATTTACGAAACTGCCACCGTGTTTATAATTTCACATTTTACATCGCTTTGAGTGAATACCCGATGTAAAAACATTTTCCCAAAAGTCTTTTTTCTAGTAGTGATTGGAAATAGTGGGAAGTTATTTTTTACCGTTATTATTTAGTATTATTAAATAAATCACGTGAGAAATTAAGCATTAAGGTAAAGGGTAAATATGGAATAAAAATATGAAATTAAGCATTAATGAAGGGTAATTTCGGAACAAAAATAGGCCACACTAAAAAGTTGTATCCCCTTTATATATATTTGTTGAGAGCCTTGATCTAGACTACTTAATACATTTATTCCATAGTATTTCAAACAAAGGTACCTGTGAAGATTGAATTCTCTTGATAAATTATAGATAAAGTAATAGATCAATTATTTGTGCTCCAATAATGGAGGTATGCACGGTTTGACAAAGAAATAGAGTGAGGGATATGATTAATTTGCAAATAGCTTGACAAATTGAGAGAAATAGTTTGTAAATGGCTTGGAGAGAGACTCACTTTGCATAAAGGAGTTAGTATGAACGTTAATAATAGGAAGGACTATTGGAAATAGTGAGAAGTTATTTTTTACCGTTATTATTTAGTATTATTAAATAAATCATGTGAGAAATTAAGCATTAAGGTAAAGGGTAAATATGGAATAAAAATATGAAATTAAGCATTAATGAAGGGTAATTTCAGAACAAAAATAGGCCACACTAAAAAGTTGTATCCCCTTTATATATATTTGTTGAGAGCCTTGATCTAGACTACATAATACATTTATTCCATAGTATTTCAAACAAAGGTACCTGCGAAGATTGAATTCTCTTGATAAATTATAGATAAAGTAATAGATCAATTATTTGTGCTCCAATAATGGAGGTATGCACGGTTTGACAAAGAAAGAGAGTGAGGGATATGATTAATTTGCAAATAGCTTGACAAATTGAGAGAAATAGTTTGTAAATGGCTTGGAGAGAGACTCACTTTGCATTGAGGAGTTAGTATGAACGTTAATAATAGGAAGGACTATTGGAAATAGTGGGAAGTTATTTTTTACCGTTATTATTTAGTATTATTAAATAAATCACGTGAGAAATTAAACATTAAGGTAAAGGGTAAATATGGAATAAAAATATGAAATTAAGCATTAATGAAGGGTAATTTCGAAACAAAAATAGGCCACACTAAAAAGTTGTATCCCCTTTATATATATTTGTTGAGAGCCTTGATCTAGACTACTTAATACATTTATTCCATAGTATTTCAAACAAAGGTACCTGTGAAGATTGAATTCTCTTGATAAATTATAGATAAAGTAATAGATCAATTATTTGTGCTCCAATAATGGAGGTATGCACGGTTTGACAAAGAAAGAGAGTGAGGGATATGATTAATTTGCAAATAGCTTGACAAATTGAGAGAAATAGTTTGTAAATGGCTTGGAGAGAGACTCACTTTGCATAGAGGAGTTAGTATGAACGTTAATAATAGGAAGGACTATTGGAAATAGTGGGAAGTTATTTTTTACCGTTATTATTTAGTATTATTAAATAAATCACGTGAGAAATTAAGCATTAAGGTAAAGGGTAAATATGGAATAAAAATATGAAATTAAGCATTAATGAAGGGTAATTTCGGAACAAAAATAGGCCACACTAAAAAGTTGTATCCCCTTTATATATATTTGTTGAGAGCCTTTATCTAGACTACTTAATACATTTATTCCATAGTATTTCAAACAAAGGTACCTGTGAAGATTGAATTCTCTTGATAAATTATAGATAAAGTAATAGATCAATTATTTGTGCTCCAATAATGGAGGTATGCACGGTTTGACAAAGAAATAGAGTGAGGGATATGATTAATTTGCAAATAGCTTGACAAATTGAGAGAAATAGTTTGTAAATGGCTTGGAGAGAGACTCACTTTGCATAAAGGAGTTAGTATGAACGTTAATAATAGGAAGGACTATTGGAAATAGTGAGAAGTTATTTTTTACCGTTATTATTTAGTATTATTAAATAAATCATGTGAGAAATTAAGCATTAAGGTAAAGGGTAAATATGGAATAAAAATATGAAATTAAGCATTAATGAAGGGTAATTTCAGAACAAAAATAGGCCACACTAAAAAGTTGTATCCCCTTTATATATATTTGTTGAGAGCCTTGATCTAGACTACTTAATACATTTATTCCATAGTATTTCAAACAAAGGTACCTGTGAAGATTGAATTCTCTTGATAAATTATAGATAAAGTAATAGATCAATTATTTGTGCTCCAATAATGGAGGTATGCACGGTTTGACAAAGAAAGAGAGTGAGGGATATGATTAATTTGCAAATAGCTTGACAAATTGAGAGAAATAGTTTGTAAATGGCTTGGAGAGAGACTCACTTTGCATAGAGGAGTTAGTATGAACGTTAATAATAGGAAGGACTATTGGAAATAGTGGGAAGTTATTTTTTACCGTTATTATTTAGTATTATTAAATAAATCACGTGAGAAATTAAACATTAAGGTAAAGGGTAAATATGGAATGAAAATATGAAATTAAGCATTAATGAAGGGTAATTTCGGAACAAAAATAGGCCACACTAAAAAGTTGTATCCCCTTTATATATATTTGTTGAGAGCCTTGATCTAGACTACTTAATACATTTATTCCATAGTATTTCAAACAAAGGTACCTGTGAAGATTGAATTCTCTTGATAAATTATAGATAAAGTAATAGATCAATTATTTATGCTCCAATAATGGAGGTATGCACGGTTTGACAAAGAAAGAGAGTGAGGGATATGATTAATTTGCAAATAGCTTGACAAATTGAGAGAAATAGTTTGTAAATGGCTTGGAGAGAGACTCACTTTGCATAGAGGAGTTAGTATGAACGTTAATAATAGGAAGGACTATTGGAAATAGTGAGAAGTTATTTTTTACCGTTATTATTTAGTATTATTAAATAAATCACGTGAGAAATTAAGCATTAAGGTAAAGGGTAAATATGGAATAAAAATATGAAATTAAGCATTAATGAAGGGTAATTTCGGAACAAAAATAGGCCACACTAAAAAGTTGTATCCCCTTTATATATATTTGTTGAGAGCCTTGATCTAGACTACTTAATACATTTATTCCATAGTATTTCAAACAAAGGTACCTGTGAAGATTGAATTCTCTTGATAAATTATAGATAAAGTAATAGATCAATTATTTGTGCTCCAATAATGGAGGTATGCACGGTTTGACAAAGAAATAGAGTGAGGGATATGATTAATTTGCAAATAGCTTGACAAATTGAGAGAAATAGTTTGTAAATGGCTTGGAGAGAGACTCACTTTGCATAAAAGAGTTAGTATGAACGTTAATAATAGGAAGGACTATTGGAAATAGTGGGAAGTTATTTTTTACCGTTATTATTTAGTATTATTAAATAAATCACGTGAGAAATTAAACATTAAGGTAAAGGGTAAATATGGAATGAAAATATGAAATTAAGCATTAATGAAGGGTAATTTCGGAACAAAAATAGGCCACACTAAAAAGTTGTATCCCCTTTATATATATTTGTTGAGAGCCTTGATCTAGACTACTTAATACATTTATTCCATAGTATTTCAAACAAAGGTACCTGTGAAGATTGAATTCTCTTGATAAATTATAGATAAAGTAATAGATCAATTATTTATGCTCCAATAATGGAGGTATGCACGGTTTGACAAAGAAAGAGAGTGAGGGATATGATTAATTTGCAAATAGCTTGACAAATTGAGAGAAATAGTTTGTAAATGGCTTGGAGAGAGACTCACTTTGCATAGAGGAGTTAGTATGAACGTTAATAATAGGAAGGACTATTGGAAATAGTGAGAAGTTATTTTTTACCGTTATTATTTAGTATTATTAAATAAATCACGTGAGAAATTAAGCATTAAGGTAAAGGGTAAATATGGAATAAAAATATGAAATTAAGCATTAATGAAGGGTAATTTCGGAACAAAAATAGGCCACACTAAAAAGTTGTATCCCCTTTATATATATTTGTTGAGAGCCTTGATCTAGACTACTTAATACATTTATTCCATAGTATTTCAAACAAAGGTACCTGTGAAGATTGAATTCTCTTGATAAATTATAGATAAAGTAATAGATCAATTATTTGTGCTCCAATAATGGAGGTATGCACGGTTTGACAAAGAAATAGAGTGAGGGATATGATTAATTTGCAAATAGCTTGACAAATTGAGAGAAATAGTTTGTAAATGGCTTGGAGAGAGACTCACTTTGCATAAAGGAGTTAGTATGAACGTTAATAATAGGAAGGACTATTGGAAATAGTGAGAAGTTATTTTTTACCGTTATTATTTAGTATTATTAAATAAATCATGTGAGAAATTAAGCATTAAGGTAAAGGGTAAATATGGAATAAAAATATGAAATTAAGCATTAATGAAGGGTAATTTCAGAACAAAAATAGGCCACACTAAAAAGTTGTATCCCCTTTATATATATTTGTTGAGAGCCTTGATCTAGACTACTTAATACATTTATTCCATAGTATTTCAAACAAAGGTACCTGTGAAGATTGAATTCTCTTGATAAATTATAGATAAAGTAATAGATCAATTATTTGTGCTCCAATAATGGAGGTATGCACGGTTTGACAAAGAAAGAGAGTGAGGGATATGATTAATTTGCAAATAGCTTGACAAATTGAGAGAAATAGTTTGTAAATGGCTTGGAGAGAGACTCACTTTGCATAGAGGAGTTAGTATGAACGTTAATAATAGGAAGGACTATTGGAAATAGTGGGAAGTTATTTTTTACCGTTATTATTTAGTATTATTAAATAAATCACGTGAGAAATTAAACATTAAGGTAAAGGGTAAATATGGAATAAAAATATGAAATTAAGCATTAATGAAGGGTAATTTCGGAACAAAAATAGGCCACACTAAAAAGTTGTATCCCCTTTATATATATATATTTGTTGAGAGCCTTGATCTAGACTACTTAATACATTTATTCCATAGTATTTCAAACAAAGGTACCTGTGAAGATTGAATTCTCTTGATAAATTATAGATAAAGTAATAGATCAATTATTTGTGCTCCAATAATGGAGGTATGCACGGTTTGACAAAGAAAGAGAGTGAGGGATATGATTAATTTGCAAATAGCTTGACAAATTGAGAGAAATAGTTTGTAAATGGCTTGGAGAGAGACTCACTTTGCATAGAGGAGTTAGTATGAACGTTAATAATAGGAAGGACTATTGGAAATAGTGGGAAGTTATTTTTTACCGTTATTATTTAGTATTATTAAATAAATCACGTGAGAAATTAAACATTAAGGTAAAGGGTAAATATGGAATAAAAATATGAAATTAAGCATTAATGAAGGGTAATTTCGGAACAAAAATAGGCCACACTAAAAAGTTGTATCCCCTTTATATATATTTGTTGAGAGCCTTGATCTAGACTACTTAATACATTTATTCCATAGTATTTCAAACAAAGGTACCTGTGAAGATTGAATTCTCTTGATAAATTATAGATAAAGTAATAGATCAATTATTTGTGCTCCAATAATGGAGGTATGCACGGTTTGACAAAGAAAGAGAGTGAGGGATATGATTAATTTGCAAATAGCTTGACAAATTGAGAGAAATAGATTGTAAATGGCTTGGAGAGAGACTCACTTTGCATAGAGGAGTTAGTATGAACGTTAATAATAGGAAGGACTATTGGAAATAGTGGGAAGTTATTTTTTACCGTTATTATTTAGTATTATTAAATAAATCACGTGAGAAATTAAGCATTAAGGTAAAGGGTAAATATGGAATAAAAATATGAAATTAAGCATTAATGAAGGGTAATTTCGGAACAAAAATAGGCCACACTAAAAAGTTGTATCCCCTTTATATATATTTGTTGAGAGCCTTTATCTAGACTACTTAATACATTTATTCCATAGTATTTCAAACAAAGGTACCTGTGAAGATTGAATTCTCTTGATAAATTATAGATAAAGTAATAGATCAATTATTTGTGCTCCAATAATGGAGGTATGCACGGTTTGACAAAGAAATAGAGTGAGAGATATGATTAATTTGCAAATAGCTTGACAAATTGAGAGAAATAGTTTGTAAATGGCTTGGAGAGAGACTCACTTTGCATAAAGGAGTTAGTATGAACGTTAATAATAGGAAGGACTATTGGAAATAGTGAGAAGTTATTTTTTACCGTTATTATTTAGTATTATTAAATAAATCATGTGAGAAATTAAGCATTAAGGTAAAGGGTAAATACGGAATAAAAATATGAAATTAAGCATTAATGAAGGGTAATTTCAGAACAAAAATAGGCCACACTAAAAAGTTGTATCCCCTTTATATATATTTGTTGAGAGCCTTGATCTAGACTACTTAATACATTTATTCCATAGTATTTCAAACAAAGGTACCTGTGAAGATTGAATTCTCTTGATAAATTATAGATAAAGTAATAGATCAATTATTTGTGCTCCAATAATGGAGGTATGCACGGTTTGACAAAGAAAGAGAGTGAGGGATATGATTAATTTGCAAATAGCTTGACAAATTGAGAGAAATAGTTTGTAAATGGCTTGGAGAGAGACTCACTTTGCATAGAGGAGTTAGTATGAACGTTAATAATAGGAAGGACAATTGGAAATAGTGGGAAGTTATTTTTTACCGTTATTATTTAGTATTATTAAATAAATCACGTGAGAAATTAAACATTAAGGTAAAGGGTAAATATGGAATGAAAATATGAAATTAAGCATTAATGAAGGGTAATTTCGGAACAAAAATAGGCCACACTAAAAAGTTGTATCCCCTTTATATATATTTGTTGAGAGCCTTGATCTAGACTACTTAATACATTTATTCCATAGTATTTCAAACAAAGGTACCTGTGAAGATTGAATTCTCTTGATAAATTATAGATAAAGTAATAGATCAATTATTTATGCTCCAATAATGGAGGTATGCACGGTTTGACAAAGAAAGAGAGTGAGGGATATGATTAATTTGCAAATAGCTTGACAAATTGAGAGAAATAGTTTGTAAATGGCTTGGAGAGAGACTCACTTTGCATAGAGGAGTTAGTATGAACGTTAATAATAGGAAGGACTATTGGAAATAGTGAGAAGTTATTTTTTACCGTTATTATTTAGTATTATTAAATAAATCATGTGAGAAATTAAGCATTAAGGTAAAGGGTAAATATGGAATAAAAATATGAAATTAAGCATTAATGAAGGGTAATTTCGGAACAAAAATAGGCCACACTAAAAAGTTGTATCCCCTTTATATATATTTGTTGAGAGCCTTGATCTAGACTACATAATACATTTATTCCATAGTATTTCAAACAAAGGTACCTGCGAAGATTGAATTCTCTTGATAAATTATAGATAAAGTAATAGATCAATTATTTGTGCTCCAATAATGGAGGTATGCACGGTTTGACAAAGAAAGAGAGTGAGGGATATGATTAATTTGCAAATAGCTTGACAAATTGAGAGAAATAGTTTGTAAATGGCTTGGAGAGAGACTCACTTTGCATTGAGGAGTTAGTATGAACGTTAATAATAGGAAGGACTATTGGAAATAGTGGGAAGTTATTTTTTTACCGTTATTATTTAGTATTATTAAATAAATCACGTGAGAAATTAAACATTAAGGTAAAGGGTAAATATGGAATAAAAATATGAAATTAAGCATTAATGAAGGGTAATTTCGGAACAAAAATAGGCCACACTAAAAAGTTGTATCCCCTTTATATATATATTTGTTGAGAGCCTTGATCTAGACTACTTAATACATTTATTCCATAGTATTTCAAACAAAGGTACCTGTGAAGATTGAATTCTCTTGATAAATTATAGATAAAGTAATAGATCAATTATTTGTGCTCCAATAATGGAGGTATGCACGGTTTGACAAAGAAAGAGAGTGAGGGATATGATTAATTTGCAAATAGCTTGACAAATTGAGAGAAATAGTTTGTAAATGGCTTGGAGAGAGACTCACTTTGCATAGAGGAGTTAGTATGAACGTTAATAATAGGAAGGACTATTGGAAATAGTGGGAAGTTATTTTTTACCGTTATTATTTAGTATTATTAAATAAATCACGTGAGAAATTAAACATTAAGGTAAAGGGTAAATATGGAATAAAAATATGAAATTAAGCATTAATGAAGGGTAATTTCGGAACAAAAATAGGCCACACTAAAAAGTTGTATCCCCTTTATATATATTTGTTGAGAGCCTTGATCTAGACTACTTAATACATTTATTCCATAGTATTTCAAACAAAGGTACCTGTGAAGATTGAATTCTCTTGATAAATTATAGATAAAGTAATAGATCAATTATTTGTGCTCCAATAATGGAGGTATGCACGGTTTGACAAAGAAAGAGAGTGAGGGATATGATTAATTTGCAAATAGCTTGACAAATTGAGAGAAATAGTTTGTAAATGGCTTGGAGAGAGACTCACTTTGCATAAAGGAGTTAGTATGAACGTTAATAATAGGAAGGACTATTGGAAATAGTGAGAAGTTATTTTTTACCGTTATTATTTAGTATTATTAAATAAATCATGTGAGAAATTAAGCATTAAGGTAAAGGGTAAATATGGAATAAAAATATGAAATTAAGCATTAATGAAGGATAATTTCAGAACAAAAATAGGCCACACTAAAAAGTTGTATCCCCTTTATATATATTTGTTGAGAGCCTTGATCTAGACTACTTAATACATTTATTCCATAGTATTTCAAACAAAGGTACCTGTGAAGATTGAATTCTCTTGATAAATTATAGATAAAGTAATAGATCAATTATTTGTGCTCCAATAATGGAGGTATGCACGGTTTGACAAAGAAAGAGAGTGAGGGATATGATTAATTTGCAAATAGCTTGACAAATTGAGAGAAATAGTTTGTAAATGGCTTGGAGAGAGACTCACTTTGCATAAAGGAGTTAGTATGAACGTTAATAATAGGAAGGACTATTGGAAATAGTGAGAAGTTATTTTTTACCGTTATTATTTAGTATTATTAAATAAATCATGTGAGAAATTAAGCATTAAGGTAAAGGGTAAATATGGAATAAAAATATGAAATTAAGCATTAATGAAGGATAATTTCAGAACAAAAATAGGCCACACTAAAAAGTTGTATCCCCTTTATATATATTTGTTGAGAGCCTTGATCTAGACTACTTAATACATTTATTCCATAGTATTTCAAACAAAGGTACCTGTGAAGATTGAATTCTCTTGATAAATTATAGATAAAGTAATAGATCAATTATTTGTGCTCCAATAATGGAGGTATGCACGGTTTGACAAAGAAAGAGAGTGAGGGATATGATTAATTTGCAAATAGCTTGACAAATTGAGAGAAATAGTTTGTAAATGGCTTGGAGAGAGACTCACTTTGCATAAAGGAGTTAGTATGAACGTTAATAATAGGAAGGACTATTGGAAATAGTGAGAAGTTATTTTTTACCGTTATTATTTAGTATTATTAAATAAATCACGTGAGAAATTAAACATTAAGGTAAAGGGTAAATATGGAATAAAAATATGAAATTAAGCATTAATGAAGGGTAATTTCGGAACAAAAATAGGCCACACTAAAAAGTTGTATCCCCTTTATATATATATTTGTTGAGAGCCTTGATCTAGACTACTTAATACATTTATTCCATAGTATTTCAAACAAAGGTACCTGTGAAGATTGAATTCTCTTGATAAATTATAGATAAAGTAATAGATCAATTATTTGTGCTCCAATAATGGAGGTATGCACGGTTTGACAAAGAAAGAGAGTGAGGGATATGATTAATTTGCAAATAGCTAGACAAATTGAGAGAAATAGTTTGTAAATGGCTTGGAGAGAGACTCACTTTGCATAGAGGAGTTAGTATGAACGTTAATAATAGGAAGGACTATTGGAAATAGTGGGAAGTTATTTTTTACCGTTATTATTTAGTATTATTAAATAAATCACGTGAGAAATTAAGCATTAAGGTAAAGGGTAAATATGGAATAAAAATATGAAATTAAGCATTAATGAAGGGTAATTTCGGAACAAAATTAGGCCACACTAAAAAGTTGTATCCCCTTTATATATATTTGTTGAGAGCCTTGATCTAGACTACTTAATACATTTATTCCATAGTATTTCAAACAAAGGTACCTGTGAAGATTGAATTCTCTTGATAAATTATAGATAAAGTAATAGATCAATTATTTGTGCTCCAATAATGGAGGTATGCACGGTTTGACAAAGAAAGAGAGTGAGGGATATGATTAATTTGCAAATAGCTTGACAAATTGAGAGAAATAGTTTGTAAATGGCTTGGAGAGAGACTCACTTTGCATAAAGGAGTTAGTATGAACGTTAATAATAGGAAGGACTATTAGAAATAGTGAGAAGTTATTTTTTACCGTTATTATTTAGTATTATTAAATAAATCATGTGAGAAATTAAGCATTAAGGTAAAGGGTAAATATGGAATAAAAATATGAAATTAAGCATTAATGAAGGATAATTTCAGAACAAAAATAGGCCACACTAAAAAGTTGTATCCCCTTTATATATATTTGTTGAGAGCCTTGATCTAGACTACTTAATACATTTATTCCATAGTATTTCAAACAAAGGTACCTGTGAAGATTGAATTCTCTTGATAAATTATAGATAAAGTAATAGATCAATTATTTGTGCTCCAATAATGGAGGTATGCACGGTTTGACAAAGAAAGAGAGTGAGGGATATGATTAATTTGCAAATAGCTTGACAAATTGAGAGAAATAGTTTGTAAATGGCTTGGAGAGAGACTCACTTTGCATAAAGGAGTTAGTATGAACGTTAATAATAGGAAGGACTATTGGAAATAGTGAGAAGTTATTTTTTACCGTTATTATTTAGTATTATTAAATAAATCATGTGAGAAATTAAGCATTAAGGTAAAGGGTAAATATGGAATAAAAATATGAAATTAAGCATTAATGAAGGATAATTTCAGAACAAAAATAGGCCACACTAAAAAGTTGTATCCCCTTTATATATATTTGTTGAGAGCCTTGATCTAGACTACTTAATACATTTATTCCATAGTATTTCAAACAAAGGTACCTGTGAAGATTGAATTCTCTTGATAAATTATAGATAAAGTAATAGATCAATTATTTGTGCTCCAATAATGGAGGTATGCACGGTTTGACAAAGAAAGAGAGTGAGGGATATGATTAATTTGCAAATAGCTTGACAAATTGAGAGAAATAGTTTGTAAATGGCTTGGAGAGAGACTCACTTTGCATAGAGGAGTTAGTATGAACGTTAATAATAGGAAGGACTATTGAAAATAGTGGGAAGTTATTTTTTACCGTTATTATTTAGTATTATTAAATAAATCACGTGAGAAATTAAACATTAAGGTAAAGGGTAAATATGGAATAAAAATATGAAATTAAGCATTAATGAAGGGTAATTTCGGAACAAAAATAGGCCACACTAAAAAGTTGTATCCCCTTTATATATATATTTGTTGAGAGCCTTGATCTAGACTACTTAATACATTTATTCCATAGTATTTCAAACAAAGGTACCTGTGAAGATTGAATTCTCTTGATAAATTATAGATAAAGTAATAGATCAATTATTTGTGCTCCAATAATGGAGGTATGCACGGTTTGACAAAGAAAGAGAGTGAGGGATATGATTAATTTGCAAATAGCTA